>JBBPBR010000002.1:8921643-8933689 GCA_037974775.1 Cicer pinnatifidum
AAAATTAATAAAATTATTATTTGTGATCGTTTTTTAATATTTTTAAAATGATTTTTTGTTGATAGAGGGAATACTAGTATCTATTATAAGTGAGATTACGCTCAAAAAGAAATAATAGCTAATATTGTTAGAACAATATAATACATGTGTCTTTTAATATTTTGCGTCTGAATTTGAATTTTAAAAATGCATAAGCATTAAAACTGTAAAGAGATAATTGTACTCTCTATATAATCCGAATCAAAGAATAAATCTTCTCAATTTTGCACTTGATAACCAATTTTCATTATAAAAAAAAATGGACAAAAGAATAACCTACATCTCATGTCAATAAAACTTATGATCTTTCCTTCAATTTCCAATTCGTCCATTTATAATGATATAAAAAAATGATTTTTTACAGTGTTTATGTGCCAAATAATCCTTTTATTTGTACAAGTGCTGTTTTATGTACAAGAATGATGTAAACAAAGAACAGTTTTTCCTCCAATTAAACTATATGACATTGATTGAGTCCATTGAACCTTCAAAATAATGAATGTGTGTAATTAATTTATGATAACGGTCACTACGCAGCACAAGTGATATGTGCCACAAATACATGACATTCCATACGAGGCGGTGGTTGAAGAAATCATTATTGAAAAATATGAAATTAATTTGGTGGTAGAGAAACATTAAATTATTGCTGATTTAATAGTTGATGGCTTCATTCATCAACATGTCTGACATAATTTCCAAATATAATATAAAAAACTCTATCAATATGTTAGTATACTAACATAAAAAATTTGTAATACTAATTATACATTTTTCTTTTTTAAAATTTGTATATTTTATTTTTGTACAATATAAATACTATTTATGAAATTTTTAATATATATTTTTAAGATATATGTTAATATGACTTATATTATATGTCTTTTATATCGTGACAAACTTATATTATTTTATCAATAATAATATTGAAAATATAAGTTGAAGTAACTCAAATGTTTTAGATAGACAATGTAAAAATAAAAAATAAAAACAAAAATTATGTATTTGTAATTTAAATTTTTGTCAAAATTATTTTTAATTAGTTTATTATTTTATTTAATTGACGAGAATAATTGAATAAATTTATTCCATAAAATATTGTTGATTCATACCATTATTTGGAGTGAGTGTGCATTCCACTTTAAAATTACCAAAATATTCTAAAAATAATTGATCTATATTTTTATTTGCTTTCTCAAAAATGAAATTTAGTGTAATACATCCACTTCGCAACTTCCTTATGTAAACTTCATTATCTTACTTTTCATTTTTTTTATTTAAATTATTGCAGCATATCCAATCCAAGATCCAAGAAGATGTGTATGTAATGTGGCCACCGGAATGGAACATTTATGATTTTAATTTGTATCTATGTTGTATAGATATTGATTGTATCGCTTTGTAGCGTGATCTAAAGGTTTTGCTATAATAACTCTAGAAAACGAAAACATGTGGGTCTAATGTGAAAATTTTATTTTTAAAACCTTGTATTCAAGTGAATTTTATATCACAATATTCTGATACATGAGTACAAGGAAAAAAAATAGATAATATTTTTGATTTTGTAATAAAAAAATAGAATGTTATACATAGATTTGGTTTTCGTCATCTTTTAGATTGCTGTGTAATATGAGATTATTTTTCGAGTAATTTTCTTTTAGAAACACATTTAGACACACAAAAAAAAACTATAATTAGATATTGTAATTTTTTTAAAATAATTGAAAAATATGTATTTTTTTTACATTCACGTAAAGTTATTTTTATTTTTCACACGCTTTCTTATTTTCTTTTTTATAAACTCACTCTATCTTATTTGGTTTGTCGACGTTTTAAATGAGAGCAAGAGTCATGTATTATATATAAAAAAATAATTATTAAATATTATATAAATGAGATAACTCATATAAAAAAATCTTAAAGAGTTGAGCGATAAATGTTGTTTAATCGATTAAAAGTCTCAATAATTGAGTGCGATAAAGTATGACAAAGTATTTTAGAAGTGGTGAATAAATATACCTTACAAATCAAATTTTAAAATCATATTATAGTCTATCCAAAATCTATTAGACCACTTACTATTAAGTCACCTCTTTTAGCCACTCATGTCATACTTAGATGTACAATTATAAATATTAATGAATGTATTAAAAGTCTACTATTTAATGAGATAAAGTCTAATAAAATATTTATAATAGATGTATAATTCTCATCTTACAACTTAATTTTGTAGGTTGTATTTGATTTAATCCAAATTCTAGTATAATATTAAAATATATATAAGATTTATTAGATCACTTAATATCAGGTTACACTAAGATATTCAATTATTGATAAAAAAAATTATATTAAATAAAATAAAAATACAATAAAATATTTATAAATATAAAGTAGCGATTATATTTGTACGATTGTATTAGGTCGAAATCAATATCATAATAGTTGGAATCATCATGACTCAACATCTATAGTAATTGACCAGTGGGTTATCATGACAGCTTTCGTACTAGATTTATTTTGTAAAGAATAACCTTGCTTTCTTGACAATTAAGATCTTTCCGGCATTTTTTCCTATGAATTAGACTACTGTTCATGAGTTTTCTATTTTTTGTTACAAACGTTGGAACTAAATTTTTTTTTTATTAACCAAGTGGTTAGAATAATTTATAGTGTCACTTAGCACAAGTCATAATTTAATTCATTACATGATTTATATGAGACTTTGTTGTTAAAAATTGTTTGTTTCCAACATTTGCTTAAGGCTATCACTTTCCAAAATGTACGATTATGGAGCTTTTGAATAAATTGCAAGGAAACAAAATCTTGTATCAATAAGTCCACCTTATTAACTTTTCAAATTAAAAATAAGAATAGGAACATTGATTCGCACTGAATTACTCACTTTGTATGGATCTCAAATACTTTCAAACTTGATCTATTAGCAAGTGATCAATTGTATAATGGGAAAGATAATTATAAGTACTTTTCTGAGTTGAATTTTATTCCATCTCATTGACAAAACAAAGCTCAAACTTCCTCATGGAGTATAATTACATGGTCGAACATTATTATCATCCACATATTTGAAGTTTGCTTCCACAATATCTTGTCGCAACAAGGTTAATATATTTCTTTAATTCGTTCTTTTTTAGTCGTGGTTTTAAAATTATTTATCTATATAAAAAATCAATAAGTTTTATTATTATTGATAAAAAAAATTTACTTTCTTTTCAATATCATTATTTATTATATAGTTTTACTTATTCCATTCTTTGTAATAAATAACTATATACATTGTTAAGAAAATGTTAATTAATATTTTTTTAAATAAATAAATAAAAGATTTAATTTATATACACTGTTAATATAATAAATTTTTACATTAATGATAAATAACAACTATCTAATGCTTTAATGATCAAATATTTTATACTCTCAATGCAATTTTAATTAAACTCATAAATAAAAACACTTGTTTTCTACTTACAAATTAACATATGGGAAAGAAATATGAGTGTTGGTTTCATTTGATTTTGTAGTGTTGAACATGATGATGTGCATAGGAATTTTGATTAGTCCTTTCTTTTTTATCTTAAACTCTTTATTATAACATGCTGTGCACAAATTGGGGCTATATTAAAACAGGGTTAAATAATCATATATACAAAGAAACTTGTAACTTTGTATCATAATGGCTTAAGAATATTCCAAGCAAATTATATCCAAGTCCAACTTCAATGAATCAATTCTATATATAATTGACACACAAACCTCCCCAATACAGCTTTTCTCCACTAAATTAGGTAATGATTACAATTAAACCAACCAACACTACTACTACTACTTTCATTTTAAGATTCTGGATTATATCTCTTACTTTTCTTCTAAGATTCGGGATTTGAATTATTATATCTCTTAGCCACTACTACTCCAAATGCACCCTTTTAGGTAAGACTACTAAAATCAGATATTTATTTGTACATTATGAAACATGGCTTCAAAATTAATTTATAAGTGAGACACAAAAATGATTTTTACATCAAACGCAATTACCCGAGTGAAACAAACTTTCCGTTTGTGTATTATAGATATCTACTAGTAACATTTTCCAAACGATTCTACCTTAAAAAAGCTATGAGCACTAATGTCATAAACTTTTCACATGTAAATGTTGTGTTTCCTTTTGAGGGAACGCCATCATAATATTGCCATGTAGGCGCAGACACATTAATTATAGTCCATAGTATCCAGAATGAAATGACAAACAATAATCGGTGTACTTATATTATTATTTAATGTTTTTGCTCAATAATTAATCCCTCCACTAACTCGGGAATAATTCAAATCCATTTTAATATTTCTTATGTTATTTACTAATTGTGCATTTGAAAAAAAAATTATTTCTAAAATAACTCAATTTTAATTATGATAATTAGAATAAATTAATGATTTATACGAGTAGTTTGATAAAATTATTATTTATTTTTATATTTTTTAATCTATAAAAATAATTAAATGTTATAATTATTTTGAAACGAAAAAAAATTAGTAATCTTAAATCCTGATAATATTGAAACCATAAAGTTCAACAATACTAATGGGAAGTAAAAAGTAGCGGACATCAACATTAATGCAAAGTTTACATATATAACTTAATTTAAGTTGTATTAAAAATTGCTAAAGAAAGCCTGAAATGCATCTAATATTATTGCTTCTAATACCAGCCAAGTTCAATTCACCGTGGACGGATACCTAAAATTGTTTAGAACACCAACAATTATTATATGGATTTCATTTCAATGTTTTCATATAATTGAAGGATTTAATTAAGTGAAAAGTCGTGAATAAAAGAAAGAAGTACAAACAACAAAAAGATAGACTAGGACAAAAAAGGGTATGAATTTATACACTTTTCAAGAGAATGATAAAATCAAAGAAGAATCACTAAAGGAGTGACTCTTGATAAAATTCAAATAAAAATTTTATAGAAACATTATTTAATCTCACACAAATAAGTGCTCTTTGTTTTCTTCTAACTTACCAAATGTCATACAAGGACAAGACATATATGATTTAACACAATAGCATGGTGTCTAAGTTGCACACTAAACTATTTAATATTTAGGCGCACACATAAGTCAAATGTTCTAAATTTAAAAATAAATCTTAAAATAGTTATATAACGAAAAGATTAATACGACGTAATCAATATTTTCATAAATCATATAACTAAAAAAATTAACAACTTGTTGCTCTAATTGTGCTTTAGCTCCCTATAGTTTTCCTTCTAGTCAATGACACTTTAACTCCTAATTCATGAAATTCATTAATCTTCGGATATGGTTGGTCCCATCAGTTTCTGTATATTTAATAAATTCCATTTGGTGGGAAAAAATGAAGATAAATATAACAAGCCTTAATATATTTGACACCTAATAATAATAATTGTTCTTGCAACATTTATTCGACTGAGTTTATTGGACCAACATAGCATATACAATTGATAACTTTTTTTTCCACCTCCAATGTCTTTCAAATTGGTCAATTTGAAAATGTATTTTGATCCATAAAACATATTTGAATTGACCAAACTGGAGATATATTTTGGAGACTTAGAAGTGGAACGACCATCTATAAAATGTGATAGCGCAACTCCTTAACTCTTTTCTATACATGTTTTGCCAATTTAAGCAGATATCACATGCCAGCCCAAAATTCAGAAGTGAAACTGAAGGACTCTTTCTAGTATTGACTACTGAGTTTGTTATACCTGGAATGGATCATTGACATCTTTGTGTTTTTATATTTTTATACAAATTTGATTCATGCAGAAATTTAAGAGATAATATTTGAAAATACTCAAGTCTCATTGTAAACAACAATAAATTAGACTTATTATAAAAATCTAATGCATGAAAACACGTACTATAGACTCCACTGTAACTGGAATTCGCAATTCTATCCTCTCGGAAAACTAAATTTCATTCCCTTTGCAGTGATACTTAATTATCTACAAGGTAATCTGCAAAGAATAAGGATCTAAACTGTCCAATTCTATATGTTTTGGCACAAAATTCTTGCCAACCTGTTACATTTTAGCCAATACGTTGTAACCTGTTACATTTTATACAGTTCAATAGTACCATTTCAACTATTTTTTTTTTTTGTATTTAAACTTAAGTGACTCAATTGAAAAATAGAAGAAATGAAAAATCTCTTTGGTGCACCTAAAGAAACTCACTCATTTGACACAACCATAACCTACCTACTGAACTAGTCGATTCAAATAGTGGACATAAACCAATGAAGATCAAGATTTGAAAGAAATAACGGAAACAGTGGGGGACGATACAATGTTAAAACAGTATGTTGCTGTAACAGACATTCAATTCATCCCAACAAACAGGTTTCCTATAATGATTACAGACACCACAAAAACTAATAATATTAAAAAGCAACTTCACAAGATATTATAGTGGTAACAAATATAACAAACTCTTAATGGAGGTAACAATAAATAACACCGGAAATACATTTAACTGCCAATGCCAGGGAATTAGCCATAATCCTTTGCTTTATACAGTGCTAGGATCCAGCATTGAAACTTTGTTAAACAAAGGCAGTCATGAGTCCCGGACACTCTCTAACTCCTGCTTTTGGACTTCTCCATGGCCCGGGGAGCTGTGGAGGAAAGAAAATATACATGAGCAAAGTGAGGCAGATAAACTGGAGTTATATATACAGATTATTACTGGTGAATCGGTGATTAAACTTAAAATTTGACTTTAGCTGATGAGACGAGGGCACATAGAATCAAGGTTACATAGGAGTTGCTACTTGCTAACACAAGGTCTTTATACAGTTACCGCTTGTTACAAATAGCAAACAAATGATCCAACAAAAATACACTTCTTTTGGTGAAAACACCCATAGCTGAAAGTCTCTAAATAAAATTCCATAAAAACTATACTGATAAATCCATAATATAGTTTGCAACTCTTGGAACTTATAGTATTTAAGATTTAATTATCAATTGAACCAGATAATAGGAAGAAAACAATCTAGAAGCAAATTAATATTGCAAGAGCACAAGCACGCGATTTTTTTTCAAAGCCTTGCATTATTATCCTTAGTAATGTTGGAAATACAGCAAGACATAGCATAGACAGTTATTTAGACCTAACGTTTATTTGGATAGAGACTTCAGTGATCTCATTTGAGCATATCAGGATCATAATCCGTTGCAGGTTTTTAGTCCATGGTTATCTCAAGTAATGCAGAAGATCTTGATCCATCAATTCATTTCAGTCTTCCCAAAGGAAATAAATGAGACACATAGAGAAGGAAAAACATCCCAAACTCAATTTAGAAACTCGCTAGTTAAAATTTCTTGGCTTCTTGGCTTGTTTACAAATGCACTAGTACATGGGATGTTTACAGACAAACAAAACCCTCTTGATATATGTGATACAACTTGTTTTATATAAGTGTTTGAACAATAAAATGCATGATTAATTCATTGCACCACACACACCTTATGAACCTTAAAATGCATGATTAATTCATTGCACCACTATTAATTAATTAATTAATTCATATTTCCAACATTTCATATTAATCGCAGTAACTGTCAATTGAATCATCACTGAGAACACATACCTAAGCCAATGGCATCGGAACCCTTCATGATCTTCAACCTTCTGCAAGTTTCGATGAACATCCTGCACATAAAAAAGGGGTTGCAATTTAGTGAGGGGTATGAAAACAAGAGGAAAGAAAATCTCAATATGTCATTCATTCAGTCCATATTCTTGGTTCAATCAGAGACTGGAATTGGCATCAAAACTTAACGCCTACATAGACAAGCCCATGGATTAAACTTATAATCATTTTCCACCACTAAATCATGGCCGTGATCAAATTCTTTAGTCTCATATATTGAACAAATCTCTGACATACATAAAATTTTAACACTTCGATAGGAATTTTAATTTCTATATAAAAAAATGGAGACTAACGCCTGTCAGAAAAGGAACACCCTCTTAACCACTTTAGATGGGAGAAAAAAAGGACAAGAAAATATTAAAAAAGTAAACACTGAAGATTCTCAGAGGGGCACACACATGTGCCCTCCCTACCAAGGCCTCATATCCTAACCCAATTGTAATATCCCTACTCTTCCTCCTTTATTCTCACGTAGCCCAACTGAACTGCCCACACCCCGATCTCACTAAGTCGCCATTGTCACATAGCAATTCTGTTATGAAGCAAATCATGCATTAATCCAATACATCCCAACATCATCCTTGTAGCATACATCTTGGTACCAGATGTAACATTACAGAAAAACAACATTTAAAATAGACTTCAGTACCTTTAGCTTATTCACATATGTTAATTATGTTGAATTTGCATGAAAGTTCTGAAGCCAGATCAAAAGGAGAGTAAGAAACCTAAGTACAGTGCATGATGAACTGTCTCAATTTCTGATTATTATGTTTGGCTCCTAAAAAGGGAAAACTTTCTTGATACTATTATACGCAAGTAGCCAGTTAATTATATGAACAATTGCATGCAATATTCATTATACTACATATGACATCTGTCAAAAAAATATGTTATGCACCCATTAGCTGTTCTTTCACTATTTCTGTAGCCAGGAAACCCCCAAAATGCACGTGAACAATGTAATTCGCTGTTGTTTCTTTAAAATTACAAGTACAATCATTTACAATTTTGCAATATTAACTTTCTCTATTCACTATCTCCCTCTCTCTTAATTCGATGAAAAACAGATGTAACCTTTTACCATAAAAATTTGAATTCAGTTGAGTAAACTGGAGCTTACCCTTGCCGAAAAATAAAAATAATATCAGTATCAATGCTGTTTGGCATGAAAAAGCATATGATTGATCGCTAGACCCAGTGTTGAAGGAATAAACACAAGCAATTAATCTTCTAAACTATACATCGAAATTGGGTCAACCAGTAAATTTGAGAGACTCAACCCAGCGGACTTACATATATCTTGGAGCATATATTACCATAATCTCCTCATATCTAGATTCTGGATTCTACAATGCCTAAAGTTAGTGACCAATATGACCGACCAATTAATGAAATTAACTAACTCCTGGAAAATGGAAATATATTTAGTGTCATACTGATCATTTATGATTACTTACTTATTTTAGACTATAAAAAATACATTTGCTAAAGCATTTAATCTGTTGTCCCCAAACCAAATATAGTTACTATTACTTACAAAAGTATAATTTGAAAACAAAAATGCAAAAAAAACAAAGAGAGTTTAAAATCATCTTACTCCCAAGGTACATCCCCTACAAGCATCCAGTCTCCATCTTTATCTTCATAGGTGAGAACGTATTCTGAACCATGCAAAAGGTCCCTCAGCTTGCTTTCACTCAACATTTCTCTTCCTGGAGCACCATGGGAACCACACTGACCTGACATTACACAATTACCAAAGATTTCAGAATTAAAATAAACAAACAACCAAGTTAATTTAAACATAAATCATTGGCAAAAACAAATTTTACTATTGAAGTAAATCAAAATAGCAACAGCTCACCTAGGGTAAAACAGCTAAACATCTTCTCAAGAGCAGAAGATAATTCCTGATATGTTGTATAAGTTCTTAGATCAACCTTCCTAAGATAGGGTGCCCCATCCATGCTGACCTTCACAAAGAGTGCAGTGGGACCTGGTTTTCCATCCACTTCATCGTTGTTGTTCTTGGAAGCAGTGGCCATCGAGTTTTTCCTAAATGATCTTATAGGAGGCCAACCAACAACTTGTGCCCTGTCACATAAGAGAATTTACCATATCAGAATTAGGATAGCTGGAAACACAAAGAAAACCCAATTATAGGTCTTAATCCAGCTAATAGTCTCCAAAAAATTAGGATCCTTGAGTAGATAAATTTTACTCACTTAGATGCCGGTGCACAACCACCGACAGAAGCAGCACCAGCTTGATTATGACCAGTTCCTCTAGCAGCACAAGGCCTTTCCTGCAACACCTTGTTGGGCATTTCTTTCACCGTGTTGGGCTGTGCTCCAACAGGTCTAGGCGATAGCATCCCATTAATCCCTGTACTACCATTAAACTTCACCTACATAACAAATATTGTAAACAATCAGAATTAACAGCAACACAAAACATTCACTTCTCACTACATAAACCAACTTTATTAAACTAATCACCTGAGAAAACCCATCTACGGTATCAGCAAATCCTCTCTTGTTGCCTGAAACAACATTCTTCTGTATTCCATCTTTTGTAGGAACCAAAGGAAACAGCGGCTTCTCATCAAGCTTTGTTGAGTAAAAATCTGAATCTCTTTCGGGTGATTGAGATCCAGGAAGACCCAATCTCAACTCAGTAGCCTTCAAATTCAAGTTCGCCTTTTTCTCATCACACAAACTGGGAACAGTTGAATCACAACTGTCTACTGATGAACAATCTGACAACCCTAAATAATTCCTTTCTTTCAAATCAGCACCAATCTGAGAGAAAGATTGTGAAGAAGCAGAAACAACCGTCGACGACAGTTTGCTCCGCCCTTCCTCCTCCGTAACCACCACTGCCGGAGACATCTCACTAATAAACTTCAAAACAACAGTTCACTTCACAAACTGTCACCAAAATACACACACACAAAAATAAATTATTAAGTTAATACCAAAATCAACAATTAAACTCATTAAAATGAATAATATTAACAACAATCACTTGCAAAATCAAAAAGGCCTGAATCATTAAAATCACACCATTAGTAAACTATTCAAACAACAACAAATCACAGAATAGTTTCAATAGTATTAGATTTTTTTTCATTAAAAAAAAACATGCATGCGTTAAATTAACTACAGAGTTAACCACAAACATAATAATTACTACAAATACATATCATTAAGATATAATTAAGACACATAATTAACTCTATAAGTAAGTATTTAACTAACGACTTATCTTAACACAATCAGATTCTTATAGTATAATAGCATAACATGCACCACGCGCTCAATTTATTTCTCCAAAAAATTAAAATAAAATAAAATAAAATAAAATAGTTCAATAGATCCGTAAGCACATAAAACCCTTACTTAAAATGTTTCAAACAAAAAATCACCAATAACATTTTGAACTTTGAAGAGCTGAACAGAAACACTTAAAAAAAGGAACTAAAAAAAAAAAAAACACGCACCTAACGAAACTTTTGTAGATCAGAACAAGAGGAAAATCGATTATTATTTTGAGTTAAGAAAAATGCGAGACAGAGGAGAAAAAAATGAAAGAAGCTTATTAAGGTCCTTCCATTAAGCAGAAAACAACAAAAGGTTTTAAGAAAGAAAAAAAAAACGCAATGAATGAAGTGTTAAGTTGAGACGGAAAAACCAAAAGCTATTTTAACTCTAGGAATGGCAAAACGGAAAATAAGAGGAGAATGTGATGTCGTTTAGTTAGTTTGATATTGATGATGTGGACCACGCTATAATGAAATTGGACGGTTGTGATTGATTCTGACGGAGAAATTGAAACCGTTGATTGTATATTGGTCTGCGGAGACAGAAAAATTAAATATCTTGTCGCTGTTAACAGGTGCTATGCTATGAATATTAATAATGACTCTGAAAAACTCTGTATTTTCATTAATCCGAAGGCAGCCACTCTAACAACGGTTTCTACTTAGCTTTCTCTTTTTGGATTAACTTGTTCCGAATTTTTAAATGTCGCCTTTGCCCTTTAATATTAAAGAGTTACTAGTACTTGCCAATGCAATCAACATATATGTAGGAGCATTTTTAGCATTATACCATTTAACATACCTTTTTTTTTTATTGTTTAAAATAGTCCAACTACTATATTATATGAATTTTATATAAATATTTGGTATTATTTCTTATCATCTTCTATGATTGTAGTAAAGAGAAATATAAATTTGAAAGTAATTTTGTATTTATTAATTTTTTTTTTTTTTTAA
>JBBPBR010000002.1:8955683-8976284 GCA_037974775.1 Cicer pinnatifidum
GTTAAGTAAAATTTATTATTTTTAGTCCAATTCACTTATTTTAGTTTCTATTCATCCAGACAATGAATAATTAAAAAAAAAATCATCATTTTTAACTTTAATAGCATTTAGCTTATTTCTATTAAGATAACACATAGTCAAACAAAATTAATTAGTTTTAGCCAAAATGATATATTAGACTCTATTCATAATATATGTATAGTTAAGGGCATAATTTATATTCTTTTCACCAATGAATTTTTAGTGCTTTAAATTATTTTTAGGCAATGTCTTTTATGATATTTTTTTTGGACTTTTTCTAAATTCAAAGTGTATTAATTACATTATAGTTTGAGGGAGAATATTAATAAGTAGTTAGCTTGATAAAATTTCCCCTTAGATCTGTTAGTTTCACGAGGAGGAGCGTTGACACTGACGTGGATCGCCGGAGCAGTTTTTTGACATTAAGGAGTAGCGGGAGGGAGAGAGGAAGTGGGATACGGTGTGTGCGATGTATGATAAAATATGTAGTGTCATTTAATCTAATGGTTGTTAAACATTGTCCATGATGAATCACCTATTGTGGTTGTTCACGGTAGAAGTTGGCAATAGGACATAATAATTGAGTGTTGGTGTCATTCACCACTTTGGGGAACTTATACGAGAGTGGGGCATATGCACTTCAAATCAAATATATCTCGATATTTATTAGTACTATATATATCTTATGATGATTAGATGAGTACACTCATTGTATATTGGAAATCCTTGCAATAAATTAGGTACATTACATGTCATAGACCACAGCTATCATGCAATACCACATTAATATCTCAACTCCATATTCCATTTCATTTTTTTTAACCTGGTTATCAAAAAGTAGCGACGAATTTGAAATTTGAAATTTTAAAAATTTCAAATTATTTAATGTTGAATAAAATGCTACTTCTAAAAATTAATGAGTTTATCAAATGAGTTTGAAAGTTCAATAAATATTTTTGATTAATATTAAATAATCTTAAAAAATAATTTAATATTTTTGTAAATTTAAAATCCTTAATTAACATATATTTAAAATTTCAAGACTTAAAATAGTAGTTAGTTTTTTTGTTTTCTATCTTAAATTATTATATATTTTCTTCTTCTTCTTCTTCTTTTTCATCATCGTTGAAGATTCAAAGACTAAAAATTATAAATATTTATTTTTAAAATCACATATAAATTTTAAGAGTCAGTTTGGAGTGGTTGTGAGTTTTTAATTTTAAACGTAAATTTCAGAACCAAAACAATTTTTCCTAAAAAGTAAAAAAAAAATATAAGTTTTATAATTCTTAATTTTGTTTTCAAATTAACATCTCAC
Source organism: Cicer pinnatifidum (assembly GCA_037974775.1). Taxonomy (NCBI): domain Eukaryota; kingdom Viridiplantae; phylum Streptophyta; class Magnoliopsida; order Fabales; family Fabaceae; genus Cicer; species Cicer pinnatifidum. The sequence goes on from JBBPBR010000002.1 coordinate 8,957,023, forward strand.
AATTATTAGATATAAACATCACTCCATCAATCATCAAGCATCATCTAACCATTACCGAGCACACTATTCCGACTATCGCTGTCACCACTAACCACCTCAGTCGTCACCAACCACTTGTCTATGGCCATTGTTAATACCACCAACAACCCACCTCTAACGATCACTAGTGCAACTACCACTATTACTACTCGAAGATCTATCACTACTGCGATAGTCATCTTCCGCAACTACCACTATTACTAAAATATTATAATTTTATAATATTTGAATTATTTAAAATATTTAAAAAAAAAAATTATTTTTGTTCATTTTATTTTTTTTATAGATGGTGAATTCACAATAAGATAGAATAAACATAGTGATTAAATTAAAAAAAAATGAAAACTATAATACAATTAAGAGTTGAAATTCAAAATTAAAAACTAAACTAAAAAATCAAAAATAAAATTAACAACTAAAACTGATTTTAATTTTTAAAAATTTTAAAAAAGAAAACCAAAATGCACATAGAATGGAGTCTAAACTTTAAAAAAATTGAGTACACATCTCCAATAATTCATCATGTAGGTGCAAATGTAGGTCACATTTCACATTATCCGGTATATATCCTCCTATATATTGTACATACAAACATGTAGGACAATTCACACATTGTTGGAGATATATTATTCTAAAGTTATCTAGAGCACAATTCTTTTCACAAGAACCATCATCACCTTAATACATTTTTATGAGTCACTCGAGTCAAAAGCAAGACCTAATGTCCCAAAATTCAACTACATCAAATAATCAACATTTTTTTTATTATAAATAAAACCAACTCTATTCATAATCGTCCAAACCTAAAATCATAGCGAGTAAAACTCTATTAACTTTTTATAAAAAAATTTATAGAGAATCCACACAATCTTGTGCTTGCAAGATGCAGAGAAACACTATACAATTACAAGATAGAGACCAAGGACCAAATAATCAACTTGTTGATAACTTTTTAAATATTATTATTAAATAAAATATTTAATAATGATCCAATAATTAAAATTGAGAATTAAAATTTCATAAATCTCCAATAAAGGAGATCAAAAATATAATTTCGTAACTTTTTGGTGCAATATTTTTTATATTTTATTTTGGACAAAATATATCCAAGTAATTCATAAAAAATATATACAATTATGAAAAGGTTCCTCTTTGGGCCTTGGTAAGAACTTCTCCGGACAATGCGTTTGTAGCCCATTTCGTATGAACCCAAAACAAGTTTGAATTCACGTTCTTCCCTCTCAAAAACAACGAGCTATTTTCTCCGCTTCCGTATTATCCACATCAAGTGTTTGTGAAAATGCCAAACAGAAACTCCACCGTCGTGAACCCCCCAACCACGCCACGAAGATCACCGAGGCTCCTTCTCCTTCAACACAACAACAACCCCATCACCCCAAAACCTAAATCTACAAACAAATCTTCAATTCAATCAAGAACCCCCACAGTTGGTGTAAGGAAATCACCAAGATTAAACGATAAGGTTCCCTCGCTGAGAAAATCTTCTAGATTCTCAAATCAAAAAGCTCCCCCTAATAATGAGAAGAAAATCGATGTTAAAAGGAGCGAATGTTGTTCACGTGATTTGGTGAGAGTGAAGAGTAGTGATGGAAAAACGAAGGTGAATAGTGGGGTTGTCGATGAGGGAATTGTGGTTGAAGATGGTGCAAAAGAGAAAAGGAATCACGGTGGCGATGAAATAGTGGAAGGGTTGAAGAAGCAAGAAGTTGAAGGTGGAGTGAAAGGGAAAAGAAAGCGCGGTGGTGAAATTGCGGAAGGGTGGACAAAGGAACAAGAATTGGCTCTTCATACAGCTTATTTTACTGCAAAACCTAGTCCCCATTTCTGGAAAAACGTCTCTAAACTGGTATATTCTCTCTCTCTCTCTCTCTCTCTCTCTCTCTCTCTCTCTCTCTCTCTCTCTCTCTCTAAGATCGCACTTTTAGAGGAAGAATTGGTCATACAATTCATGAATGACTAAGTTATGGAATTATGTTTCTCTTTTAATTGCGAAACCAAAACCTCTTAGGTATATTTTGGAAGCTGTTATAGTTAGATGTAGTTAGAATTAGTTTTAGGTATGATTAGGTGGAAGTTGTTTATGTTTGTTACCTTATGATCACTATATAAAAGTGTATCTTATCCTAATTGTATGATTGTATCATATTCTTCACACTATCATTTCAAGTTTAATTATTTCTCTCTTGGGATCAACCATAACTTTCAATAGAATCCCTTTGTAGTACCCTAAGGACCAACAAATTGTCACACTTGATAGATAATTGAGTTCATCTTTGGAATGGCGGTGAATTTTCCGAAATCATAATGGCATGGTGATTTTGTTGAAGCTCTAAAGCGTAAAGTGTATGTTTTGCTGTAATCAAGATGACACGTTGTGATTCTGCCGAACTCTCTGAGAATGCAAATATGCACTGAATCTCTTAGCATGGTGTCCTAGGTGTGAACTGGGTAGTGTGTATGAGAAGAAGTCTTGTTGGAAGAAACAAAATTCAGTTGGATAATCTCTAAGCTTTATATAGGATTAGTCTTTGACTAAGGCTGGCCACTTCAAGGATGATGATTGTAGCTGATAACTTCCTTCTTTTATGCCAATGTTTTGTTATCTTTTTGAATGTTAACAAAACAAATATGATGCTAGAAATGTTACCTGAGAATTAGTCTCTTCTTTGACAGCTAAAGATACAGGTGGTTAAACGATTATGTAATTTTATAGGCCAAACATTTGTGTTTACTTTGGTGTCAGAACACGTTTCAGTTGCTTTCAATTGTGAAAATCAGAACTATTAGCTGTGATATGTTCTGGATGTATAACTATTTTTACAATGCTGTTATATAAAAGTTTTCTGTATGTGTGTGTGTGTATATAGAATATGTCTGTCCTCCTGTTGCTATCTCTCTTTGGTATAGTTATGATATGATGTTAGAGTTTCTATGACTAAGTGATCTTTGTGAGCATTTGCATTATTCAAGCATCAAGCTTGCATGAGTGAATATGTTAGATATAAAATCCATTTGCACATCTATATGTAATAAATTCATCAAAGAAAAATGTTACTTGTAACCATTACAATGAAAAATGTAAATTTATAATTTGTTGATGGTTAATTGATTGTCCGATAGATGTAGATGTGCTTTACTCTTCTGTTCATTGAAATTGTTGTACAAAATCTTTTGTAGGTACCTGGGAAATCTCAACAAGATTGCTTCAATAGAATTAATCGTGACTTCAATACACCACCTCAACATCAGCCTCGATCAAGGGCGAAGGCAATAAACTCATCTCCCCTTCATCAATTCTCAATATCTGCAAGTAAACTGCTCATACCTACTGAAAAGAAGGTTGTCAGATCAAAATTTCTCAAACCAAAAAGCTACATTGCCCAGAAGACAATCGAAAATCTATTGCAGCGCCATCTTAAAGTTGATCAAGACCATGAAGGCGACATATTTTCTGTTCTTGAACCCAACATCGATTTTTCTACTAATAATAATGCTTTTCCACCTAGTCAAGCACTTTGTACTCCAAAGCAGCAAAAGGAAAATCAAGGGTTGCTACAAAGTTGCACTGAAAGATCATCATCAAACCATAAGAGGTCTCTTTCTAGATTTAGTGGCTCAGATGTTCAAAATCTTGTTAGTCCACCTGTGCTAAAGAAAGTAAAGAACAAGGTGCAGCATGAAAAATATATCAATCAATTAAGATGTAGGGAGTTTAGGAGAAGAACAGCATATGTTCAGACAAAAATGTCCATAGTCGGAGAAGGAAACGGCATTCCAAAAAGGGATGTTGTTAAGGCTGCAAAAGTTGCATTGGTTTCTGAAGCTAAAGATGCTATCAATAAGTTTCAACAGTCACAATCCAATTTTATGGGCAACACTTGTAGTTCTGATGAAGACCATGATGATGACATTGGAGTTGAATGTGAAAGTCAATAGGCTTTTCTCGAGCTAGTTGACTGAAACTTGTTGAATAATTGCATGTATAGTAGTTTCTCTGAAAGTTTTAGACATTGTAGCTTAGTAATCAAAATCTGATTTTTCCAAAATCCCAAGTTTTGTAGCATTTGTCTGTAGTTAATAAAATGACCAATCCATTTTTTTCTTGTTCCAAACTTCCATTGTAATCTGTTAATGACAAATTTCTAGGTGCAATGCATTTAGATTAGGCTATATAGAAATAATTGTCTTAAATTAATCTAGGTTATTCAGCTTGATCATTATCGTGACAAAAAAAAAAAAGAGTATGCTTAGGTGAATTTTGGAATAGTATGAGTGTGTAAAGTATCAATCCTTGATATTATTTTTAGAGGAGGCAAATCTTAGCATGGAATGTAACCAAGAGTAAAGAAACAAATAACCATCTTATTGAGAAAAAAAACAGAAACAAATGAGCATGCTGAAAACCACGCCTAAAAGTCACTTCATTTGAAGTCAAGGGGAAATGGATCTTAGTTTGTGTTGACTTTATATTATTAGAGACATCAGACAGCTTTGTTTTAAGGTTGACTCAATATTAGAGTCATTAACAAGACTGTCTTAATCATATTTCTCCTTATGTCACTGCCGACAGTATTCATCAGTTTTAATTTTATGAATGACTATAAATCTGTAAGGCTCACAATGTTATTGATATTTATATGGAAACTGGAAGTCCAAGTTATGTTGAACAAGTTCAACAAATTGCCTATGAGGACATTGAAGAAGTAATTTAAGAAGGTAGCATCGATGAAGAATTTCCATATTTTTAGGCAGTGTTATTTTGAATGTTTGGATATTTTGATGACTGTTTAGGCATTGCCATATACTTAGGCTACTTTGATGGTTGACTTTTTTGACATTTGAATGTTTTGATGTTGGAAACAGGTTTCAAAATCAAAACAATTTATGTATCATGCTCAAACAAATTGAATTGAAAAGAGAAAAGAAGGTCACGTGAAGAAAATATAAATAATGTGTATTTGTTATTCTTATTGTTGAAAAATAATAATATAAAATTATTAGTAAGTCTTATTTAAAAAATGTAGAGTTAGAGTGATTGAGCTTATTTAAGACTATTATTAAAAAATATAAATGAGTCATGTGTATATATGAGTCATATATACGATCTATTTAAATACTCATTTTAGAAATTCACCCTTGTGAATGTTTTAAGGACAAGTTATAATATTTTTCAAAAAATAAATATATTTAGTCTAAATTTGAGTCAAATATATGCACTTTTTATTTAATACATGTATTTTTTTTACTTATACAAATATATCTTGGCTCTCACAACAATATTGTTGCACTTGCGACTAAAATCAATTTCATATATACTTGTCTTAGTAGTGAGTTTAGTTTAAAAGACATCATTCATAGTGAAACTTTTCCATTCTAGGAATTAAATGGATAATATTCATTTCAACAGTTATGATACAATAGTATAAGTGAGATGCATGACTGTTTTACTGCTACCCTTTTTTTTTCTTTCTAATCTAATATACTAGTATGTACATTTTTTAAGATTTTTTTTTTTTAAAAGAAATGGTAAATTCTACCATAATTAACTCACACAAATAAGATTTCAGATTTAAATTCAAGACAAAACGTTTCAACTAACAATATCGATATTTATCAGTTAAGTTAAGACTTAATGACTTTTAAAGATGGTTTTATACTACTACAAATAAAAACTTATTAGGTTAATTTCAAATATACTTTTATCTTTGATTGGTTCTCTCATTCATTTGGTAGTGTATGCCATTAAAACTTAAAAACAATATAAATAATCTTTTTAAGATCAACAATTAAAATGAAAAATAAAGAGATGCAGCATAAAACAACGGGCCAATAATAATTGATTTAAATTAGTGGCTCTCAAGATACCCAATTATAGAGGTTAGTTTGGTTGGGTAATTGATGACACAAGAAAGTGAGTGTCCAAATATGTCCATTTTTTGGAGGATACTCATCTGCTCTCTAATATTACCACAACTTGTGGATCGGCCCACAAACCTTTGTGACCCCCACCTTTGAGCCTGTTTAGTAATAGTTTTGACACACAAAAAACTAATTGTATGTTGTTGCCCCATCCTCCACCACACAAAAAGGTCTCTCCATTGAGGTAATAATAGATTAAGAGAAATCTATCCTTCACTCCTTATTTTTACCTCTCATCTCTTAAGATAGTAAAAAAATTTGAAATTATAAATATTTCAATAATTTTAAATTTTTGTATTTTTTTTAAGAATCTTAAAAAAATTATATTTTAAAGGTTGTGTTTATTTAAATTTTTGAATGTTTAAAAATTGCATCAGAAGTTTTACATTTATTCAAAATTTTTTTAAAATTTTTGTAAAATTGCATTTTAAAAGTTTTACATTCATTTAAAGTTTTAAAATTTTATTAAACTTTTGAAAAATTGCATTTCAAAAATTTCACATTTATTCAAAGTTTTAAATTTTTTTAAAACTTTTGAAAAAATTACATTTAAGAAGTTTCACTCATTAATCCAAAGATTCAAAATTTTTTAAACTTTTAAAAAAATTGCATTTTTAGAAGTTTTACATATATCCAAAGTTTTAATACTTTTTTAAATTTTTAGAAAATATGCAATTTTGAAGTTTCACGTTCATCCAAAATTTCGATTTTTTTTCAACATTTTTGGAAAAATTGCATTTTGAAAGTTTTACATTTATCTAAAGTTTCAAAAATCTTTTAAACTTTTCAAAAAAATTGATTATTGAGTGACAAGGAGTAAATAAAGGTAAAATGATATTTTCATTCGTTTTGGAGGATGAGAGGTAAAGATGAAGGAATGAGTGGTCGATTTCTGATATATTAGATCTAATTAGAAAGTTGGAGTGACAAGTAGGTCATAAGTTCAATTTTTCCTCCTAACTAATTAACAACTAATTATTAACATTAACTATTTCAAAAAAAAAAAAATTCTTGAAAACTTGGCAACTTAAAACTTATTTTCCTACTAAGATATTTAACAAGCTGAATGTTATAAAGGTTGATTCTAGTTTTATTTATTTATATGATGGAAATATTTTTTGTGGTTTAATTTGATCTTTTAGACCTCACAACTTTTTTGACTAGATAGAAACCTAATTTTTAAATAAATAGGTTTTTGAAATAATATTTATTCTATCTATTCTTTTAAATAGTTTAACATAATATGAGTTCGCCGTAATCTAAGTCACAAGTATTCGTTGGACATTCTGACCTATTTCAAGTCAAGTTCTAGAGTGGACCTACATCTGTGATTTATGAACCAACATCTGATTCTATATGCATGTCCTCGCTTATGTAAAATGATCATTGTCATCGGGTGGCCGTGATCATAATATGCTTAACATCGTGTGATTGGAGGTAAAGGTATAGTGAACTATGGTGGCTCTTCACTTTATATTCTTTTCGTTTAGATGTGAGTTGTCCTAATTCAAGAAACTTCCACTCTCTTATGACATTGGTCGGGTTGATCCGAGTTCGACCCATTATAGTGATGACACGGGCCTAGAACAAATTTTATATTATGACTACAATTTCAGTAATCAGACACATGAACACTGCAAAAAAATTCCCAGAGTGGCAATGTGACCAAAAGAAGAGAAGCAAATAAAACATAAAATACATGCCTAAATTTCACTTCATCTATAGACATTGTCAACAGGGGTATGACTTTTACAGCATGGGAGGTTGCAAATGTCGTTTAATTGGGAATCAAGATAAACTTACTTTAGTAAAAGTGTCTCCATGAATTGACATTTCAATTTGATTTTGATTAAAAGAGAGATTAATATAAAATAATTTATAGATAAAAAATATTCACAATATTCATTTGAATTGAAAAACAAATTAAAGGCTTAAAAATTAATTTTTGTGGCAAAAGTTCAAAATTTCAAATTCGAGTTAGAATTAATTTTGAAGAGAAACTTAATTCTACCTAAAATCACGCAAGCATGTTATACTTTTAGAACAACATTTTTTTATCTCTCAGAAATTAATCCAAATAAGCAATCAGCCAAAATTTATAATGATGTTTAGAGACATAGGCTTGCTGAGACCTCAAAAGTATTATGAGTCAACTCATGTAATCATGCACTATGGTTGGTAATTTGTGTTCACATTAGTGTGATACTCTCACAGACAATGCTTAATTTGAATTTTTGTTGACTTAGTATTTTGTGTCTTCACAAAAAATCTAGTTAGCCAATTTCTTTTTCATGCCAGCTTCCATCTTCCATTTGGCAATGCCATGATGGAAACAACTGAACTAATTCAATATACCTGCCACATCATTGTTGTTGTACTTATAAAAGGATTGATAATTTTTGCATTTAACAAAAGGGACAAAACTGTAATTTTATTTTTCTAACACTTACACTCTATGAAGCACATATTCTGATATAAACATCTGACACAACACAAACAAACATACATTGACACTTCTAATGTCAAAAACTTAGAATACCAACACCAATAAATACATAATGATTTTTAATCTTCATTGATGCATCTACTATCGAAAAACTAAATATATTGTAATTAAATTTTATGTTTTTAATCCACATCATTAATTATCATTGTTTTTGACAAATCTTTAAAGAGTGTAGTTGTGTTTGAGATGTGTTCAAGAAGTCTAAGATGTGCCGAAGCGAAGAAAAAACAAGTTTTATTTGTGGGATATTTATTTGAGGTGATGCATGATTGTTAGACACTGACGTGAGTCAGATAGAGCGACACGCCTAATTTTAGAGGTGTTTGTACTTACACTTCATATTAAAAATGTGTGATATTTTTTTTATAGGCAAATATTACTCTATGCGCCTCATAATAAATGTTTCTTCATTATCAAATCGTTCAACTCTTAACTCAAACTAGTTGAACTATTCACCCCTCAAATGTCTCTAATATTTGAAAAGACAAGTTTTATTTTTGGAATACTTATTTGAGATGATGTATGATTGTCAGACACCAACATATGTCGAATACAGTGACAAACATAATTTCAAAGGTGTTTGTGTTTCATAGCTTATACTTCATATTTAAAATGTGTCTGATATTTTTTTTATAGACAAATATTACTTTATTCGTCTCACAATAAGTGTCACTTTAGTATAAAAAAAAATTGTCTCAAAATAATTTTTTTCTTATAATATCCTTCAATGATTACTACATGCATAACTTTTAAAATAGTGTGTTAGTATAATTAATACTTTTCTCCTTCATTGGAGTTTGAACCCTGGTTCCTGATTCTCAACTCTTTCAACTCTTAACTCAAACTAGTTGAACCATCAACCCCTTAAATGTGTTTAATTTTTGAAATATGATCCGAACACATATAATTACATTCAAATACTTTTATTTTTCAAATTAAATTAGTATTGGTGTTGGTGTTCATGCTTCATAGGAAATATATGTTCAACTTAATAATCTAGATTATTTCAAGGAGACTACCCTATTTTGCAAGCAGACTTACATTTTTACTGTTCGCACATGCATTTAATGTCCCAAAAATGGAATTTGAAAACAGATGCATATTCAGGAATCTATTTAAAAACAGTTTGATTCTCCACTTATGTTTGGCAACAACTTTCCATCATCAATTGCTACTGAAAAGGTGGATTTTTATCACAAAGAGAAAGTGAAGCTAAGCTAGTTCTAAAGTTACCCTAGTAATGTATGTTAAATACAGGGCAAAGCATTAAGACTGAATGCATCAATCAAAAAGCCACAACTTATTTTTGGAATCTCATTACAACTTTTTAACACCCTAATTCCTTGAACTTCACAAGGGGAAAATTTTGCCTCTTTTTCATCATCTCCAAATAGTTATATCAGCATTTTATCTTTCTCCTTAGAGACATCTTCCCCCATAACCTGCATTCCTGAATAGTGATTGCTTTATCTCTTCAGGGTTCATACAATTTCTCTGACCAGCTGCCTAAAAAATGAGAACAATGTGTTAAGAAACATGTTTTATTTCAAGCATGCAAACAATTAATTGAATGTGTCATTGTGATAAAAATTGATTTTGAATGAATTGATTATAGAAAACTATTTCTACCTAAAAGTGATATCAGTGTAAAATGATTTATGTTTACGACATTTATGTAACGGTGAATTGTACAATAAATTTGGGAGTAAAAACTAATAGTAGAGGCAAAATCTTTAAAATTTTGCTTCAAGTTAGAATTAATTTGGCAAGTGAAATCAATTCAACACCTCTAAAATTGATTTTTGCCGCATCCAAAGTGAAACCAAACATACAATAAATGTGTGTTTAATTCTACGGTGGCAAAAATTGATTTTTGTAAAATTGATTATAGCTATAAGTGAGTTGAATGTAAAGTAACTTATTTTTAGATGCAATTCATCTAAAAGGGCATGGAGTATAAAATTTTAGAGTAAAAATCAATTGTAGAGTTTGGTGCATGTTTGGAGTGACAGTGAACTAAGTTATTGTGATTCAATATAAGCTACAAGTTGTAAGTTTTACAAAATCACTAGTTCACTGTGATTCTGTCAAATCCACCAATACCAAACACACACTCAAGCTCTAAATTGTAGTTTCATGTTAGAACCAATTCTGCTGTCGGAATAACACATTAAAACATGTCAATGAGACTATTAAAACAGTTTACTAACCTCTGAGCAAGATGCTTGCAATGAAAAATCATTGAAACTGCTTATAACACACTGATGAATCTCAAGGCCTAATGCTTCTAATGTGTTCACAGTTGACAGTAACAGTCCTGGCTTTGTGGCACAGCAAATGCTGATCCTTGTATCCTGGTCTCTCCTCTCAACATCAAACTAAATAAAATAAAATAAAATATTACATTAATTACATTCATATTCAGCAACTTAATCTAAGATTATGCATTAGTTCAAGAAATTGATTTGAGTTACTAGAGCTTAAACATACCTTGGGTGAATTCCTTACCATGACTTCATTTGGCTTTAGCTCCTTAGAAATTCCCAAAAGGTTAATCTGATTTGTTCCATCTTCCACTTCTTCTTGCAACTTACCAATCCTTTCTAGAAGCTCTTTCATGTAATCAATAGTATCTCCAAGAATTGATGTCCTGTCCATCTTACAAAATTTACATTTTTCATTGTTAGTTCAAAGGTTTTATAGAAAAAATCAAACAACAAATACAAATCAATCATGAATGAACTCCCTTATAGAAGTTAATTATGTAACTTAGGATAAAAAAGAGTTCAACTAATTCATATAATCTATAAGCTGTTTTCATAATCTCTCTTATACATACCACAAATGCATGCCATTAGATAAACTCAAATAAATAAGTCCAAACAAATCCTATCATTATATATCTATTGAATCAATCACCTTGCTGATCTTAGGGACAATTGACCTTAACATAGAAAGTCTATCATTCAAACGCTTTCTTCTCCTTCTTTCAGCCATAAGATTCTTAGAAGGCTGTCCTTCAACCCTTTTAGATTTCTGCTTCTTCTCACCACACAAACCCATGTTAAAGACAGGAATCTCATTAACATGTTCCTCAACTTTGCAGCTAATTTTAGTTTGTTCAAAACTCTTGTTACTCTCAGTTCCAAGAAATCCACCAAAAGCTTCATCCTCCATTGAAGGTAAAAGTGGTGCTGACTCATCAAACTCAGGCACAGTAAAACCATCAACAAAAGGGTATGAAGCTGTTGTAGCATCAGTTCCATAAGAACATTCAAATCTATGGTCTAATGGTGTTGAAAATGAAGCAAAAGAAGGATTCAAAGATGGATTGTTGAGTAGATTTTCATCAAAAGAGTCAAAGGTGTAACAACAAGTAGGGAGTAGTAACTCATTCAAACCAGTTGTTGATAAAGCATTCCATGTGTCTTTTCTTGGAGCTAGTAGCTCATCTAGAAAACCAAGTTGAGAAAGTTCCATTTTTTTTCTTTCTTCTTCCTACTAACTATTATGATATGAATTTTAAAAAAAAAATGAAAAAAAGAGAAGAGTGTTAATAATGAGATGATGAAGTTGAAGAAAATGGAAGGAGTTTCAAGTTTGTTTAAATAATGTTGTAATAAGTAATAATAATATGATGTAATGAAAAAGTGCTGGCAATAGCTACTCTAATCTAACTCTATTTCTATTTTCTAACACTGTCTCTATTAGTACTCAATCAAATTTATGGGGTCCCACTATATGAGATTTCATTTTTCTATAGGTGAATTTATTTTTAAAGTCATGAAAATAACATTTATTTAATTTAATAACAAAATATTGAAAATATAGTATTATGCATACTCTAACATCTAAACTATATGAATGAATTTTCATCTATTAATTTCCTATATAACATATGAGACATTTCTCCTCCCTAAGAAAGGACATGTCCTAATACTAATAAGATCCATTTCATCATAAAACAAAGACCTATGATTATATCATTACAGAATGTATTACAGTGAAAAGTCTAGTGAAATAGCACCTAAAGGTAGCCTTATATTAAAATGGAATATTTATTTCTCTCTCTCAATTTGTTACCATTTTTTCTCAAGGTGAATTAATGTCCTTTTCACCAAAATAATCACCAAGACAGAATTTTATATTTAATTCCAATTCCTTGAAAACTTTGACCCACAATTTCTGTCTTTAACGAAAATAGGTACAATTAGCATAATAGATTGTCAGGTACTACTTCCATTTTTAATGCAAAAACCTCTCTCACTCTTTCATGTTCATAAAGAAAATAATGCATCCCCATCATGGTTTTGTTTACACTCTTACTCTATATACACATTTGTCAATAGTTTTCATTATTGTATTGAATTTTTAACAAACTTTTAAAAAATAATTATGTACTTAGATTAGATACATGACAATTTGGAAAACTGTTTAATTTCATTAATTAATTAACAACCATTACATGACCTTTTTAATTTCATGCCAGCCTGTTTTATCTTCAATTGCAAACAATTGTCTATAATCTATAGTTAGTTTAGAAATGGACTCCATTATAGACTATAGTGGTCCAATTTTCAGCACTGAAATACTTTTTAAGAAAATATATTTATATTTTAAGACCATATTTTGTTTTGCTCTCTTTTGTTTCATATATTTTATGCATTACTAATTAGGAAATAAGTTTGATAAAAGAAATTATTGTATTTTCTTCAACTACATTTAGTAGTTTCTTTAATAAGCTAAAATTCATCCTTATTATACACTTTTGTTACATGTATCAAGAATTAACACCTATTTTAGAATGCGGTCCCATGGCAATTGTTAGTATTACAAAAAATCATTGTGACATACAGTTTAAGTTGTAATTCCACTTTGTATTCATAGATGCGTTACAACATATTGTCCTTAGTAGCACCATAATTTTGTAGAAACTATAAAGATTACTAAAATTGTAGTAATTCACTTAATTTTGTTAATCCAAACATTCACATCAGCAATATTGAATACCCTTTTTAAAAATCTTATACCTTATATAACATAAAATAAAATGCATAATTTCATATAATACTAGTTATGGTTGTTCTTTGTTGAATATAATGATAATCAGAGTCGTCTTAATGTTTTGAGATGTCCTGTTCGAATTTAAATATAGAGTCTCTAAAATAACTATAGAGATATGACTCAAATCAAATAACAAGTGTTAGTTATGGTTAAGAATTAGTTATAACTAATTTAACCAAATTAGTTATGACAAAGATAGGTATAGTTAGTTAAACTAATGTGCCTATATATATCATAATTGTAAATGCATGGTTGTGTTGTTGATGCTGTAAATACTGGACATTGATTGAGAGATAGAGATATATGCAATTAGATTCATAGAAATTCATAGAAGAGATATTAACGAAAAAACAAAAGGAGATTGTGATAAAATCTTAAAGTGACTTAATCATGTAAAATTCAAATCTCAATAATGAATTATTTTACTTGTTAACGGTTGACATATACTCGTATAGTAGTATGAAAACTGAATATTTATATACTCAATACAGTTTTTCAAATGTTATATATTATAATACTTTTTTTTTAGATCTCTCTAATTGAAACCATATCATATATTAAGTTTTAATTGTCGATCTTAATGAAAATGATCCTATGAGGTCCTATGGTGAGCGAAGACAACCTTCAAGCGACTTCCGAGGCAAAGAAAAAGTGTGTGATCACGTTGATAGAAAAAGTACTGATACATAATACTAACTAAACGACAATTCTATACACACAATCTGCGTGCATGGGTCTGGATTTTGTGAAATCACACGATACTGATACACTTCAGTCTTGGAACATGGCTATGAGCAAAACCATGTTCATAAAATCATCAACTTTTTTTTTTCTATATAAAATTATATTTATTTAATTTTCTGTCCTTTGTAACAGTTAGAAACCCACTATAATGTGCCAAAACATGGAGTTCAATAGTGTACAGTGAATCATCGCGTGACCAAATTCATTTATATGTATTTATTTTTATAAAAACTAATTGATTAATTTTGTTTTATTATTACTTTGCACGTTCATTTCTAGATTAGGTGACCAAATTGCATTTTCAATTAACCAATAATAAGCAAAATTACACTAATTTTGGGTCCATACTATATGTAACTATATAGATTGTCATATAAAGTTAAAATTGTTCATGTGTCTATTTCAACTATGGTGCCAGAATTGCAAGGTTATTAGGCCCACCCTTGATTTGTTTATAGTAGCAATTTTTTTATAATTTAATTTTAATGTTTGGATCATAGGTGATTATTGAGGAGCATTTAATGTGCACAGTACTGATCACACACATATTTCAGACTCTGCATGCTTGACTGAAAGTCATTGAAAGCCATTCATCAGTTCTGAATTTCTGATACATTATGGATTCGTTCTTCTTTTGGCTTTGGTTTTTGAGGTACAATTATTATTATTATTATTATTATTATTATTATTATTATTATTATTATTATTATTATTATTATTATTATTATTATTATTATTATTATTATTATTATTATTATTATTATTATTATTATTATTATTATTAGGTTTTTTTTCATTGAGGCATCATATGAAGGTTATATAATTATTTTTTTTTATATGATTGCGTTGATTAGTTGAAATAAAAAATATTAATCATCCTTCATAATATTAATGTAACATATTTAGATTATTATTCACATTGACTATGACAAAGAATCAAAGTATGAAAATGTTTAGCGGTTTGAGTCAAAGGACAAGAGTAATGTTTTTGACAATTTGAGGGAAAATGCAGAACTTTGATGGACCTCGATTGCCCTGTTGTAGTATAAGTACACAATTGTACTTTGTTTCAATTGTTAATTTGAGATTAAACAACTCAAATTACTTTATTATAAAATCAACTCTTTTTATCTCTAACATTTAATTATGGGCTAGTATTTCTTAACATTGTATTACTATTATACTAACTTTTTTTTTTTACGTAGATTTGGACGGATCAATCGGCTACTTTTTAATTTTAGTTCTTTAATTTTTAGTATTTTTTTCTATTGTTTTATTTTTTTGGCTGGTTGCCTCAATCCGTCTTGCCCTATCACTATAGATTTGTGATAAAAAAAATCTAAAGAAAATGAAAACATAGTTGAAATAATTCAAAAAAATAAAATAAAAAATATATAAAATTTAAAATGATAATATAAAAAGTTATGATCCAATTAATATATAACACACTTTTATATAATACCTTAAAAATAACTAACATAACTATATTTTGTTAAATTATAACTAATTTTTAATTCTTAATCTAATTTTAACAATCTAATTATATTCAAGTATATTTAATAAACATTCTAATAGTGGATCAAAGAAAATGCCACAACATACATGTATGCCATTCACTTGTTGACATTTTGGTTCTGCCCTTCTGATGTGTACCACATGAAATAACGTCGTACTTGAGTAAACTCTAACTCATTACTATTGGCACCACCTCATATTTCATCCTTCTATTTTTCACTCGCATCCATGTTTGGTTTTGCCAGTAAAATAGACTAAATTATTATGAACCATTATAATTTAAAAAAAATTAGAAAAAGTAATTTTTTTAAAATCATGTTGGTTCATTCGCAATGACATTGCAACTATATCGAATATATATTTTTCATGGTTCACAGTTGTTTTTATGAGTTTGTTATGAGTAGGGAGCGATGGCTTAAGCTACAATTTGATGCGCTATTAATTTTTAGTATATATCTTAAAATTTCCAACAAATGATTGAATAATAAAATGATGCAAGGTGGAAAAGGAGTGAAGGAAAATAATAATTAATAATACGGTACTATGATTGGTTTAACAAATTGTAAGCGTGTGAGAGGTGAATTAATGAAGATATGGATGTCTAATAAACGTAGCTTATAGATGTGATTGATTGATAATGAGGAGGATGGATAAAAGGAGATGATGGTGATGGAAATAGGAAATAGGAAATAGGAATAGAGAAAACACAAGTCACGTAATAAGGACTCAAATCAGCAGGCAGCGCCCACAATATTGAAATACATAAACCCTTCAAAACCGCTATGTTTTTGTCGATTTCCTATGATTTCAATATTGGCCCCACTTCTTGTTTATGTTTACACACGTCCTCTACCTTTTTCATGCAATATTTTCCCTATTTTCTTTAGGCCTCTTCTCTCTACGTTTTATGTTTAACATAGTGAAATCACTGTTCTAAGATGTCCTCATAACTCCTCACGTGTCTCTATGGCTACTCAATGGAATATAAATTAAATAAGGAGGACTCCATAACTAATTAAATTACTCTTCAAAATTATAAGTATTAGTCAAAATTGGCTTTATTTTTTTTTAATTGAAAGATACAGTTTTAAAATTGAAAAAATGTGTAAAAACAATTTCTTTATTATTGATTTTTATCAGAAGTATTTTAAAATTAAATATTTAATTAATATGTCGTACCATAATTTCTAAGATGTCATTGCTATTTTGCTACGAATCATCACTAAAATTTTGTCGTGGTCTCATGAATTATCATTGATCGCCAAAGTCTCGTTGCAGATTACTACTAGTGGAATTGTCTTAAACATTTTAAATATTTTGTTTTCATCTAAAAATTAAATTTCTAATAAAAAATAACTAAAATATTAATAATTAAAAATTATTTTAAAATATCATATTTTTATTAGATAAATTACAAAAAAGTAAACTATTTTATTTAAATTATAAATAACTTCTCAACACAATTTAAATTTAATGTCAAATTTTAATTACTTTCAACACTTTTTTGAAGAACTTTTTATTGTTTTACTTTTAATTGAATGGACTATACTATTATTCTTGGTGATCCAATGATTTGGAACAAATATATGTGAAAGCATATGGGAATTGATAAATTGGATGAATGTTAGATTAATGGATGATTTCATTGCCACCCATACATGTTTCACGTGCAAGGTGATGAATGTAGAATTTGGATTTGTTGGAATTCACACATTTGCGCACTTAGACACGTGGATGTCGGTTGATATGATTAAACCGTTTAAAAAAATATACATTTTAATTAAATTTAAATATTTTTTTATCTCTATAAATATAATAATTTTTAGTTTTAATTTCAATAAAAAAATTTATTTGAATTTCATCTTCACAATATCAAAAAAATTTATTTATTTTTTCTTAACGTCAAATAGACGTTACAAAGACGTGAGTTAATAAAAAAAATACTTTTTGTCTCTGCAAATATAACACTGTTTAACTTTAGTTTATATATAATTTTTTGTTTGGATTTTATCATATTCATCGTCAATAACAAATCTATAAAATGAACTTCAACATCTTCATTAATACAACAATCTATATTTTTTCTCACCCAACTCAATATATTTCCCTTCATTATTCTTATCTCACATAACCCCATTTTTTCTATCAATAACTCTATCTCAAACCTCATAGTTTCTCTCTCTATTATCTAAAAACAAAATATAATTATTTTTAAGCATTTACGGATTAATTTTCTATTTTGTAAATTCTTTAAATAGTTAATTTTCAAAGATAAAAATTAATCACCGTATTTCAAAGTGAAACCTCCCATTAAAATTTTTCATTTTCACCTTTAAACCACTCCCAACATCATCAACTCTCAAATACTCATAAACTAAAAAAATAATAATATTTATGTCAAATATTTCATCAAACATCTTATGTGCATGTCTTAACCCCCTTCAAAACCTTCAAATACGAATCGACAAGAGAAATTTGAACAACTGAATAGTATAAAAAAAACAATTTAATCATTTTAAAGCGTTTACGAGTAAATTTTCTATTTTGTTAATCCTATAAATAGTTAATTTTCAAAGATGAAGATTAATCATTGCGTTCCAAGACGGAACATCTCGTTCAACCATTTCATCAAACACCTTCAAAGCACTTCCAACATCACCAACTCTCAAATACCTATAAACCAAAACAACAAAATAAATAATATTTTTGTCATACATTTAATCAAACACCTTATGTGCATCCATTAACCCCTCTCATTTACTTCAAATATGAATCGACAAAAGACGTTTGAATAATTAGGTAATATAAAAACAAAACAAAAAATCATTTTTAAGCCTTTACGGGTTAAATTTCTATTTTGTTAATCATTTAAATAGTTAATTTTGAAATATGAGGTTGATATTTTTTTGAAATAATAGAGGGAAATGAGGTCGGAGGTAGAGTTATTGATGGAAAAAATTAGATTAAATGAGGTATGAATAATGAAGGAAAAGAGATTGAGTTGGACGAGAAAAAATATAGATTGTTGGGTTGATGAAGATGATGAAACTCACTTTCTAGATTTATGATTGGTGGTGATGAATACAATGAAATCAAAACCAAAAATTTTATATGGACTAAAACTGAATAGTGTTATATTTGCAGAGACAAAAAATTTATATTTAAGTTTTTTGATATTGAAGGGATAAAATTCAAACAAATTTTTTTACTAAGACTAAAACTTGAACTGTTATCTTTTACATATTTAATGCTTTTATTGATTTACGAAATAAGTTTCACTATTTTAGAAATCGACAATTTTACTTATTTGTATGATTTTTAACTAAAAAAAGCCATGTGATATGTCTTAAATAAAATGACATATAATACGATTGATTGACATTATAAAATCAAAATAAAACACCGTAAAAATGCAACTTTCAACTTTGATTTTTTTTTTTATATTTATTATTTA
>JBBPBR010000002.1:9006993-9017731 GCA_037974775.1 Cicer pinnatifidum
AATAACTTATCATACAAATTTTACAAAATATTTTAAAAATTAAATTAAATGATTGTGATAAACATGATTTTCCCTCATTTTAATTTTCCTAATCATATTTAATTATTACAAATCAATAAAGTAATATTATAAGATAACTATATTTATAATACATAAAATATTACTTATAAAACTTATAAAATTAATTAATTATTATCCGCGCATCGCGCAAGCCATATTCTAGTTATGAAATTAAAACCCAGTTTTCATATGATGACTAAAAGTGAATATTATAATTTTTTTAATTAAAAAAATTACATTAACTAAAACAAAATTATCAAAAATAAATCTGAAAAAGAAAAAGATAGATACACCGTTTGAATAAAAAAAAGGACATTGTGACTAAGTTCAATTAATAAATGTCTTGTTTATCTTGGAAAATGACTAAGAGAGTAGGTTCAGTTCTGATATAATATAGAAATAATTTTTTTGAAGAGGATAAACAAATGAGTAAACTGAGTATACAATTTCTTGACCATGAAGAGGAGGGTTAGGGAGTCAATTTCAAAAAAAACATTACTAATACCATTATCACGAGCCAATAAAACACTAATGCGAAAAGTCTACAATATTTCCACAAATAAGAAGCTACTACATGTCACTTTGCAGTAGAAACCACAAATGAACTCACCATTATGGTCCCCAAGGATTCTCCCACAAGCCGATGAACCATCAATATGAGTGTAAGCACTATCAACATTCATCTTCATAACTCCACATGGAGTTTAATTCATGCTTTTTGATTAGGGGTAATAAAGTTTTGTTGGAGAACCTTACTCTTGATCAAAGAGTTATTAATAAAGTCAATTTGATTAGAAATATAATGCCATAAATCACTCTCTATCTTTATACATTGGGAGACAACTAAAGAATTTCGAACTTTCTAAAATTCATTAGCTGCCATACCAAATAACATTTTCCATGCCCAATGGATGTTTCCATTGTCGTTGTGAGTAAGATTTCATTTAAGTCAAGAATAAGTACCAAAAAGGCAAACCTAAATAATTAACTCTAAAATTCAAGCATAATAACTCTATTGCAAAGTAGTTGGACATCTTCACAATCCCTCACAATGTGCATAATTGTCTCAGGTGTGTCAGAGCCCATCCTTCCATGACACCTCTCAACATTTGGCAGGTGTCTCCAGTGTGCTATCTTCCAAAACATCATCCTAACTCTGACTGGGTCTTGCCAATTCCAAACCTCCTTGAACAATATTATCAAGTTAGTAGCCTCATCCGGTGAAGCATAAGTTGGAGGCTTCAAGAATCGAATTTTCTCGCAAATTGACTTAAACAAAATTTGTTGCAATTTACTCCAAGTCTAATTTGTACTATTGGTGTAGTTCGATACAGAAAACTCATATTCTCTAAGTGGAATTATTTGAAATATTGAGTCAACAAACTTTTTACAATAAAATTCAGTGTTCTTTTCAAAATTTTGTAGAATGATCATCACGAATAACTTATCATACATGATAAAATAATTATTAAAAAGAATTGATTTATGTTTATATTTATATTTTTGTGCATATCATAATAATTATTAACAAAGTTAAATTTATGTTGGAGTTCTGGATGCGACATTGTATATGTAAATGGATAGTAGTTGGTGGTAGGATGTTGAACAACAACTGCAATGGAGGGCTTCAACCGAAAGTGATGGTAAAAAATAGTTAACATTTTAATAATGTAAATTTAACATACGAATGTTACACTACTTAATTATTTTAATAAATATATTATGTAAATTTAAAATAATTTAACATATCATGCTAAAATGTATAAAAGTTAATGTCTAACATATTTTTATTTAACAACTTTAATCTTTAGTCATATAAATAACATACTAAATTATTTATAGTTTATGTAAAAAGTTATAAAAATAATGTATATCATTATTGTGCCCTCTATTTTTCTTGGTTACCCCATATTTTATCTATAACAAAATACCATGTCCCACAACTTTTATTATTTATTTTATCAACTTACTCTCCCTTATAAGAGCTCTGTTTGGAATTTGGTTCCTTGAAAAAAAGGCTAGCTACCTGGCTGGTCCTAGATGTAAAGTGGTGGTAGAATAGATGCTCCTATTTGTTCTTTTTTCTTCTTCTAGAAAGTGCTTAATTAATCAAAAACAAAATCATTTCTTTTTTTTCTTTCTAGCTAGTACATATTTGCAATAAGTATAGAGCTGAAGATTGTAGAAATTGTGTATCATAAATTGTGACTTGAGCCCAAAACTTTCCACAAAATGAATGATCCCAAGTATGGTTATCCCTACCCTGCTCAAGGTAACTTTATCATCTTTTTTCTCTTCATACAAACTATGTTGGTGATTATCAAATAATATTTGAAGCCTTATTTCAAGTTTGAACCACACTTTTTTTTTGTTAGCCTAGAGCTTTCTAATTTCTATCAAATACTAATGCTTAAAAGTTTCATCCCAAATTTTTATTTTCCACATACATGATAGTTTTTTTTTGGGTTACACATGATATGTTAGATTGGTGGTTGAGAAAACAACCCCCTAATTTTCCTTTTTTAGATACAAATTGCATTTTTTTTCCACTTTTTCCTTCTAATTTGTTTTGTACATTTATATATTCATAAATCATGTCTTTAATTTGTGGGGAACATTTTTGTTGTTAGGGTATTATCAAGGTCCACCAGTGATGGCACCACCTCAATATGCTGCTCCACCCCCTAGAAAACAAACTGGATTCCTTGAAGGATGGTTAGTTCCCCAGCTTCCCTTATTTTTATACCGCGAATTATTTCGAAAAATTCAAATTTTAATTGAAACAATTTTTTATGAGATTTTATTTATTTTTAGTAAAATTTTGGATTAGTGGAATAATTTTTTTATCATCCTAAAATAACCAAATAACATGGAATAAAGAATTTATATATTTTAATTTATTTATTTTTTGTGTTTATGTAAATTTGTATTAATGTTTCTTTCTTAATTTCAGTCTTGCAGCTCTTTGTTGTTGTTGCCTATTAGATGAGTGCTGTTGTGACCCTTCAATCATATTTATCAGCTGATAAAATATGAAAGTTCATGCAGCTACAAAAATATAAATAAAGAAATTAATTACCAAATTAAATGATGCTTCAAGCGAGCTTACAGTTATATGTATAGTTGAATATATAGTTTTACTTGCTACTTTTATTTAAAGTTTTTACTTGCTACTTGGTTGTAAGTTATATATATTGGTTTTACATATTTTCTTGTGATTTAATAATATGTAATGCAATGTGAAAAAAAAAAAAAAATTCTTGAGTAACATTGGGTCCCCTGTGTTTTGATCACCTCTATCTTGATTTTAATTGAAATTTGGAACGTAACTTTTGCAAACCGTCAACGTGGATAATGCACAAAACTTTTATTCAAGAGCTAGCTTTGTGGCAGTTTGAACTTTGTAATGTACTTATTTATTTTTTGTAATGTAACCATTCATCTCATACTATAATATCTTATTTGCAATATTTGTTTGTATCATAGTATTATTTATCACTTTAGGTTATCAATTAAACATTAATTAATTTGTCTACTAATATATTCTTGATTTAAGATCTAAATCAAGATTTTCTTTTGGGTTTTTAGTTGAGTTTGAATATTCTTTCTTTAATTATTGGGTTAAAGATGAAAATCAAAAGGAAAGATATGAAATGTTAAGGATTCTTAAAGGATGAGGATGAAGAAAGAGGGAAGAATATGAAGAAAGGGGAAAAATAAAGAAATTTATTAAAACAAAATATTTTAATTTAAAATAATTACATATAAAATAAAATTAATTTTTCAAAAAGAAAATATTTTCATTATCATTTTTAAAAGGGCTAACAAACAAAAAAATTAGTGATAATCTTAAAAAAAATAAACTTTCATTATCATTGTTGAAATATGTGTTAAATTTAGGATTTTTTCAGTATGCATATATTGCCTTTATTTAAAATTGATTGATAAAACCGAATGGAGATCTGAGATGAAACATATTTATCACAAAGGCCGTCATTATGTGGACAAATTGGCCAACATTGATCATAATGGATAGTTTACCTTATCAAGAGTTAGATTGACTTCCACTTTTCTTAAAGTCTGTAATGATTTAATCTTTCATAGGGATATATTTATATTAAAAGTAAAAAATTTATAATAATTTAAGAATTAGGATTGTGATTGAGTGCTAGTGTAAAAACTTTTTACATTAATGATATATATAAATTAAATTCTAAAATAAATACGAAAGAAATGAAAAAGATGTCAGAAGAAGAAAAATATTATTATTTTTGAAAAGACAATAGTATCCCTTAAACTAAAAAAGACATTTAATAAAAATAATTTAGTAAAATTATTATTTTCTTTTATTCCCTTGATTTGTTTGAAATAAGAAACTAAGGAAATGTGACACAGTAAGGAGTAGCTTCAAACCATTTATAAAAGTAGTGTGTGTGCTATCGAAAGTTTATATATATCTAGAATGTGAGTGCAATTGCTCTTTAGTTTTAAGTTGCAAATCTTGCTATCAAAATCCATAAATTCCACAATGCAGGAGAATTTAACCAAACGAATTATCTTGATACCCTTACATATTGGGGCATGCACAAATAGAACAGTGTAAGGTCACAATTACACAGCTAATTTAATGCAAATCAGAATCTCATTATATATCATTTATTCAATTCTCATGTTTATTCATTACACGTTATTTATGTTTAATAAGTACATCAATAGAAGAGATCTAATAGACATAGATTGCAGTACTTATTACACATAACATCAAACATGGCTTCATGCAGCAGCAACTGGCTCTTCACTGATGCAGTGTGCTTCCTCGTTCAAATGCTCGTTGAAGCCACATTTACTGTCCATAAGATCACCACCACAACCACCGCATCCTCCACCACAGCCTCCACCACACCCACTACTCTTCTTCATGCTGTCATTTTCATATCCTCCACCATAGCCACCACTCTCCATATTTCCACACCCTCCTCCACAACCTCCACCACAACCACCACTCTGCAGAGTATTTCCACACCCTCCTCCACATCCTCCACCACAACCACCACCACACCCACCACTCTTCATCATACTTCCACACCCTCCTCCACAGCCGCTGCCACAACCACCCCCGCAGCCCCCGCAACCACCACTCTTCATCATACTTCCACAGCCACTGCCACATCCACCACCACAGCCCCCGCAGCCACCACTTTTTATCATACTTCCACACCCTCCACCACAACCACCACCGCAGCCCCCACAACCACTACTTGTCACTACATTCCCACAGCCACTGCCACAACCACTACCACACCCTCCACTTGAGAGTACAACCTTTTTTGTTATCCCAGCATCTCCAGTGCCTAATCCACTGCTTAACTCCACTCCGTTCAAGTCATTCCTTACAATTTCCTCATCAGTGTCATTCACTTTCAAATCTTTACTTTTAGCAATAATGCCTTCATATCCTTCCTTTTTCATTATATCAGAAGCAATAAAAGCCAATAGGATACTGGGCAACACCATCCACTTTTCCTTTGCCTATTTAATTTTAGAAAGGAAAAACCAAACATATTGGAGAAAAAAGCAGAAATTAATATTACAATATTGTTAACAAGAAAATCTTTAATATAGTATTTATTAGTAACTAGCAAGAAAGTAAGGTACCAAAACAAGTTTAGATTTCAAGTCCAGCAATGCTACTGCTTTTCCATAAGGATCTTCTATGGAGAATTCAACTGCTGTTAAGAAGTCCATTTCATTTCCTTGATTCACATGATATCTCAGTTCATATTCTCCCTTTCTTCCCGGAAAAATTTTCACCTGTGCCAAAAATCAAATCAAATGAATTTTATAACGTTTGAACATTGTACCAGCCCAATTCTCTCTCATGTTCATCTTTTACAATTTGATGTCTAAGGCAGCTAATGAGTTCCATGCTCAGATCATATAGATACACTTTGTGAATTTCTCATTCTCATTTCTCAATAGCTTTCGCAAACAGAATAACAATTTTGAAATTTTAAGAGAATTTCTTATGAAGCAATGAAAATTACATACAAAGCAAGACAATAAGAGAGTAGATAATATGTATTATCAAGTCATTGTCAATCTCGCCGATCTAACATGTATATGCACTGTGTAACTTTCAACTGGGCAAATTTGATGCACCATTCCGGACAAAAATAAATTGGAGCATGGATTTGAGTTTGATTGTCTCTCAACATGGTATCAAAGACACTCTAGTTATCATGCCATTGCCAATGACTAGGTTTTTAAAATGTATGCATTTAGGTGTAGGCCTCTCTGCCAGGTACAGAAGAAAATGGGATTAGAATATTTGTGCTTCTTATTTTAATCCTGACATCACCTTGAAGTCCACATTATTGACAGCAGTATACCCTTCATTTGGTTTGCGTCATTGAATGAAGAAGAATAAAAACCAAGAAATCTCATGGCATGACAAGATGATTTTAGGACAGAAAAATAAATGCTTACCAGCTTGGTGCCTGTAAGCTCAAAGATATGGCCATCATTCTTGCTTTTGTTTGGAAGGTGTAACAACCAAAGGTTGTCCATAAAACTCCACCCATTTTCCATGTACTCAGCAAGAGTGCGAGTTTCACCAGACTCCATGAGGCCAACGACCTCCTTGCCAAGGTTTTCTACGTTCTTTACGCTATTCAAGTCCCTGGAATGTAATCAAAGATATGAATTACGTTATTCAAATCCCTGGAATGTAATCAAATATTTGAAAGACCATCACGGGCTTCCGATAAGCGTCAGTAATTTTGCATATAGATGTAAACTTCACGGAACTCAGACATAATGACAATCATAATCAATATCAATTTGTACAGATATTTGTTATCCGCCTTAATTTTAAGGCAATCACATGGAAAAGTGTGCTTTAAGCAGATAATGTGGCTCAACTAGTTCAACTGCAATACCAAGTGCTCCATGTTTTCTCATAAGTATCCTCAACCTCAATAGCTTCTGCAGGCATTTATTCCCCCTATTTGTGACACATAATATTTGCGCCTAAATGAATTTATCTCATAAATGGATTGTTGATTTTCTGTTGGCACCACCTCAACTATTATCATACATATGACCGAAGGCTGAAATTTGTATTGAACCATATCTCCACATAGAAAGATAACGCTATAATGACAGTCAAAATTGGCTTTTTATTCAAAAAAATTGTCTATCAGTATACACATTTACAAACACATGCGGTGGATCAACACAATTGACAATCTTGGAATTAGATGCTAGCTAGCACTAGGTGGTTCAGAGATTATTCAAACGCAATAAAACAAGGTGACATTTCCAAGACACAAAACATAACACATTTGAAGCAGTAAATTACATGCTCATATCTTCCAATGACAAGAAAATGATGTACCTCATTTGCAGGCTGATGATTCTGATGCCATTTTCATCTGTGACATGAGCCCAACCCTTGGCATGTTGAGGCTTAACAGGAAGGTTAAAGAAACATGTACTTTTGGACACCAGACGAGATTGAGTCAATTGGAACGTATATGGGGCAGGAACTGGAGCAGTAAATGAGATGGCTACTCGTAACAGGATTGGCTTTGTGCTCATAGTACCAGAGCTTGGCACCAACTCCAACCATTTCTCAATGTAGAGCTTTGAAACTGGATTAAGATAGTCTTGCATAGAGAATACAGCAGAACCTAGTGTCTTTGGTGATCTTCTTAATGATAACTTTGAAGAAGAATGGGACATGAGTTCAAAAAGCAGCTCCCCAGTAGGTTCACATTGGAAAGATGCAACATGTTTCTCTCTAGACTCTGACAAAATACTAAGTCTCCTTTTAGCATCAAAGAAAGCATCAGGCTGTGATTTGGAAAATAAAACATAGATACTTCCTTCCTGTCCATCTGGTAAGTTTTTAACATCAACAAACTCCAAGAGAACCTAGAAAAGGATTCAAGAGGAAATTACATATAATCTTGTACATAAGCAGAAGCTGTTTTGATGATAGCTATTCAGTATAGTCCACATTTGCCAATGTCCTTGCAGAAGAATAAGATATGGCAATAAATGTTGCATCAACTTGTTTATACATACATTTTCTTAAAAAAAACTTGTTTATACATGTTCTTTAAAAAAACTTGTTTATACATGTATGCACATAATTCAGGGCTAGAGCTTAAAATATGTAACATAATAAGGAAAATAAATCTTTAAGTACCTCCACAACATTCCGGTCTTGAAGCAATTTTTCATGTAGCTGCTCATTGGAAGAAACAACTTTCTTACAAATCACGCTAGATGAAAAAGGGCTACTTGTGATAGGCGATGGTGCATTACCCTTATACATCGCCCCAGCCTTCCAGTATCTAGTACCAAATGTGTTTTCCCACTGTTTGGTGGTTCCAGAAAACCCAACATCCAGTTTCTTTCCTTTAGTTCTGTCCGAGTCGGTATCATCGTGCTCCAATACTTTTCCAAGTGCCTCATTGAGGTCTTTACAATAAGAAACTGGATGTAACTGGTGAGAGTGCCAGATAAGGTCAATGTCGTATGTTGGAACACAGAAGCGTTTTACACCATTCTCCTTGTTTTTCTTGATAAGATACAGAAAGCCTTTGTATCTGGCCACAGCTTCCTTGATAAATGTATCACTTTTCACGTAAGGTCTTGACACCTATCACAAAAACAGGGAATATAGAACCCATTTAGATGATGCAGCATTTAGCCTAGCCGTGCACAACAAAATATAACTGGTAAATGAATTTCACAAAATTTACTGTTATCCAATAGACTAACAACTGAACATTACATTCATACATCAACATGTATCATATAAATATTAATGTTATTTGGAAATGCTGTCATACAAATAACAATTAAAGATGTTCTGAATACTTGATAATTTTTTTTCAAAACAAGGTAGACAGATATATCTAATCACAAATTGATAAAATCAACTATGAATCAGGTTGAGTACAAAATCCAAACCATGCAACATCCAAAACAAAGCTACGGCAACCAGAAATCACTGGCCTGGTATGCCTTAATGGCATAATTAATTCTGTTGGAATATCAAGAATTGAGTATATCAAACATCAACTTCATTATTTGTGCTATGTAAAACATTACAACTAGACAAATTCTACTTTCCTTTACCTTACCTGGTAAAAGAACGGGCTCTGCCTCTTAGCAGCTGAAATCAGATCATATTTAGTGTATTTTGCTAGACTAGTGATCTTTTTTGTGAAATCCTCAGGAATAAGATTGATCAAATCAGAATTGTAGGGCTCATCAGGATACAATTTGTTCCAGATTTCTTCTGTTTGACTGCCACAAATTCCTTGAACAGTAGAGACAACATCAAAGTTATCAAGTACACGTCCATAAAGTTCCTCACAGTCCAATTTGTACCTTACCTGTGTAAAGAAAAGAAACAAATATAATTACTAGCAACTCAACCCTTCATCAAACAAACAGAAATGAATAATAAGAAATAGCGACTATCCCATGCACTAAAGCATACCGGGTTGAGCCTGTGACAGTGCCAAATCCATTCACAGTCAAGAGGGACTACCAAAGGACCTTCATAAGTCCGATATTCGGAATGTTTGGCAAGCAAGGGAAGCCAACAAGCATTATACCTAATCAAACATTTTCTTTGTTGTAAAATCAGCAAAAGAAATAAACAAGTTGAATTTCTTTTGAGACCCACACAACTCACATATAGTAACTATGAAATGAAAAAACTGATTTTAATTGGAAATGCACAACATCTCTGCAATATCAAGGACTATGACACAACTGCAACCACTATTTAAAACCCTTATGATATAAAAGAGAAAAAACAAAGAATCATAAAAAAAAAATATACTTGTTTAGAGAATATTACCTATAGATAGCCCTGTCAAGCGCAGAACCTTCATAGAGATGCCGATTCCTATCAACAGCTGCAAGAAACTGAAGCTGTGTTTTAGCAACATCAACAAGGTCAACGCTTATTGCAATATTCTGAGCTTCCATCCATTCCAGTTCTTGTTTTGGTTCCATCTTTCTCTCACTTTAACCTGCAATCTTCAATAACTTTTTTCTTTCAATTTTTATAATCAAAATTGAAAATTCATCAACCAGACTAACAGATTTCATAAATAAATAAAAAATGATCAAAGTTAGAGAAAAGTGTAGTAGATCAGATTATATCCGGATGAGAAAAATAAAGGAAAATTCAATTAAATGATGTAACAAACATGAAAGATGAAACGCATGAATTAGAGAGAATAATTGAATTTGTATGAATACCAAAGGAAGAAGGAGGATATGTATTCCACACTGCTTATTGTTACGTTATTATTGAAATGCAATAGCCATTGTTACGTTATTATATAGTACTATACAATTTTAATAAAATATTAAATCTATTATC
This sequence comes from Cicer pinnatifidum, assembly GCA_037974775.1. Classification (NCBI taxonomy): domain Eukaryota; kingdom Viridiplantae; phylum Streptophyta; class Magnoliopsida; order Fabales; family Fabaceae; genus Cicer; species Cicer pinnatifidum. The sequence goes on from JBBPBR010000002.1 coordinate 9,017,468, forward strand.
TAAATTATCCTTAATGACTAATAAATTTGAAAATATAAATAGTTATATTAATTGAGGGATGGTTTAAATATATTATTATTAAATAACAGAGAAGTTATTAATTTACTTTTTATAGTTTATTTTAAGAAATATTAGCTAATTTTGTTTGTAAATATTATTGAATAAAATTAAGTAAGTTATATTTAATTATATTTTAAATATTATAACAAAAATTATATTTTAGACAAAAGGACTGTTGGCCCTTCTTATATATACATTTTTTGT
>JBBPBR010000002.1:9035373-9059125 GCA_037974775.1 Cicer pinnatifidum
ATTATTAATTTGCTATTCTTTCATGTAATTTAAGTATATAAGTGTTTTTTTTTTTTAAATAGAGTTTAAATAGATATCACACAAAGTTAGATTCTTTAAAACGATGTTCTCAAAATAAAAATTAGCCTTATTGTTTGTTATTTTTTATAAAAATATATTAAATGACTTATTTTAAAAAATTAATGATCGTATAAGTTTCACGGCCAGGCTCTTTAATATGAAATCAATTTTGAAATAAGCTAACAAATTTTATAGACTTCATTTCATGACTGCATCAAAGTTTTGGAAATCATGTTAACACACAGCTTTGAAATTACCGGCAATATATAAGATTTAATGCAACTTGTTACGCTGACTAATTAATACTGAAAGTAACAAAACAAGTTATTTATTTTTGAACTCAATTACTTAAAGTATGCTAAGAAATTGACCAAGTAATACATATCAACATCTATCCTTTCTGTATTTACAATGCTTTCCAATAGTTTGGATTTTCATGCCACTGGGTTGATAAAATTAAAATATAAAAAAATTAGATAGTTGGAATTAGTAAGAATGTAGTTACTTTTTTTAAATAAAAAAAAAAAAATCAGTAAAAACACAGCTAGTAAACTGAGAGTTATGAATTTAGATAGTCAAATGTTTTATATAAAAGGGGATTATTTTGTACTAGATGATTAATAGTTACAAAATACTAATTTCTAACTCTATTGATAAAAAATAAATAAATAAATAAATAAACTTCTTAAATTTCAATATAATTTCCAATTAAATATGGCAGTTAGGGTTTCCTCAACGTGACAGAACACATTGTGGAGATATTGTCTCCAACAACTTTATTTTCTTGTATATTTTATTATACAAGCCAATAGTTGTTTCTTTGCCTCATATTATATTATATACTTTTTTTAATAAAATATAAGCCAAAAATACATTTTATCCAAAACTAAAACTGCTACATTCAACTTGAATGAGAGAATGGGAAGAACATCATTTATATTGAATAATGATCAATATTATATTATTTGTAAAAAAATCAATAATATTATTAAGCTAAAACCAAAATACTATATATCTATACTCTAATTTACCTTGAGGTATCCTACCACATAACAATCTAATCTGATCTGATCAGCACATATTAAGACAGATTTAATCATATGAAAATGTTGATTTTTCTTCCTTAATCCTTCAATTCTTACGGGAATGAATTATGATAATCCAAAGTTTGTTCAAAAAATAAATAAAGTTGACAAAATTATTTTAGTTAGAATTCAAATTTAAATTCTCTCAAATAATTTGTTCTTAATTGAAATTTATTAATCTTATAAACAAAATTACTTAGTTTACTCATGATAATATTATGTAACACAGTTGACCTGAATTTTGGAACAATACTCGTAATATTTAATCAATATGCTATCTATGGGAGTTCATGAAAATTAATTAATATTTTTATTTTCATTTTCATTTTGACAGTTATTGTGTCCAATCAAAATAAATATATATGTGTGGATGATAAATCTGTAATATATGTAAACAATTAGGTAGACCAAAATTTTTGCCAAATCTTTATAAATGGATGCGCTAGCTTGCTTCATTTGTGATGTAGTTTTCAGTCAGTTCACGCTGAACAGTTATGTTAGTATTACAAGAATGTAAGGGGTTACTTGTTCTTTTGGGGTATCATTGAGCCATTTTCTTAATTCCTTCGTATCAAATTCAATTATATTATTATCCAAAATATGAAAAGTAAACAGTAGATGCCTTAATTGTGCTAAGCATAACATAAAAAATAAAATAAAAAAAAAATATTTAATCTACGTGTATAGATTGTAGCTGAAAATTATATATCTCTCCTCAAGAGTGTACTTTTGCGTACGGTACCACATTGCTTCTTTCAAACTCAATATTATTTTATCAACTTTTTTTTTTCTTCTTAACTCTCCGTTTTTTGTGAGAGAATTAAATCCTAGTAATTTAAAATTCGATTGGAAAATAAATAAAATTCAATCAAGTACTTTTCTACTCATAATTCAAACTCGAGTTCTCCCAAACGATTTATCCTTAACTACACTAGTTAACTATTGAGTTCAATTACTTATTGGATAAAAAAGTCCTAGCTTTGAAATCTCTTTTAAATTAGTTTCTATATTAATGAAAACCTATGTACATAAATATAAAATACTTGGGTATATATACCTCTGCAACAATACTTAGGTATTTGTATACCAGAAAAGTTAAAAATTTGTTCAAGATACCACTCACTATTTTCATTGAGTTGCACCCATAGAATGAGAAGGAAGAAAGCAGAAGAAGACGAAGGACTGGTCTGTCTAATTATTTAAACCATATCAATTTTAATATATACAAGATAATGAAGCAACCACCACCAAAACAATAAGAATAATAGTAATGTTCAACATCAACAATAAGAATAATAATGTTTAACATCAACAATAAAACTATAGGAAAAGAAAACATAATTAACAATGCACTTGTACTAATTCAATCTCTAACTCGTCTTCCATCTCTTTCCTATCTACCTCCTGCAGTTTCCAGGCCTAAAGTCAAACCCCATATTTTAACAATATATTTATTTTTTCTTCTATGTTCTCACCTCTATCAAATTGAGCACTTTTGTTAAAATGGCTTCAAATCCTTCCACAAGGGTATAATTTAATAAAGTTTCATTATACTATATAGGATTGATCAAGGTTCCTTTTTTCTTTCTTTGAAAAATCTCAGCATATAAGGCAGAGAATGAAACAGAATTCAGAAGAATTTTTATGGTACTAAAGGGAAGATGAAAAGTTAGTTAGCATGGATTCAAGTTTGATAACCCTTTGGGGTAACCTCTGTTTCAGATCATGATGGAGCTACCAGTTATTTGGATATTATTAAGATTGGTTGTGGCATGTTCTCTTTGTCTTTGTATATTTATCAGATCAGCTTCTGCAACTGAAGGTTAGTAACTTAATACTATAACTCTTTTAGATCATGATATCTATAACTAGTTTTTTCTCTTGGAAATATAAAAAACAACTTATTTATTAATTAACATGAAAGGTGATCAGAGGATCATAATTGATAATGAGGAAAAAAAACTTTTTTGGCAATAATTCTGAAATATAACTAGTAGTTTCATACTTTCAATACTAAGAGAATCTTGAAACAATTTCACTTTTTTATGTTGCTAAAAATTTCTTTAAGGGAAAATCCAATTTGTACAAAATGAATATAACCTGTGAAATTTTTCTTGCAGGGTTTGAGAGCATAGCATGCTGTGCTGATTCAAATTACACAGATCCATTGACAACCCTAAATTATACATCAGATTACACCTGGTTCCCTGATAAAAGAAGTTGCAGACAAATACCTGAAATTTTGTTAAGCCATAGAAGCAACGAAAACCTTCGACTGTTCGAAATAGATGAGGGGAAGAGATGTTACAATTTGCCAACAACTAAGGATCGAGTGTATTTGATAAGGGGCACGTTTCCATTTGATAGTTTAAATTCTTCCTTTTATGTTTCGATTGGGGTAACACAACTAGGCGAAGTAAGATCGTCTAGGCTCGAGGACTTGGAAATTGAGGGAGTTTTCAGAGCCACCAAAGACTACATAGACTTCTGCTTATTGAAGGAAGAGGTCAATCCCTTCATTTCTCAGCTTGAATTAAGGCCATTACCTGAAGAATACCTACATGGTTTCTCCACCGGTGTTCTAAAACTGATAAGCAGAAATAATCTTTGTGGCACAAAAGATGACATCAGGTATGTGATTTACTTTATTTTTGAGGTAGATTCCACCACCCTTTGACATAGTTTCAGTAAACCTACAAGGCTTAGAGGTTATCTGTATTTCTATATCCTAACATTATCACTATTTAATTTTTATGGAAGCATCATACTCATGAGCAAAGTAGATATTAAATAAAAATCAACATCTATGTAAGGGATTATAATTGCAATTCATGTTGTATCAAACATGTTTTAGACTAAAAGAATTTAAGCAGAATGATGCATTAATCTTTTTGACAAGTACATGACATAACCTATGCTTCACTTTATAGAATTATAGAACTATAGAAAGAACTAAAATGTGTGTACACTTTTATATTAACTTTATGATGCATTTAGATGCACCTGAATTTAAATAACAAATAGAGAAGCAAGAATCCAGAACAATTCAGTATAATGTGCAACTCACAAGTCACAAGAATTAACTATTGCCAATTCAGATTGGATATCATAAGTAGCGAAAACTGCAAAGAGAAGGATCTCAATCTAGTGAAGCCTTAGTTTTCTATTAAAATGATTTGTGCTTGTTTAGTCAGCAACATTGTTTTGTTGCTTTGATGCTATGGATTAAGTACATGGACAGAAAGGTCTCATAATATCAGTATCTATCAATTTTAGGTTCCCAGTTGACCAAAATGATAGAATCTGGAGAGCAACTTCAAGTCCATCATCTGCTCTTCCACTGTCATTCAATGTCAGCAATGTTGAGCTCAAAGGCAATGTGACACCTCCTTTACAAGTCCTACAAACAGCTCTTAATCACTCTGAGCGATTGGAGTTTGTCCACGATGGGCTTGAGACAGAGGATTATGAATACTCGGTGTTTCTCTACTTCCTTGAATTAGATAACACCCTCAAAGAAGGCCAAAGGGTGTTTGACATCTATCTAAATAATGAGATTAAAAAGGAGAGGTTTGATGTATTGGATGGAGGGTCCAAATACAGTTACACAGTCTTGAACATTTCAGCGAAAGGATCGCTCAATATAACCTTGGTCAAGGCATCTGGATCTAACTTTGGACCCCTTTTGAATGCCTATGAGATCCTGCAGGCTCGACCGTGGATTGAAGAGACTAACCAAACAGATGGTAAGTGTACATTTAGCTGCTTTACATTCCATTTCCTTATTTATTTATGCACTAAGATTACCATATTGATCAGTATTGTGAAATAGAATCTATAACGGCGCTATAACATTATATAACATTATAGTGCAGTGGAATTTTAAAAAACTGCTATTATTCTGCGATACACGATTTAGTACAAAATCATGTCGAATAGCGGCTATAACAACATCATAGCATTGTAGCATATCAAAATTTGAACAAACCTCTATTTTACACTATCTGCGATTGACAACACTGACATTGATGAATTTTACTTACATTTTAACCAATCTCCTTCTCCCTCTTACACAAACACTTGATTTTCTCTTCAGTGGAAGTTATTCAGAAGATAAGAAAAAAACTGCTGCTACAAAACCAAGACAATGGAGCATTTGAGAGTTGGACTGGAGATCCTTGTATGCTTTTCCCGTGGAAAGGTATAGCATGTGATGGTTCAAATGGTTCATCTCTAATCACTAAGTTGTAAGTCCTTCCACTCTTGAATGCATCCATACATACTTATGAATTATTGCTATTTTTCTCCAAGGTGTTCATAAATTATCTGCATTTTCCTTTTCTGATTTCCTCCAGGGATCTTTCCTCCAATAATCTCAGAGGAACAATTCCGTCCAGTGTCACTGAGATGACCAATTTACAAATATTGTACTGCTTCCGAATCTTTCTCATTTTAAAAACTTCTACATTATTTTTGGTGGGAAACAGTGGACTGTTTTTACACTTTATTATGTAATAATGTAATTACAATTTTGTTATGCACAGGAACCTGAGCCACAACCATTTTGATGGTTATATTCCCTTGTTTCCACCATCTTCCTCGTTGACATCAGTGTAATTATTTACCCCTTCTCATTTTAACAATGATCTAGGATGATATTGTATGAGTTAATAGCCTTTCTATTATCCTTGTAAATGTTAACATAAACACGCACAGACATGCTATAGAACTAAAATACGATCAACTAAGTAAATATATAGTCTAACTCATGCAATATCAAGAAATCCTTATCACCAAAAACTGGTCCTGCTAGCACAAAGATTTATGAAAATTCTTTCTACATGGCAACAAGAACTAAACTTAAACTTTATGCAGATGGATGGCAACAAATTGCATGACTTCATAAATAACTCAAGGATGCATGAAAGTGTAGTTTGTTACATGGATTGAGTGTCCTATACACATTTTACATGAATGCTAGCACTAAACTAAAATAATCCTACACACTTGAACATTTATCCTAATTATTATAACATCATGTGGGTAACATAAGGTAGACACTAGACAGTCTCAATGCAACGATTGTTCTCTATAATAACTGTGCATTTTACTCCTAAGATTTTATAAATAATCCTTGAGAAATATGCTTTCACATTATATTGCATACATAGCTCAAGTTCTTTCTTCCTTCACTTGATTCCAATAATAGAGAAATTTCCTTCTGTTATTAGTGTCATTAAGAAATTACCAATGAAACTTTTTGAAATGTTTGATTTACATTTATGGAGCAGAGACCTGAGCTACAATGATCTTTCAGGACAGCTTCCGGAATCCATTATCTCACTGCCGCATTTAAAATCATTGTAAGTTTTACATGTTGGCATTCTACTTCATCTATACTAGGAAGATTTTCAATCATTGTATATTTTTAATATACCTGATTTATTCATCTTGTAAATTTGATTTATTTCCAGATATTTTGGCTGCAATCAACACATGAGCGATGAAGATACAGCAAAGTTGAACAGTTCACTAATCAATACAGAGTATGAAGTATTCTCTTATGCATAGTAATATAAGTTTTAAAATAAAATATATCAAGATTTATTTGTTACTTTTTCCACATTAATATATCAGTTATGGGAGATGCAAAGCAAAAAAACCCAAATTTGGACAAGTTTTGGTGATTGGAGCTATTATTACAAGTGGATCGCTGTTGCTTACTTTCGCTCTTGGAATTCTTTTTTTTTGCCGTTATAGACACAAGTCAATTCCTTTGGAAGGATTTGGTGGAAAGACCTACCCAATGGCAACAAGTAGGAACATTATCTTCTATAATCCTCTGTATCCTATGTGTATCTGCATTCTAAAGTAACATATTTGCTGTTTAGACTAATAAACAAAAATTAGTCACGTCACTCTATATAGACAATCTTAGATCACAAGACCAAATCTCAAAGTGTTATCTTTAACATAGTGCATTGATTAAAATACAGAAATTATATTTTTATTTACTTCTACAAACTTGCAAGATAAATAACGACAAGCTTCTTCTGTTCTGCAGGTTTAAGGAGTCTTACATCTTTAAATCAATTTTTCTTCTACATATTTATTTGTAATTTATACACATAACTGAAGCAAATATAGTCTAAAACTAGCATTTAGGTCTGGAGTTGCACATAATGTTCTACATATTAATGAAATGCGGGAAAAATATATTAAAAAATTAACATCCTGTGAAAATTCTTAGATAGATGGCTACGAACAATTTTACATTCTATCCAAACATTTTGCACACCAAGTAACTAATATCAATTGACAAAAGAATTATTATGATTGTAGTAGATGATATTAGTTTGTGTAGACAACCATTGTTATCACTATGTGTTTTATTCTGTATGATGGAAGTGGTGATTTTAACATGTAAGGTTTGGCTTAATCTTAATTGCATATATGACATTCTTCAACAAATACATGCAGATGTAATTTTCTCTTTGCCAAGCAAAGACGATTTCTTCATAAAGTCTGTCTCAGTTAAACCATTCACATTGGAGTTTCTAGAGCTGGCAACAGAGAGGTACAAAACTTTGATAGGTGAAGGAGGTTTTGGCTCTGTTTACCGGGGCACTCTAGACGATGGTCAGGAAGTGGCAGTAAAAGTCCGTTCAGCAACATCAACTCAGGGAACCCGAGAATTTGATAATGAGGTATATAATATATTATGCATGATTAATTTATTAAACGTATCAAAATTCCCACAAGATGTTCCTAATTTAAAGTTAAGTCGTTTTAATAAGTGGTTAAGGAAATGTAAATTATTCCTTGAAAAGTGTTGGATTTAATGCATTGACAATGCTTAATGCAACACATTTTAAGGAACAGTTTCTATTTTTTGAATTCTTAAAGTGCTATCAGGAAATTAGGGTAGCACTTGCCTTACTAGTTGTAGGCTGCATAAAATAATGAAAATCTAGTGTTTACATAATCTGGCACATGCCAATTAACTGCTCAAGAATATAAAGGTTGCTCTCTTTGATGCATCATGCAGCTAAACCTACTTTCAGCAATACAACATGAGAACCTGGTGCCTCTTCTTGGTTACTGTAATGAAAATGATCAACAAATTCTTGTGTATCCTTTCATGTCCAATGGCTCTTTGCTAGATAGACTATATGGTAAATATCCCACAATTCTTTCAGCTGATATGTTTTAATACAAAGTAGTTCTGAAATTCAACTTGACAACAGGGGAACCAGCAAAGAGAAAAATATTAGACTGGCCAACTAGACTCTCTATTGCTCTAGGTGCAGCTCGAGGTACGTAATACGATGTTTTATTTTTACAAAGTTGTACCTAGGTACTGAGAAATAAGATTGCCTCATATCAGGTAGGATAAAGCATGAAGTTGTATGTAAACATATATGAAAGAATAAAACTAATTCAAACGAACAGTGAAAAAGATGAAACATATACAATGGCTATGCCTTGCCACAGGCGTAGACACTTGAATAAGAATGTAAGAGGCATATTGTTATCTCTAATGAACAAATAAACTGGAGCAAATCACATGCAAAATGATGAGGGCCTACTGATTGACATTTGATTTGACAGTAATGGACTGATGGGTTGATCATATTGACTTTTTGTGATTAGAATGATATTGTAAAGATATTAATTAGATAGGGAATACTAAAATAATATGACATATCATAAACTTTTGATAAGCATGTCAAGGTCTCAACTTCACTATTTTCTGATTGAGCAGGTTTGGCATATCTTCACACATTTCCAGGACGTTCTGTAATACACAGGGACGTAAAATCGAGCAATATACTTCTGGATCATAGCATGTGTGCTAAGGTTGCAGATTTTGGTTTCTCAAAATATGCTCCTCAGGAAGGAGACAGTTATGTTTCCCTTGAAGTAAGAGGAACCGCAGGGTATCTGGATCCTGAGTAAGTGAACTTCTAAAATTTTCTTAATCTGAACTTCTCACTTTGAGCAAAATATTTATTACATTTCCTAAACAAAGGCTTCTTGGAATCCTCTGAAAAGAAAAACACCCAGGAAAAAAAAATCGCATATAAAAATGACTCCCTGGATTCTCCTATTATTTTCTGCATTCTGTGTTTGTTTCATGGAGGCTCTATCAGTCAGAGATTAGAGAGAGTAAACAAATGTTTTTTATTATATTTCCATTTTGAAGTGTATATTTATATTTATTTATAAACATACAGAAACTAAACTGAGGATATCGGTAAATACAAATATTAAGGGATAGTTATCTACACGCATCCAAAAGAGATGAAGAAGAATCTGACACTCCTAATCCTATATGTTTCATGTGTTACACAATGCAACCATGACATGAAAAAGTTTCAGAATAGCTGATATTTATCCCTATGCAGGTACTACAAAACCCAGCAACTATCTGAAAAGAGTGATGTTTTCAGCTTTGGCGTGGTTCTACTTGAAATTGTAAGCGGCCGAGAACCTCTAAACATAAAAAGACCACGGATTGAATGGAGCTTGGTTGAATGGGTACGATCCATGTCTCTTTATTAATTTCAATCCTATGTAGTTATATTTTAATACATACTAAGAAATAAATATGTATGCAGGCCAAACCATATATAAGAGCATCAAAGGTGGAAGAAATTGTAGATCCAGGGATCAAGGGAGGATATCATGCAGAGGCATTATGGAGAGTGGTGGAAGTAGCACTGCAATGTCTTGAACCCTTCTCAGCATATAGACCGTGTATGGTTGATATAGTTCGCGAGTTGGAGGATGCTCTCATCATCGAAAACAATGCATCTGAATACATGAAGTCAATCGACAGCCTTGGAGGATCCAACCGCTACTCGATTGTCATGGATAAAAGGGTGCTTCCCTCAACTACATCTACAGCAGAATCAACCATCACAATCCAAACCTTATCACACCCACTACCGAGATAGTAAATCGGCTAATGGAATTCTTTTGATTTGTTTTTGGCTATCGCTTTAGTTATATCACATTCTAAATGGTAAAAGAAAAAAATACTGCTTCTGATTTGTACTTTCATCCTCTCTATGCTTCTTGAAACTGAATTCCTCATCTTTATGGTTTTAAAGAATAAACTGGGCCAAACGAAAGTGAATATATGGTGCATAAAGGCCATATCATTTGCTAAGTCCAAACTTGACTACTACAAAATGTCACAAAAAAATTGGATTGTGATTTAATCTAAGATACAATTCAACTATGCATTCAAAAAAGCTAATATACACTTTGGTTAGACTGGTAACCAATTCGGTCAAGCAGGATGAACGCTCATGTTTTTGAGGATACTTATAGTTCAGCCTAACAACAATTATGACTTATTTTGACAAAATAAAAATATATATGCTGTTCAAATTTCTTGTTTTCACTACACAATTTCAATTTCACCTTATTTTTTACTTTGTTTTATGTTTCAAATATTTATCTTTTGAAAAAGGAAACAAAACAAACATAGAGTAACATTCTTCTAATTGTTAGTAAAAACAAAACATACTCTCAAACCACAGTGACCCAAAAGTTCCGTGTCTCTTATCTGGTATTCTTCACACTGAATCTCTAAAGTGGCACTAACCCTCAAATGGCAATGAGGAAAACAAAATGTTATCACATTTTCTAAACAGATCTATTGAAAAATATTTAGCATACACAATTAATTGGATATCATTAATCCTCTTTTATAATAACGTGTTCCCAAAAGAATTGATTATATTAATGCATAATTTACAATGCGCTTGAAAAGATATCTTGTGTAGGGCAATAAGAAATTGCCAATGGCCTTTCATTCAGCCAAAGGTTTTTCTTTTAATTTTGCTTATCATTTCTGATAAAGGAAGGAAAAGAAAACTTAGTGCAAATTTATCCACCTCTGTATTTGACAAACAATTCTTCCACTCTTGGTTCTCATTTCTTCAACCCCTTCTCCCTTTATATGCTACTTATTGAGAAATAATGAGGTGAAGACAGTACTAAAGAAAAAGTCTGACAATGTGATGCAGTAGAAAGAGAAAGACTAGAAGTTTATATGAGAACTCATATCTGATTAGAATGCAGGCTTGAATTCTGCAGGTACAGTAAAGCAGTAATATAGTTTTTTCTCCTCAAAAGAAAATTTGACTTACAACAATCATATTGATGTGAACAACTGATTATTGAGATTAATTTATTTTTCCAATCTCAGTTTTCTGTAGTTCATTGTTTGGTGATTTGCAGTAGTCAATCTGATTTTTCATATTCTGCTCTATGAACTACATTGATTCTTCTATTATGTTGAATTGTTTCATTAAGAACAGTCAAGTCAAGAGAATGTGCAAAAGCAAAAAGAGGGAGAAAGAAGATTATGGTAGAACTTGGTAACAAGTTAGAACTTAGAACAATACAACATGTGTTGTGTTATATGTAAGTCAAACGAGATTAAGCAGAATCTGAGCCATTCAGACAATAGTTAAGAAATGTCTTATTTTTTTCAATGGCTGGAAAAGAATGTCGTTGAGAATGTGCAATTTTAATAACATAAGTTCATTTCTAACGGAAGAATAACATTAGGTCATCTCTAACAGCAGTTCTTAGTACAGTACTTGGAGGTAAGTTCTTAAAGAGTTATATCATTGAAGTGAAAGTTGCTAAAGTTCTTTCTTAAAACTGATGTGGCATTGTAGAACCATTGGAGATGTTCTTACTCATTATTATATGAAAAATGTCAAAGTCAGGACGAGACTATTAGGAACAAAGAGGTGTACTGTTATACAGATTAAAACTGCAGAATAGATCATTGGTCATACTTCGATGGAGTGTGGCATTCGGCACATATCATAAAATTTGTGTGTTATCATCCATTTCTATCCAACTGAAGAAATCCAGAATTAGAAAAATAAATTTCATTTTTCCCACAAAAAGGAATGTATCAAAGGTACCAATACTCTTATCCATTGACACAAGGTTGCATTTGAAAGGGACTGGAGTCTAATTTGGATTAAGTTCTACCTCACGAGAACTTCTCAATTAAAATAAAATTAAATTATAGTTCTTCGCTTATAGAAATACCCTTATAAGCTTATAGATATGTATGGGGAAGTTAAACAAGAGAACTTCTGTAGAGATCTAGAAGGTAATCTTGAATTCTTGATTACTACAAGAAGTTGTTATCCAACAAACTCATAATTATTGCAATATTCTTTCCATAAGTCCTTTTAGAGAAGTTCACTCAAACTGGCTCTAAGTCAAAAGACACAATTACGTGATCAAAATACATGAGAATTGCAACAATTTCGTTTATGAGACACAAGATTTTACTAGTCCAAATTTGCAACTAAACCAGGTCATTAGACTTAAGCTCAAGTGGTTAATGAGTTTCATTTAAGAATAAGTCAATCTAAAAGATCCGAGTTCAAATATAACTGAAACAATCATTGGTCAAACTCTACTTACCTCCCGACCAACTCCAGATTACTAAGGTCCCTTTCCTTGAGAACCGGAGGGTTAAGACTAAAAAAAATCCGATGAAGTAAACCATATGATAACCCAATAAATTGCAAATGAAGAACTAGAATTAAACAAACAAAGCATGAGGAAACTAATCAAACACATGAACTTTTGATTTAGAAATGACTTACATATATCAAGAATTCCATTTAGATTATACACTATATAGGCGTGGAGAGTGCTTACATGAAAGGTGTGTAATAAATGATTTGACTACACATCAAGTTGCAAAAAGAGAAGGATTCGCTGATGCATTTCCAACTTGAACTTCAAGGAGTTCCAAACGACGCTCCAATACATCAAGCTTTTCATTCAATGATGCTAACTTGCTCTTTGTTGTAGCCTCTGAAATGAAATTTGAATTAATATGGAAAATGAGTCGAATAAAAATAAAAAAAACTTGAGATGAGTATTTTCATTACCGAATTGGACAAGGAAATCGAAGAGGCGACGAACATTGAGAGAAATGTGAGAAATGAATTCACGATTCTCCCAATCAGCTTGAACAGCGATTCCAACGTTTACTGCGTTTGTTATTCCTCCAGCACGTGCCATTTCTTTCTTCAATTTCAGATCCAAATTCCAATGCAGATTCGTTCAACGAACTTGATTTCCTTTTTCTCTTCCACTTTCAACACTAGTTTACTTTTGAGGACTTTTTTTAGAACTTACTCGACTACAGAATTGGGATACTAATTTATGAAGAAAAAAAAATTCAATTCAAGTGATAGATAAGAACAATATCTGTCAAAACTAATGGATACTTTTTACTGCATGCATTGAGGACAAGGATATGTGAAATTTATAATTCAATTTATACAAAAAAAAAAAAAATTATATTAAAATTCAATCTATCATTTTTAAGATAATAAAATATATATTTAATTAATTATCTTTTATTGACAAAGTTTAAATAATCTATACCTCTTTAAAAAAATTAATCTATGAAGGAGATATGGAGTTTTCATGTGTCTTTTTCCTTTCTAATTTTACTATTTTATTTACTATTTAAATCTTATTTATATAATTAAATAATCAAATTTTCTAAATATCTATACTTTTATATGAAAAGATACTATTTTTTTTTCTTTCAATTTTGCCCCCTTACTTAATTTTTTTAATTAATTGAATAAAATTTTATAATTTTTATTATTTTTATTCATAAAAATGAAAAACTTGACACACTAGTGTGCGTTTGAACGTTAATTAAGCATAACAAGAAAGGAAAGAGGATCTTCTCATGATTCAATAGTAGCATCAGAATCCGTCGTTGACTAAGGTGGTCGACTACTTGTTTTGAAAGTCTTCCTAACAATAGTAGTTAGATGAAGTATTTCGTTGATGTTAAATGTCAACCGTAGTGCAAGTGAATGTAGATGAAAAGACTTCAGTTTAAAGAGGAGTATATCTAGATGAATGGATAAACTCATACTTGAAGAAGAGATTACTAGTGTATCAAGGGTGAGTAGGAGTCTCACATTAAATTGAAATGTGAATGTTAAACATTATATAAGTGAGATGACTCATATATTCAATGTCTTAAGATTTTGGAAGCAAATGTGATGTCAAAGTCACTTATGTGGTTGCTCTTAATCTAATAGAATGAACTACTCCAAGATTTAAGGTTTCACCTCAAGTTCTAACACTAGTATCCAAGTTAAGTTTGATATGGTGGGGGAGTGGGAGAGTTTTTTAGTGTTGGATCAAGAACGTGGATAGTCTCACACTTGAGTGAGATGATAATAATATATCAAGTATAAGTTAGAAGTCTCGCATTAGATAGAAGAGTAGATGTAGACCAACATATAAGTAAAATGACTTATATACTTAATTCTTAAAGTTTTTGAAGAAAAAATGTTATTTAATTGGAGCTTCTACGTAGACACATGGTTAGAGTCATTCCACCACGAAAATACATGAACGCTTTAGCGAATCCCACATTACATATTACTATTTTTTTAATGATAGTATTTACTAATCACTCAACAAATATACCAAATATGTCTCACCAATAACTATATCATTACATTTCAACAACACTAACTCATTTTAAGAAATGCTAACAATTGTCCAAATGATACATGTTAAAGAATCAAATATAGAAGTATTATTGATAATATATATTGAAACTTGTATTTTCAACTCATTGAAAATTTAAAATTAATTTTATTTCACCGCTAAACTTCTACTTTTAATTCCTTGAGACACTTATTAGCAAAATCGTTATTTCAATACAATTTTTTAAGTGAGTGCATGAAAAAGTAGAGAGAGATGATGTCTATAAAAACAATCATCTTTATAAGCACAAATTTTTGTTACTCCACGATGGGGGTGTTGATATGAAAATGTCCTTGTTAAGGGAATGATAAACTCAAGAAATTTTTCTTTAATGAATTTTTTTATACTTCGCAACACATGTGGTTTTTTAAAAACATAATGTGGGAAAATAAACTCACTCCAATTGGTTCAAAGAAAAAATTTAAAAATAAAGTTGGTAGTACAAGATGTTGCTTCAGACTTCATGTTAGATAGGCCAACCCAACCCCATCCACCACTTCTGCAAGACGTGAAGACACGGAATTCCCAAGTTGTTCCAACGTAGCTTTCACACTAAACAAGTTACCACTAACTAATTATGACACAAAGATAAGAAAATTAAGTTCATGTTTGAATTAATTACAAGCGCCAAAATGTTTATCTCGTTGAACAAAATATTAATAGCAAAATAATTTTATTTAAAAATTTAAATTCCGTTTAAATGTTGTAATATAACATAAAATTTAAAATGTGACAATTTCTAAAATGTTAAGAACCGCAACTATATTATTATAAATTATAGTGGATTTTTGTCACAAACAAAAAAAAAAACAAAGATTGTGAATAAATCTTAATATTTCTAAGCTGCAATCAGACCATTGTGTCTGAGCAATGCATCTGGTGTTGGTTCTCTGCCACGGAATTGCACAAAGACCTGCATAAAACCACATTGCATTAAATTTTCAAGTTCAACACACATCAATTTGGTAAAAATTACTAGTTACTCCACATAATATACATGTTATAGATTATTCATTGTAATATTTTTTTGTACTATATATCTTTCATTAACAAGCAAGCTGCACAAAATAAATTATAAATGTAAGAACCACTGAATGAGATTTTACAATGTAATGTGTTGTAAATGATGTATATTTGTATTTTTTTATAATAATTGTATTCGGCCTTGTTAAAGATTTGAGTCTGACAAAGTGTTTATAAGTGGTAGGTAGTTCTCACTCTACAAGGCGGTTTTATAGGGTTGTATTAGGAACAACTCAAATTCTGAGAGGCCTAATCAAACCCATTAGGTTTAGAATAGTTTACTTAAGCAAATTAGTGCATGTACTCAATTTACAACTTTATTTACATAATGTATTATCTCAATTCTCACCTCCAGTGGTGCCTTGCCACCTCCAAGAGCAAGAATGGTCTCCCTGAACTTGTGCCCAGTTTCTTTAACAGCCTGTTCAAAAATGCAATAATAATAGTCGAAATCAAACAACGGTCATTCAACAACTAAAATGATGGTTTACTCTTTAGAAATATAATAGATAAACTATGTTGTATGTTCTTTTTCAATTATAAATCACAAAAAGAAAAAAAAAATTGAAGATTAAAGACAAATACATGTCGCTAAACAGAACAATTCCTTATTGACAGATTTTCTTAATCAAACATACCTTGTTATTATCTAATCCAGCGTCCTCAAATGCAGAGAAAGCATCTGCAGACAGCACCTCAGCCCACTGCATAACACACAAGTTCACCATAAGATATGAATAGTTGTTTTCCCCTTTGTTGTGTACTACACTGCCATGAAAGATCCACAATATACGAAACAAAATGTCCATTATAACAAAATTATCAAAGAAATACAGAATATACCTTGTAGCTATAGTATCCAGCTGCATATCCACCTGACAAATGAAAAATCCAGAAGAAAATTAATAAAATATGAGTTTCATCAAGATGATAATTGCATACTCCCACCCTTCCTTTTTAATTGTTGGATTTTAGGAAGAAAAGTTCTTATTTATTTGTTGTTTCCAAATTTCAGGATTATATTAACCACTTTTTTTTGTCAATTATGCCCTTGCTTATAGAAAAGTTGAAATTTGCTTATTAATAAAAAATATTTATTGGTTTGTGCAAAATAACATATATATAGGAAAAGAGAAAGAAGTATAAGAAGCACAGCAAACCTGCGAATATATGACTAAAGCTGCAAAGGAACCTGTCCTCTGGCAATGGAGGAATCACTTGAGTTTTCTCAGAAACTCTGCGGTCAACATCATAGATGGACTCTGGTCCCCCAGGAACATATTTTGTATGAAGTTCCAGATCTACAGTTGCAAATTTTATCTGCAACAAATATAGATTACAATGAAATTGAAAATCATTTATTTAAAACAAATCTGTAACACAACACAAGAAAGAAATATTAGAATATGGCATTAAAAACGAGAAAAAAGAATAGTTGTTGCATAATAAAGTTCAGAACTTTGAATGCACAAAAACAGCCATAATGCTATTGCAAATGAGGCAGAGACATAAATTGATGGGCAAAGAGTAAAATATGCAACTTTCAATTATAATGAAAATATAAAAAAGGTGTAGTTAATCAATATATTCGTACTGACCTGTCGGAGACTGAGAGTGCCAGCACGATAAGTTCTGGCAGCAACAAGCTTCAAATATACGTCTTCAGGGAGAGTCTCCCCGGTTTCAAAATGTTTTGCAATGCCCAATAAAGTCTCTCTAAAGAAACAAAAAATTGCATAAATATAAAAAAATACATTAAAATGAATCAGGGAAAACAAACATGCCCAATAAAGTAGAATGTTGACCTAAATCCAAGAACAAGACCATGTATAGCTGAAAAGCATTGATTTTCCAAAACATATATAGCAAAAGTTTTTCAGGAAGTTTCAATATAAAGTTACGATGAAAGGTAGGATCAAAGCAACATCCATGTAAGTCAAGGGCATAAACTTCATATGGATTTATTACTTACTTATGGTAACACCAGTTTTCCATAAACTGAGAGGGTAATTCAACAGCATCCCACTCTATTCCCCTAATACCAGCAACTAGACCCTCGTCTTCCTTAGTAAGCATATGTTGAAGTGCATGGCCAAATTCATGGAAGACAGTCTCAACCTGAGAAAAGGGAAAAAATGTAAAATATAGTTCGCGGAACCATTTTAAATTTGTAGTCATTAAATAGGAAACAACTTAGTAACTTCAGCTCAGTCGGCACATCAAATTGTCAGTAACATACTGTAACATATAGTAACTGCAGCTCAGTTTACATATCACATAAGATTAGTTTCTAAATTCTAACCTTAGATATCTTAGATTATCACCCAAGATTAGTTTTCATATTACTTACATATTTACTGTCATGATTCGTTTCCTCATTTTCATATTTATTTAGGCTTATGAGTCTTGTATCCCTATAAATAAGAATTAGTGTTAAAAATCTTTTGTATCAACTTATTATCAATCATATTACACCATTAAATTTGAAGTCCTTATTATTATTACTGTTCTCCTTATCTAAAACTCATAATTTCAACACAAATTATGTCTAAGAATACAGTTAACTGGAAAGATAAAGAGTGACCATTCATGCGCATTTAGACTACATAGTTAAGCACAGAACCTATTAATAAATGCCATTGGGAAAAATATGTATTTAAGTAATCTTTGACTTGGTCTAAAACATGTAATCATGTGAAAGACCAAACACTGTTAGAAGCAATTAGTTCTCCCATTAATATTAGCCAAGGCAACTTTCTTTTATTACACAAAAATAATTATAGTTTAAAAATATAAAATATAGAATAGAAAAATACAGAGTAAATATGGGTTACCTCACGGAATGTCATTAGACTTGGCTTGCTTCCTACTGGAGGTGTTTGATTGCACACCATGTGGGCAACAGGCAACCTTGATGAGTTACCACCATCAGGTGACAGTACACGACTGCGAGCAACAACTTCATCCATCCATGCACCTTGCCTTTTTTCAGAAGGACGACTGTAGGGATCAAAGTAAAAATACGCAACAGGACTGCCTGAAGAATCTTTAACACGGAAAAACTTGACATCTTTATTCCAAACCTGAATAACAATAATCATGTGTCAGAAAGTGTAAAATATGTGCTCCCCAATACAAGAACCACAGATGAACAAAAGGGGATTTGATTACCGGAGCTAGACCATCAGCTGGCTCAATTTCAATGCCAAAAAGTGTTTTTGCAAGGTGAAAGAGACCATCCATGACATTTGGCAGAGAGAAAAACGGGCGCAGTTCTTCCTATGAGAAAAAACCAGAAGATGTATGAGCTTTCCTAGGCAGATTAGAAGTTTCAATAACAAAGGAAATATGCATTTTACTAAATTACCCTTATCAAGTATTGATGTATTTACTATTACCATAAATACAAAGTGGGAGATATTAAATTGGGAGTGGAGCATCTAGTATTAATTAATTAAAGGATACAATTGGAAAAATATAATTAATATCACTTTTAAAATTGAAAGTCTCAATTATTTAGGAACAATTTTTTTTTGTCGTCAATTACAAAGGGAGTACTATAACTCTCTAGTGGGACTGAGAAACGAAATTTCTTATGTGGTTGATATGAATAAAATAACTTTCAGGATGTCAAAGGTACGGTGAACATAATTATGGAGCTGTCCCTTTAATTAATATGCCTATGTCATTAGTTAGATAGTTTTAGAAAAAAAAAAAGGAATGTTTAGTGGCAAAAAAAAATTCATATGCAGGAACAATATAATGGAAATCAAATAATGAGATCCTTCATGAATCATGATATGCAATTACGAATTTTGAAATTAAAAATAATTATATATGAAGGGAAGCCTTGATGTAACAGTTGGAACTGCTGCCATATGACTTGGAGGTAACTGACACTGGTTGAAGGCGTAGAATGATAGAATTAGCCTCTTCTCAATGCGTTAAGTCTGCCTACAATAGATAAGTCCAACCCTCTTCCCTAGACCCCACACCGGCAAGGCTTTATAGCATTAAATTGCCCTTCTTTCATAAAAGACATTACAACTGCATGAGGCTTAAATGGTACAATTTTGTGAAAATAAGTTTTCGTAGGATATTTACAACATTCAACAGAATAGTTAAAAATATATGGCTGGCTTATGATAAACTCTTGTAACATTTATTCAAAAAGGGCCTTCAAGTTGTATAAAATATTGAGCTGTGCAAATTATTCTATACACGAACAATGTATTAAATTGAAAAATATGAAGAATGTAAGTTAATCCTTCTTCCAAGACATTCTAGATTTTTTCATTGATCATCCTGATTAACAAGCAATTGTCAACACTAAACCTTATGTTCTTAAAGTATCTTCTCACAATGATGACTGCAAGTGAGTGAGAGTGAGAGAGAGAGAGAGAGAGAGAGAGAGAGAGAGAGAGAGCAACCTCATTAATGTCATATTTTGATTCACGAAGCCTCTCACTCCAAAAGCTAATGTCCCAATGTGTCAAATCATCAGCTTCTGATGCACCCTCATCTTTTGAGAATTTCTTAAGGTCTTCCATATCTAGAAGGAAGAACAATGGCAATAAGGAGCTTACTCAAAATATATACACAATACACTCTCCCCATTAACTAATTGAAAAAACTGCATACAATTTAAAGCATGACGTAAAAACTACGACATAGAGACATCTTATACACTACCTTGTACTGCAGCATCCCAGGAAGCTCTACGAAGCTTTTCTAGAAGCTCTTCTGCTTTATCAACAGTTGCCATTTTGGTTGCCATGCTAACCTGATAGATAATAAATACATCAGCAACCTTCATAGAATTATTATATTCTTAATAATGAAAGAGTCATACCTCAGCATAGTTATTGTAGTTGAGAAGCTTGGCCTTTTCCAACCTAAGCTTTAAAATTTGCTCAATCAGTTCAGTATTATCCAAATCTCCACTAGATGCACGTGATATATAAGCACGGTAGACTTCCTCGCGCAAAGAACGGTTGCGTGCATGTTGCATGACAGCAATATAACTCGGTGCATCCAATGTAATTATCCATGGCCCATTCTCAGCGGTGGCATTTTCATGCCCCTGCATTTTTCCACAAGTAATCAAAATTCAAAAAGATTGCTGATTGTCATAACTTACAAATAATAAGTGTCAACATGACATACCTTGGATACTGCGCTTTGTGCAGCCAACCCAAGAGCCGTAGCAGGCAATCCTTCAATCTCTTTCTTATTTGTAATGAGCTTTTCAAACTTTTTGGTTGCATCCAGAACGTTCTCCCCAAATTTTTCTGATAATCTTTCCAGCTCCTACAAATGAAACCATGACAAAAAAATATATATAACTAAAAGAAAACATATAATTGAATTTTGTTATAAAGTATAATCACTTTCAGGCTGTTGCATATGGCTCCTTGTAGAGTTCTGAAATTTTCAATATTAGCCGAATTTTACCAGTTCATGTTTCTTGTCGTATTTATTTGTAAGACACATTTAAAACTTCAAAATATGTACAATTACAAGCTCATTTTCCCTTCTAGTCTGAGAGCAGGATATGTCTAGTTGCTTAAATAAATAAAGATAGCAATACAGCCAAAGCCTAGAACATAATCACTCTAAATGGTGGGAAAGTGGGAATCAAATAGCCCACACTTCTAAATTTAATAGTCACAATTTACAGTTGTTTTTAGTTGTTAAAATAGAACACCTGTTCAATTTTGTTAAACTGTTCTCTTTTATCATCTTCAAGAGAAACACCATTAAGAACCGCCTCCTTTATTTGGTCTGCAAAGGCATAAATATAACTGTTACAACGTAAAATGACAACCCACAAACAATAAATTTGTCAAAAATCAAGTGGAAGGTAAATGGAACAACAGTATGTTATTTGGCATGAGTTTATGAGTAAAGTCAACAAGATATTCCATACTACAGGTCAAATATGAATAAGTGAAAACACCTCTCTCACAATAAATCATAAAATTAGCAAAAGAGTGGAGCCATAAATCAGAAAACTTCACACCAACTACACATCAAGCATTTTTCACAATTCTCCATGTTACCAGATAAAAAATCAAGAAGCTGAGAAGCAGCATTGGAGTGCAATGCGAAGCAATTCAAGCAAAACTTAAAATAACAGGCAAATACAGAAGAAATGAAACAAAATATCACAAGAACAGCATAAACAAAAAGACATTTTGTAACTTACTTTCAACAATTCGTTTGCGAGCATCACTAAGTGTCTGCCAATCAGGTGACTCTCGAATAGCTTTGAATGCATTATAAAGAGGCTTGCTTTGACCTAGTCTAAGCTGAAACTTAACTTTGTCTGCCTGCAAATATAATGTAATCCTTGTTAGCACAACAAAATTACAGCAATCATATTTCATAAGAGAAATACATAGATGGCCAAAAATCCATGAAAATATTTTAAACAAGGGAGCAAAAGAACATAATCACATGTTGCAATATGGCTCAGATAGTCATGTGCTAAAAAAGGTGAGGCAAATAAAATAATTCACATCAATGTTATCAATGGCAGATTGCAGAAAATAGTGGAACGCCATAAATCCGCTATGCAAAATAGCAATAATAGATCATGTTTGACACATGCAAACTCTTCAGTTTTATTATCTTTAAAAACCCTAAAATTCTCTCTTTTCTGCTATTGCAACTAGAATAGCGAACGCTACAGCCCCAACAGCAAAACTAGGATAGGATAACAGTTTTCATAGTGGATTCATCAAAATCCGATATGCTACAGTGTTATAGTGCAGCGGCTATTCCACAACACTGATTCACATAAATAAAGTATTGCCCTACATCACAAACACACAAAATCAATGACATTAACACAACAATATAACACTCCCTTCAACAAAAGACAATATCTAGAAATGCACAATTACACATAACAAAAACACCGAAACAAAAATAAAAAAAATAAACACCTGCACATCCTCAATTGCTGAACGAAGCTCAGAACTATCCTTAACAGATTTGAGATGATTAACCAAACCCCAAACAACAGACAACTTATCAACAATTTTCTCCAACGGTTCAACCAACTTAGGCCAAGAAGGTTCAACAGTACGTTCAAGTTCCTCCAAATCACGTTCCTACAAATCAAATCAAGACCCATTAATCAAAACCCTACAAATAATCCAAAATTGAGCAAAAGTTAAAAACTTGATTACCAGTTTGTTAAGAAGTGCACGAATCCCAGGTCGCACGTGTTTAGGTTCAACAGCATCGAAAGGTGGGAAGACAAATTCCTGAAGAAGAGGATTGGAATCGTCGAATGCAGAAGCAGCCATGGATGAAGAAGATAGAGGAGAAGAGAATGAGCAAGTAGTAGTGAAGGAATTAGATGAAGTGGACTTGTGAAGTTGATCGATGCAGAAGGAAAATGAAGAGGACCAGAGAGGACAAGGATGGGATTTAGGGAATTTATTAGGGTTGAAAATGGAAGGAGAAGTGCGTTTTAGAATGGAACGAGAAGTGGAACGAGAAAGAGAGAGAGTGAGGGTAAGGCGTGTAGCCATAAGCATGTTTGCTATAAGAAGGACACTAACCAGCTTTTCGTGTCTCATTTTTTTTTGTGAAGATCTTTGTTATATCTGTATACTAAGCTGTTTATTGGTCAGGTTCTTCAAATATCTATATCTTAATTTTGTTGATATAATAATAAATAGGAAAATTGTAAGGATATTACTAATTAAAATTTTGAAAGTTTTTTCTATGATTGACAATATTTTTTTTGATATACTTGATGAATTTTACTTTTTAATTATTTTTATTGAGTTATTATTGTTATTGTAAAGTTGAAAAGAGAGTTAACACATTATAATGACTTTTAAACAACGATGAACCAATTTAACATATTGACCAAATTGTGAAAGTTTATATAATAATAAATTGGATGAATCAAAAAATATATAATATATTTAAAAATGATGTAAATAATATTAAATTAAAAGTTGAATAGAATAAAATAATTAATT
>JBBPBR010000002.1:9060529-9076506 GCA_037974775.1 Cicer pinnatifidum
AAAAAAAAAAAAAAAAAAAAAAAAGAAACAAATATGTGTCACTCATACATGAATTGATATTTTTTTGTTTAAAATATGAACAAAATACTTGTAGAAATTAGAATACCAACGACATGTCACCCGACAACATGAGTTTTTTGCTATTAAAAAATACAAATATATGGGAATTGATCTCTGAAATTGTTAGCGTTAGTCAAATTAGTCTTTAAATATCATGAATTAACAAATACATCACATATATTGTAAAATATCAATCAAAAGAGTTTATACGTACATCTTTGTCTTTAAATATTTTGATAAGACATTGTAATTGAATATGTGACTTATCTATATTGATTTCACATCAATGTCATCTTACAAATTTGTGAATGAAATTTAGTCATGTTTGAAATAAATTTGTTAGTAATTGTAATTGTGCATGAATTAATTATCGATAAATTACTCCATGAAAAAGTTAATTTCATAGAAAAATTAGTATACATTGTGACGATATTGATATGAGATCAATATAAAAGAGTCAAATATTTAATTAATACGTCACATTATAATATCTAACAGTAATTTTTTTAATATAAATTATTTTATTTACTATTTTACAATTTAAAAAGATATATTTATCAATTTATAAAATTCAGATATTAATTTAAATGACTTATACTATTTAAGTAACCGTTTTAATTTTACCTATTCACTCGATATATCACAAAAAAAATCACATGAGAGCCGTCTCGCGTGGAAAATTCTCAACGAGCCATTATGAAGATATTATTTGTTAATACTTATTATGCACAAGTGTAAAAAATTCTTACGTAATAAGTAAATTATAATTGTGTAACATTCCAAGTAATTATTTATGATAAAATTTAAATATTATTAAAAATATAACAGTTTTAATTAATTGATAATATAAATAATTTTTATATTTGACAAATTTAAATTTATTTTTCGAAAGTTTGTTTAGTTCAAATAATCCTCTAATAATTATGGTGGACACGACTTTTTTTAACGTTACATGTTCTACAATAAAGTATCATATCATAGCGTTAGATTTTCTATGATTCAATATCATGTTTTAATTTAACATCACATTTTCTAACATTCAATATCACATTTTAATTAGTGCGGTTTATGATACTGAGACAACTGAAAAGGAATCATTCCTCCATTTAGGCATAATCCATAATTCCTTATATATTGAAATTGTTACTGCAGTTACATTTCATCAACTTTATTTTTTTTTACACTCCATCGATTTGATAAATCCAACATTAAATTGAATCTAATAATATAACATTTGTTACTGCAGTTACATTTCATCAACTTTATTTTTTTTATACACTCCATCGACTTGATTTTTCTTTTTATACTATAACTAACTTATGAGATTTTGAATTCAAATCCAACAATAGATGTGTTAACAATGAAAAGAGGAAGAAGATAGACTACCAAGAGACAACCACTCTAGGGTTTCGTAACATAGAATGAATCAAACTTGAGTTAATAGGGTTACAGTGAGTATATATACAAAATAATAGAAATGTCTAAAATACTCTTATTACTAATATATAATAATATTATATAACATCTCCCCTCAAACTCACGATGCATTAACATGGAGCATCGAGAGTTTGTCAACTAAAAACCGAAAACGTTTGATGGAATGCATCTTTGTGAACAAATCAGCAATCTGTAAAGAAGAAGAGACAAACGGTAGAGTAATGGTTCCATGCTGAAGATGATGACGAGTAAGATGACAATCAATCTCAATGTGTTTGGTGCGTTCATGAAATACCGAGTTGTGAGCAATTTGAATAGCACTCTTGTTATCGCAGTGCATCGGAGTTGGCTCAGAAAGAGAGATACTCATATCAGACAAAAGCCAACGCAACCAAATTATTTCAGCGGTAGTAGATGCCATAGCACGATACTCAGCTTCTGTAGAGGAACGAGAGACAATGTCTTGTTTCTTACTCTTCCAAGAAATAAGAGAGTCTCCAAGAAAGATACAAAATCCTGTGGTAGATTTACGATCTGTGGTGTCACCAGCCCAATTAGCATCAGAATAAGCTCGTAACTCTAATGAGGATGACGATGGAAAAAGAAGGCTTTGAAATTGAGTTCCTCGAAGATAACGAAGAATCCGAAGAACTGCTGCCCAATGTACTGTAGTGGGAGAGACAACAAACTGACTAACAACATGAACAGCATAAGCAATGTCAGGTCTGGTAATCGTGAGATACACTAAGCTGCCAACCAAAGTACGATACAAAGTGGAATCTGGTAAAGGAACACCATCCGATGGAGCATATTTCACATTCAACTCAAGAGGAGTATCTGCTGCTCTAGTATCAGAAAGACGAGCTTGGTCAAGAATGTTGGCAATATACTTGGATTGAGAAAGAAGGTAGCCTCTAGGAGAGTAGGCAACTTCAATCCCCAAGAAATAGCGAAGAGTTCCCAAGTCCTTCATCTCAAACTGTTTGGCTAACTGCAATTTCAACTCATTGATTCCACTAACATCATCACCTGTAATAATCATATCATCAACATATAGAGAAAGTATAATGCGACCATAAGTGGTGGACTTTATAAACAATGCAGAATCATGTTCACTAGAGTGAAAACCAAGAGAAGTGATCACATTAGAGAATTTCTCAAACCAAGCTCGAGGAGCCTGTTTAAGACCATATAGAGCCTTTTTTAACTTACATACTTCCCCTTGATTATGAGAAACTCCTTGTGGAGGGACCATATAGACTTCTTCATTAAGCTCACCATTTAAAAAGGCATTTTTGACATCCATTTGGGAAATATGCCATTGACGAATAGATGCAACTGCAATAAGAGTACGAATAGTGGTCATCTTGGCTACAGGAGCAAAAGTTTCTTCATAATCCATACCATATTGTTGAGAGAAACCCTTAGCAACAAGACGTGCTTTGTAGCGCTCAACTGACCCATCAGACTTAGTTTTGATCTTGTATACCCAACGAGACCCAATAGCACGTTTTCCAGGAGGAAGAGGTACTAATTCCCAAGTGTTAGTTTTGTGCAATGCAGATAGTTCTTCTGCCATAGCCTGCTGCCAAAGAGGATCAAGAACAGCCTCTTTATAGGAAGAGGACTCAGACAAACTGTGAATAGAGGTTAAGAAAGAAGCAAACGAAGTTGAATAAGTGGAATAGACAAAATCAGGTAACTGAGTAGACTTACGTTGACGAGAAGGGTAACGAGGAGGATCAACAATCGCAGGAGGTGGTTGGGCAGCCGGGGGGACAAGAGGGATGTCATCATGTGGAGTAGAAGTATTTGTCCTGCAATTCTCAATATTACAATCGCTAGAAGCGTTATCATTAGAACCAAATGGATCAATATGGGTTAGTACATAACTCTTAATAATTTGAGAATCAGAGGAAACAGAGTAAAAAGGGATATGCTCAAGAAAAACAACGTTACGAGATACATAAAGTTTTCTTGCATTAGGATCATAACAACGATAACCCTTTTGACCATCCCCATAACCAAGAAAAACACACATGGCTGAACGAGAAGACAACTTACCGCGCTCTACTTGAAGACGAAGAACTAAATGTTGCGAACCTACTGTCCAAAAATCAGCCCGATCCAACGGTTAACGAATGCGCAATCGATGTTTTTCTGAGACTGATTTAACAAAATCGGGAATAGGGTTACTCTTCTCTTTTCTCTTTTAGTGGTTGTCTTTTCTATCAAAATACTCTCTCTCTTCTTTACAATAGATCCCAAAATCAACCAAAGCTCTTTGATACCATGTTAACAATGAAAAGAGGAAGAAGATAGACCACCAAGAGACAACCACTCTAGGGTTTCATAACATAGAATGAATCAAACTTAAGTTAATAGGGTTACAGTGAGTATATATACAAAATAATAGAAATGTCTAAAATACCCTTATTACTAATATATAATATTATTATCTAACATCTCCCCTCAAACTCACGATGCATTAACATGGAACATCGAGAGTTTGTCAACTAAAAAACGAAAACGTTTGATGGAATGCATCTTTGTGAACAAATCAGCAATCTGTAAAGAAGAAGAGACAAACGGTAGAGTAATGGTTCCATGCTGAAGATGATGACGAGTAAGATGACAATCAATCTCAATGTGTTTGGTGCGTTCATGAAATACCGAGTTGTGAGCAATTTGAATAGCACTCTTGTTATCGCAGTGCATCGGAGTTGGCTCAGAAAGAGAGATACCCATATCAGACAAAAGCCAACGCAACCAAATTATTTCAGCGGTAGTAGATGCCATAGCACGATACTCAGCTTCTGTAGAGGAACGAGAGACAATGTCTTGTTTCTTACTCTTCCAAGAAATAAGAGAGTCTCCAAGAAAGATACAAAATCCTGTGGTAGATTTACGATCTGTGGTGTCACCAGCCCAATCAGCATCAGAATAAGCTCGTAACTCTAATGAGGATGACGATGGAAAAAGAAGGCTTTGAAATTGAGTTCCTCGAAGATAACGAAGAATCCGAAGAACTGTTGCCCAATGTACTGTAGTGGGAGAGACAACAAACTGACTAACAACATGAACAGCATAAGCAATGTCAGGTCTGGTAATCGTGAGATACACTAAGCTGCCAACCAAAGTACGATACAAAGTGGAATCTGGTAAAGGAACACCATCCGATGGAGCATATTTCACATTCAACTCAAGAGGAGTATCTGCTGCTCTAGTATCAGAAAGACGAGCTTGGTCAAGAATGTTGGCAATATACTTGGATTGAGAAAGAAGGTAGCCTCTAGGAGAGTAGGCAACTTCAATCCCCAAGAAATAGCGAAGAGTTCCCAAGTCCTTCATCTCAAACTGTTTGGCTAACTGCAATTTCAACTCATTGATTCCACTAACATCATCACCTGTAATAATCATATCATCAACATATAGAGAAAGTATAATGCGACCATAAGTGGTGGACTTTATAAACAATGCAGAATCATGTTCACTAGAGTGAAAACCAAGAGAAGTGATCACATTAGAGAATTTCTCAAACCAAGCTCGAGGAGCCTGTTTAAGACCATATAGAGCCTTTTTTAACTTACATACTTCCCCTTGATTATGAGAAACTCCTTGTGGAGGGACCATATAGACTTCTTCATTAAGCTTACCATTTAAAAAGGCATTTTTGACATCCATTTGGGAAATATGCCATTGACGAATAGATGCAACTGCAATAAGAGTACGAATAGTGGTCATCTTGGCTACAGGAGCAAAAGTTTCTTCATAATCCATACCATATTGTTGAGAGAAACCCTTAGCAACAAGACGTGCTTTGTAGCGCTCAACTGACCCATCAGACTTAGTTTTGATCTTGTATACCCAACGAGACCCAATAGCACGTTTTCCAGGAGGAAGAGGTACTAATTCCCAAGTGTTAGTTTTGTGCAATGCAGATAGTTCTTCTGCCATAGCCTGCTGCCAAAGAGGATCAAGAACAGCCTCTTTATAGGAAGAGGGCTCAGACAAACTGTGAATAGAGGTTAAGAAAGAAGCAAACGAAGTTGAATAAGTGGAATAGACAAAATCAGGTAACTGAGTAGACTTACGTTGACGAGAAGGGTAACGAGGAGGATCAACAATCGCAGGAGGTGGTTGGGCAGTCGGGGGGACAAGAGGGATGTCATCATGTGGAGTAGAAGTATTTGTCCTGCAATTCTCAATATTACAATCGCTAGAAGCGTTATCATTAGAACCAAATGGATCAATATGGGTTAGTACAGAACTCTTAATAATTTGAGAATCAGAAGAAACAGAGTAAAAATGGATATGCTCAAGAAAAACAACATTACGAGATACATAAAGTTTTCTTGCATTAGGATCATAACAACGATAACCCTTTTGACCATCCCCATAACCAAGAAAAACACACATGGCTGAACGAGAAGACAACTTACCGCGCTCTACTTGAGGGCGAAGAACAAAACAAGTAAAACCAAAAACTTTCAAAGAATAATAATCAGGGGTAGAAGCATACAATTTTTCAAAAGGAGACAAACCTGATATGATAGAGGATGGAATTCTATTAATAGCATGAACAGCAGTAAGAACTGCTTCTCCCCAAAACTCACTAGGAACTGAAGCGGACAACAAAAGGGAACGAGCAGTCTCTATAATATGACGGTGTTTTCTTTCAGCAACTCCATTTTGTTGAGGAGTATCAGTACAAAATGTTTGGTGGAGAGTGCCATCATAAGCAAGTAATTCAGAAAATTTATTAGAGGTATATTCACCACCTAAATCACAACGAAAGCACTTTATAACAGAGTTATGTTGAGTTTTGACCATTGCACGAAACATATGATAAATGTCAAAAAATTCAGACCGATTTTTCATAAGATAAACCCAACAATAACGAGTGTAATCATCAATAAACGAAACATAATATCTAGATCCACCTTTGGTGAGAACCGGTGATGGACCCCAAACATCAGAGTGGACTAAATCAAAAGGCGCATATGAAACAGAAACACTTTTATTAAACGGTAAAGCTGAAAATTTTGCAAGTTTACAACCACAACAATCTGAGATATCACTGGTTTGTAACTTTCCTAAGGCTCCAGTAGAAGCCAAATATTTTAATCTAGAAGCAGAAACATGTCCAAGGCGAGAATGCCATAAATAAAAACTAGAAGATAAAGAATTCAAGCGAAAACTAGATAATAAGTCAGCAGTAGTTGTTGAGGTTGCAGTATCTGGGAGTCGCAGGTCATCCAAAACATAAAGTCCCCCCTGTCTATGGCCTGTCCCAATCAGCCTCCCGGAATGTGGATCCTGCACACAACAAGAAGTGGAAGAAAATATAACCGAATAACCAAAATCACATATTTGACTAACAGAAGCAAGACTCAAAGTAAGATTAGGAATATAATAAGCATCAGAAAGAGAAAGGTTAGGTGTGGAGACAGAACCAATGCCTGCTAGTGGCATAGGAGTGCCATCAGCAGTCACAACTGACACAGACGAGGCAGGTTTCATATACACAAAAGATTTATCATCGTATGTCATATGATGAGATGCTCCAGAATCAAGAATCCATATGGAAGGAGATATACCTGACATACCAGAGGAGTTCAAACCTTTAGAAGAGGTGGCAGACATTGCATGTGATTGAGTGGCAAGAAGTTTTTGAAGTTGTTCTGCAATATCAGATATTTGGGAAGCAGTCTCAGATGAGTATACAGAACCAGAACTAGAGCCAATGGTAGAAGGAGTAGAAGCAACAACATTGGACGATGGCCCCCTAAAATTCTTCTTATGTGCTCTCCCTAATTTCGGACAATGTGCTTTCCAATGACCTTTTTCTTTGCAAAATGCACATTCATCATTACCAAGCCCAACCCTCCCTTGAGATTTTCCTTTTTGAACAAGAGCAACAAAAACAGATGGAGGAGTTGAGGGAATTCCCTTATCTGACACACCAGAATGAGTCTGAAGTCTGATTTCTTCTGCCAACAATTCACTAACTACTGATTCAACATTAGGAAGGGGAGAACGATGCAAAATACTCCCACGAAGGCCCTCAAAATCATCACGAAGAGCCATTAGAAACCAAACTAGACGTTGCTCATCTCTTTGATCAATGTATGCTTTGACAACTTTCAACTCAGGTGATTCCATAAGAGCCAATTGATCCCACAAATTAGTCATTGCCGAATAGAATTCCTGAATGGTCATATTGTTCTGCTTAAGGGCTCTAATATCACTTTCCAACTGATAACGTTTTGCAAAGTTAGACTGAACATACAAACGTTTCAAGTGATCCCAAATCTCTTTAGCAGTATCATATTTTGCTAGTTGCACTCCTATAGACAACTCAACAGAATTATTAATCCAAGTAATAATTTTTGAATTACTAACGTTCCATGTTTTCAGATCTTTTGCATATTGAGTTTCATTCTTTTTATCGGTAGGCTTAACAGAAGTTCCATCCACAAAACTCCACATATCTTTTCCAATCAAAAAATTTTTCATCACATAACTCCAATAAGAGTAATTTTGTCCATTGAGGTGAACACTAACAGCTTGAAGAGAATCATCCTTAGCACCAGCCATAACAAATAATGATAGGAAAATACGACAAACACAATCACTGAGACAAAATAAATTAGGGATAACCTGCTGCTGTGCGAGCACGATTTCTCCCCCTCCAGACGTCGTTTCGCCGATCCGACCGTTGAAGACGAAGAACTAAATGTTGCGAACCTACTGTCCAAAAATCAGCCCGATCCAACGGTTAACGAATGCGCAATCGATGTTTTTCTGAGACTGATTTAACAAAATCGGGAATAGGGTTACTCTTCTCTTTTCTCTTTTAGTGGTTGTCTTTTCTATCAAAATACTCTCTCTCTTCTTTACAATAGATCCCAAAATCAACCAAAGCTCTTTGATACCATGTTAACAATGAAAAGAGGAAGAAGATAGACTACCAAGAGACAACCACTCTAGGGTTTCATAACATAGAATGAATCAAACTTGAGTTAATAGGGTTACAGTGAGTATATATACAAAATAATAGAAATGTCTAAAATACCCTTATTACTAATATATAATAATATTATCTAACAAGATGGATTCTAATAATATAACATTTGTTAATTTGGCTAAAACTTAATGACATCCACATGACTTTATTATAGAATGATAACATCTCCAATACAATTAAAATATAATATCATACTTCATAAAAAGAACCTACAATCTCACAAGACCATAATCCAGGTGATTTGCCACCATGAACGAGAAAGCCACAGTTTTATTCTACCTTCAAATAAGGTAATGCTCATTTTTTTAATAAGGAGACCATAATCTGATTTGTCATTCATTTTTATCTCAAACTTCGTACACGTACTCATCTCATATCACCCCAATTTATCACCATATGCATAGAGTTTGACATTTACATCTACCAATCATCAGTACATTGTGTCATCTAAGTAGAAGAATATGGAGGAAAAAAGAGAAAAACGGGGGAGCCAAATAGGATCAATCATGTTTTCTAAACAATTGAATAAATTTATTTATAAGCTCCGAAAATATTGAATTTGTTTTATGGGGTTATATACTCAAATATGTTTTAACTTCTTTCAAGTAGTACATTGTTTGAATACTAGAAAAAAGATCTCAAACGCATATTTTCTAAGCAATTTATACATTCTTATATACATTATTGTCAAATTGTAGGCATAATATCACAAAAATATTGAACAAAACCATTACACACTAAATCAATGTTTTGTACAATCAGTAGGCTTGATAGAAAGTGTATTTTTTTTAGATCATAACCAATTATAATGCTTTGAGTAGAAGCATTTGTTCCTTCCAATTTAACTATAGGAGTTGAAACAACGCCATCACCAGAGACAATAGCAACATCACCAGAGACATAGGTCCATTTGCTATGGAAAATATTATTAGTGTGTGTACATCCTATCGCAATTTTAAAAAATGAGACAGTAGAGCCAGAGGTGGAAAATGAAGAGGACCAGAGAGGACAAGGAAGTGATTTTCGGAACTTTTTAGGGTTGAAAATGGAAGGAGAAGTGCGTTTTAGAATCGAACGAGAACCAGAAAGAGAGAGTGTGGGTAACAAGTTTTTGCTCTATAATGGGATTAAGATCACTCTTGTACCAAAAATTCAAAAGAAGTAACGTCACTGAAAAAAAAAAGAGAATAAAATGGTTATTCATTGCAATTTATTTGATAAAACAATCACTTGAATTTTCTCTCAAAGTTTAATCATCTAATATTGTATGAATGATAATTTTTATATTAATTAGAATTTGAGAAGTGCTAATGAAACTCATACTTTGATGGATCTGCATATTTTGATTAAGTAAGATAAATGTTATAATACTCTTATGAATGAGAAACATTTGATAATAGAAAAAAATTATATTTTGATTCATATTTTTCTGTTGTTTATAGAATGTTACTAATTATTATCATTTATGAATAAAATATATGAATATTTTGAAATTAGAAATTTGAATTATATAAAACTTTAGGTTTAATTCTTTGATTTGTTTTTTTTGTTGTGGTTGTAAGTTTCGTATATAGGATTTAATATCTAGCTATAATAAGATCACAAAATTATAAATCAATGATGAATGTTTGTTAAAGGACTCTTAAAAAATATAAAGATGGAGCGAAATAGTTTGATAGATTTGAAATATGCTCTTATCAAAGTTGAAGGTTTCAAATAAAAGTTAAATAAAATGTGTTTTGGCTCTGGATGAAAAAACTTTGTTTTTCAATGTGCAAACAAAGACGTGATTTTTAATGTAAGTCTTTTATTGCACATGGGTAAAAAAATTTTTACCCAGTCTCGTAAATCATAACCAAATAGTTGTAATTGATCAAGGTTTTAAATTTTTTTTCACTGATTGGTTGTATAAATTAAATTAAAACATCCGTAATGTTGTAAAATGTTATTAATGTATTTTGACACCAAATGAAAGTTGAAAATATTAACATGACAACTTAGAAGCTGGCGATTCACATTTAACAGAATATAAATAGATGTATCTATACATTTCAAGAAGATGTCTGATCAAGTTTTTCTAGTTTCATACATACGAAAGTTCCAGCCTAATGATTTTCATCTGCTATATATATCCTCCTCTTCCATTAATCAGGAAAACTTATCACCTTGAACTGCTTCACCATAGTGTAAACCGCCACTGCCACATAGCATAAGAACACGTCAGAGATTATCATTAAGTCATCTACAACACTGATGTTTAAAAGAAGTAAAAGAAGAATACATTTGATAAAAGTGAATTTGTCCAGTTGAAATTAAGTGCACTATGATATGAGTCTTAACCTGTATGATTTATCATGTTTCATAGGCCACAACCTTAACAACATCAATCATTTTTGTTCATTACTAGTAGCTTGCTAAGACACAAAACACAGATAGTACATGCACAAGTGAGGAACTAGTATGCATGCCTCATCAACATAATACATTAAAAACATTATTAAAAAAGACATGATATGATTGGCATAAATGTGCATACCTGATGGAAATTTTTCTTTTTCTTATTTATTGTACTTCATGGATGCTTTTTCAAAACCAATGGTTGGAAATTGTTTTGCAAATTCCTCAACATCATGGCGAAGCTTGGCAATCTCTGATTGCACGGAAGAGGACGACTGCAATGCTTCCACGAAGTCCTTTAATTTTGTTCCTAATTATCAAAGTTCATCAGTAACAACATGTTAGCTTATTTAAGCTTCCAATAAACACAAACACATAAGAAGGGTATAGAAAATTTATGAACCTTTGCTCTCTGCCTTAACCTTCAAAGCCAGATTCACAGAGGCATCAAAATACTCTGCGACCTTAACGAAATCCTCCTCAACAAATCCTCTTGAAGTAAGAGCAGGAGTTCCTGAAATCAACAAGAGTTATCAAGATCAAGTAGTTGAACAAGGACTAATAAAAATAAAAATGTAAGATATGATTCATATGAAGATCCTGTACCCATCCTGATGCCACCGGGAACCATAGCAGACACATCTCCAGGAACAGTGTTTTTATTAGCTGCAATATGGACTGATTCCAACACCTTCTCAACTCTGGAGCCATCAATGCCCTGAACAAAGATTTTTTATAAAAGACAGATCAGTCTCACTTAAAAATTATGATACCACAATTTTAATGGGTCTGACATGATATATTCCTCAGCAAATTTCTCTTGAACTAAATCATATCGATAACTAGTAATTTCATGTAAACTTTATGACAAATACACAAATAATTAACACTGAATGTTATGATTGCATAACTTAGTAGACTCCACAATGCTTATATGAAAAGGCATAGTAGTTGTCAGGTTACCTTGTTCTTCAGATTCACCAAAACTAGATGATTCTCAGTTCCGCCAGAAACAAGCTCATAGCCTTTTTCACTCAGAGTCTGCAATATATTTAGTGTTAATTAATACATATTGAGTTAATATGTGTGGTCCAACAAGGAGACAAACACTTATGTTGTGTTCCAATATCTACGGGAAGAGACGGTTGACTGGTTGAGTTCTCCTTTCTATTGTACCTGTGCAAATTTTGAGGAGTTGCTGAGAACCTGCTCTTGATATGCTCTATACTCTGGAGTTGTAGCCTGAATACACAAAAGGGTAAAAACAAAATATTATTACTTAATGAATATGCATCACACACTACACACATTCTCGGTCAGTAAATCTAGTATCACTCAAAAACTTGGTCACTCTTCAAATAAATCCCTATGACAAAAACCTCTTGTTAAGCTTACTTCATATCCATTTTTAGTGCCTGCTGCAGTAATTGATATAAAAACCAACAAGAAAAAAAGTAGTAGACAGTGGTGCAATTAAAACGAAAGTAAACCATCGGTCATCGTTATTTTTCTATTTATTTACCTGCTTCAACGCAACAGCTAAACCAGTAATGGTATGGTTGTGAGGACCACCTTGCAGTCCGGGGAAGACAGCCTGATTGATTTTGTCCTCATAGTCGTAAAACACCTTCAAATATGTTAGAAGAATTAGTATCTCTTTTTGGATAATGCCATGAACTTACATAAATATTTGTATAAGAAAAACTTGATAAAATAATGTAAACAAGACATGAAACAGAAGATAGAAGTGCATAAAAAATATCAATGAATTTTGTTAAGGCCTTCAAGAGTGTACCTCAATTCCTTTTTTGTTGACTTCTTTTAATCCCTTCCTGAAAAAGATCATAGCTCCACGTGGGCCACGAAGTGACTTGTGAGTTGTGGTTGTCACTATATCTGCATAATCAAAAGGTGAAGGAATAACACCAGCTGCAACCAATCCACTGATGTGTGCCATATCTGCTAACAGCACAGCTTTCTGTTTATCGCACACCTGTTGTAAATTGGATTGTGTTTCATGAGTTCAACTTAGGGTGTTTCAGATAACCTTTCAAATTAAAAACTCTAAGAACGACAAGCTATTTATCTATAGAAAATCACGTTGTACTATTTATACATTACCTTGCGT
The DNA here is from genome assembly GCA_037974775.1 of Cicer pinnatifidum. Taxonomy (NCBI): domain Eukaryota; kingdom Viridiplantae; phylum Streptophyta; class Magnoliopsida; order Fabales; family Fabaceae; genus Cicer; species Cicer pinnatifidum. The sequence goes on from JBBPBR010000002.1 coordinate 9,073,582, forward strand.
ATGCGTGCATAATCATACAGACGTGCATAGGCACTAGCACCGGCAACTATTAATTTTGGCCTGAAGAGTGTAGCTGATTTCTCAAGCTGCATTTTAAATTTGTTCAATTAATAAAAAGATTGAGCTGACACAAAAGTGGTACATGAATAAATTATGATCTTAAGGAGCAAGAATTGAATACTATGCTTCCTAAATAAGAACTTGCTAAACTTGGGGCAAAATGAGTTTGAAGATTTTTAGATTGCCCATCGAACATCAGTTATTAACAATAACTTGCGATGAGGTAAGGAAATATAAATTCTTCAGTTTATCACCACATGCATATCATGTGAATCTTTTTATCCTAACTTTACTTATTTGAGTATGATAAAGCTAATTATGTTTAAAAGACTAATTTTGAAATGAGGATTATTTCCAAAAGTATCATGAACATGATAAAAGAAACTGCAAACATACCTGGTCATAGTCAATGTATCCTGTGCTTTCATCCAACCTATAAGGCATTGTCTCAAAAAATATAGAGACTGCAGATATCTTTTTGGTGTCGGTCTACATAGTGAAGATAGTAAGTCAGTAACTAATAATTAACAATGTTCCAACAATAGAAATATAAATGCATAGAAATTCAATATGTCATTAAAGTAATGTGAGCTAACAGCAAAACAATATTGTAAAAAAAATGCCAAGAATTCATGATCATAAGCCATTCCATCCATACATCTATTGTAGAATTCACTATAACAGGAAATGAAAAATGGAAATTGATAATACCTGGTATCCATGAGAAAGATGTCCTCCATGAGGGAGATCAAGTGCCATGATTCTATCATGAGGTTTCAGCAATGCGGTGTAAACTTGAAAATTTGAAGGTGAACCAGACAGAGGCTGTACGTTCACTGCAAATTAGGGGTAACAAAGATGAGCAAATTTCAATTCTGATATATTTAAAAAATCCATTCACCATCAGAAAAGCTCGCGGGAAAGATTGTTTCAAATTCTAACAAGCAAATTCCATGAAGTCTGACAGACTTCAATCCTTAGCGCGTTCATTGCTGATTTATTATAATTCTTGAATAAGTAACATCAAACAAGAGCTTAAGTGAAGCCTGAACAAGTGATATCATACTTGTATGAGAAGAATAAACTGATAAAGCAACTACCAAGTACTAACAATGATTTAAAGAGAAAAGAGAAAATATAGTACAATCTTGCCATATCTGTTTCTTACTGATATATTTGTCTTGTGTTCTTACCTCCCCATTTAGCAGGATCCAACCGAAATGCTTCAAGGGCACGCTTCTGGCATAGTGTTTCTGCCATGTCAATATACCTGCAATAAGAAAGATCAACAACCTTTGAATTGGATCCAATGTGGTACTTAAAGAATAAAATCCAAAATGATTACTCTATATTTAATCATTGGCTTCCATGAATTATTAAAGACAAGTATACACATCAAGTAATGGATTGACATACTCATTTCCTCCATAATATCTTGCTCCAGGATAACCTTCACTGTATTTGTTTGTCATGATAGATCCAACAGCTTGCATAACAGATAAAGATGTGAAATTTTCTGAGGGTATCAGTTCCAGCCCCTTCACCAAAAAAAAAAAAAAGAACTCTTCATTAAGATGAAATGAATTTTTTTAACAAAATCCTAAACATGGGAAATACTTCACCACAAAACAATTATCCCAAATATTTATAACACACAATGAAACAAACAGTTGGAGACTGTTTTGAAGTTCAATATATATACATGTTTTGGAGGCAGAGATACAAGCAAGCTCAATTATATGTACCTTCCATTGTCTAGCTTTCTCAAGCTCAATTATATCAGCAATTTCAGGATCAACAACCTCAAGTGGAGAATTCAGTTGCTTTGGCCACTGCAAAAGTTAACATTTTTTCAATTCTCAAACCAAAACACCATGAAATAAGCTAAGCTTCACAATTAGAAACTATAAAGTTCTGACACAAACACCAGACACAACACAAACGTATAACACCGACAATAATAATTTGCAAATAGAAATGATTGTATAAAATCACAAGTGTCGGTACTACATAGATCACGAGAAGCATCAAATCCATGAGTATTTTGCATGTAACGCGGAAATATAATCATAATGAATGATAATATTATGATGATAAGTTATTAAAAAAGAATGAGCATACCGTAACACGTGAATTCTCTTTGTCGTAGATAGCTTCATCAGGCAAAGAGGACTAAATTTAAAAGAGAGATAAGATTAATGAAGAAAAGATAGTAAAAGAATAAATGAATGAATGAGAATAGAATTAAAAAGAAGAGGGAGAAGTGTATGTGTAACCTTGTAGTAAACAGAGGTTGAACTGAAGAGAGGACGTGAAGATTTGTTGATGGAAGAGGAAAGTCTACGAAGCGCCAATGCCATTGCCATCTTTCAGAATAGAGATAGGCCAATGTGTGTGTATGAGATACAAAGAGTTTCTTCAATTATAGTTTTGGTTTCATTTATTTTTTGTCCAATCAAATCAAGATTTGCTGTCCAATAATAATAACTTATATAGGGATATCAATTTTACTCTTTTTTTTTTTAAGGACAGGGATATAAGTTTTATTTATTTAGTATTTGCAGTAATAGTATCTTATCATATACATTGGAAAACTTGATATTATTAAAGCCCATTTTCCGCAAGAAGAAAATATATATATATATATATATATAATAACTATGAATCTATAATTTATTTTGATAAATTCTGATTCTGATAGTTTTATATGTGAGTTTTAAGTAGTATTGATCACTTCATCTAAAAAACATACATATCATCTATAACTTTAAATAAAATGATATTTTTCTTCCGCTTTTCTCTCTATCAAAAATATTCTTCAACAAATGTGCAATTATGTTGAAAATAAAATTTAATGAAAATATT
>JBBPBR010000002.1:9086553-9097718 GCA_037974775.1 Cicer pinnatifidum
TAATTCAAAATTTAGATTAAATACACAATCTTTAACATAAATATCTATTTATGTTTTGGACAAAGTAGTATTAGTTATGTTTTGTGTAATCTTTTGTTCTCTTCAAAGGATGTCTTTTATTTCTTTCAAAAATAAGAAAATTTTCACTACAATTTATGAAATATTATTACCTTTTTTATATATCTTCTCTCATGATATCATTATTAGTTTTGTTACTAACTCCCATCATCTAAAGAGGACAAACATGTAAAATAATTAATGAATCAAAATACAAGAGTTTAATGACCTAGATGTCAAAATCCATTGGAACCCACTCATATTAAGTTTTTGAATAAACATTCAATTTAATCTTTAAACTATCGTTTTCTCTCTATACGATATTTGAACTATTAAAATATAATAGTAGTCCCTAAGTTATTATTAATTCATCAATATGTAGAGTTTTTCTTTAATTGTCTTTGTCTGAAATTTATTTCTCTGAATGTTCTATTTTTTTTTCTCAATAGAAAGTCGTTTACTGGAGAAGCAGTCAACTAAAGAGAAATTTTTTTAATCTCAATAGGAAGTCGTTTTCTAGGGAAGCGACCTCCAACTATCTACTTTTTTTTGTTTGTTTTATTTTAAAATTAGTTTATTATTAGAATTATTAATTTAAAAAAATAAAAATACTAATAATAAATTAAAATAAAATATATTAATAAATTATAAATAAATTTTATATTTTAATTATTATTATTATAATAAATAATTATTATACTTATAATTAAAAATTATTATAATTAAAATGATTAAATAAAAATAAATATATTATATTATAAATTTCAAAAAAAATAAATGAAATTATAATAAAAATTAAATAATAATGAAAATTAAATGAAAAGAACAATTAAATAAATTAAATAATAATAATAACAATTAAAAATAATAATTAAAATTAAAATTAAAATTAAAATTAAAAATAAATTAAATAATATTGTCTTAGGTAATAGTGTGAATCAGGAAAGTATATTAATTTATAATTATATTTGTCAGATTTCCAAAAATAAGTTAGATAAATCAGGATTTGATTTGATCTCTTTAATTTGTAATTATGAGATCAAATCAAATCCTAATTTGTATAACTTATTTTTGGAAATCTGATAAATATAATTACAAATTAATATGATTTCCTAATTCACACTATTACCTAAGACAATATTATTTAATTTTTATTTTTAATTTTAATTGTTATTATTATTTAATTTTTATTATCATGTAATTTTTTTTAAAATTTATAATATAATATATATTTTTATTTAATCATTTTAATTATAATAATTTTTAATTATAAGTATAATAATTATTTATTATAATAATAATAATTAAAATATAAAATTTATTAATGTATTTTATTTTAATTTATTATTAGTATTTTTATTTTTTAAATAATTAAATTAATAATTCTAATAATAAACTAATTTTAAAATATAACAAAAAAAAAAGTAGGCAGTTGGAGGTCGTTTCCCTAGGAAACGACTTCCTATTGAGGTTAAAAAATTTTCGTCAGTTGGTCGCTTTCCCAGGAAACAACTTCCTATTGAAGAAAAAAGTAGAGCATTTAAGAAAATAAGTTTCAGACTATAGACTATGAAAATTAAGGAAAGGAAAAAAAAATTTAAAAGAGGGATATACTTATAAAAAAAACTCCAATATGTATAGTCTTTGAACTATAATTCTATCTTATACTTTTTAAAGTTATCGAGGGACTAAGTTAATGTAATAGTTCAAGGACTATTTGTTATTATTTTATAATTTAGAGATTAAATTGAAGAGATAATAATAATTTAAGAATTAAATTGATGGTTTACTCTGTTTCTTTAGAGATAACTATATTGTCTATTGTAGTTTTATCTAGCTCAAAACATTAATATATGAATTGCGTGTGAATGATACCTTATTTAAGCAGTTGTACAAATATTTACCTTAATAAATGTGTAAAAGTGTTAAATAATATTGATACATAGTAACTAAATACTAAGGCAGTTCATTTTTATAAGATTTCATTGTTTTTTTTTTTCACATATATTAAAGAAAAAAGTAAATAGTAAATTTATATTTTCATTTTATTAGAGGATGCATAGAGATAGTAGTTTAATGAAGCTCACAAAAGAAGTTGAGTTACATAAACTTTGAATAAGAGTTACCCCTTTACAAGTATAGTACTAGGTACAAATGGTAACAAAGCACTTAGATTCTCACCCACCTCATTGCCAAACAAATAATTGACAAGATAGAGAAACATATACTCACCTAAAAAACAATAAAAACCATCTAGTGTTGTCTCAAAATCTCAAACTCCATTATTCAAATGGAAAAAGATCTTATCACAATCAACACAAAAGTGAAAAGACCCTCTTACATCTCCAATTGCATTATGTCTCCACCTTGTTTCCCTGTCTCCAATGAGTTCCAATACTCTCAAATCCAATACAGCCCAATAAAAAGAAGGTGGAGTTGGAGGAACACACTTAGAAAGTTCTTGAGGCAGAGGAAGATTTTGTGTAGGCACAAACACATTTCTTTTCAATATGATCTTGTTAGCTACTCTCAAAATTTTGATGAAGGTTGTCATCTTGATGATGAAGAAGATCCTAGACGCCTTTCCTATGTGTTCCAAGATGTTAGGTTCGATTGTCATCACTAATTTTATGTGTTTGTGTATCTTTCAACTCTCGAGACTCCGATAATTTAGAGTTTAACTGAAAATATAAGTATACTCTAGTTAATAATTATTATGGTAAGCATTTTAACTCGGATTTTGAGTCAATATAATTTTATCTGTTTTTATCTCAATTTCATTAGCACTTGAGTTGAAGTATTTTTATATGTAGTATTTGTTTACATTGAAATGTATGAAGGACATTTACTATGACATTTATTTGTTAGCAAGATAGTGACTTTAATATTTTTATTTTGTTGTTGCCAACAATTTATCAAATTATACAATGTTCTAACTGAATATTGAAGGTGTGTAGTTGTTTATATTTATAGATATATTATAAGAATTTTTCATTTATATATAAATTTGCAGTCATATAGTTTTTATTAATTATTTTACAATCTTATGATGGTTGCCGTTATGTTTTTGTTATTATGTGTATAGGGATGCTTTGCACTTTTTGTAATCTCCGTGAAATCCCACTTCTTAATTTTTTTAATTGAGTTTAAAAAATCTCATCTTAAAATTTGTCTTTTAAGTCTCCAAATGAAGATTTTAGTAAAGTCATTTACCTGACTCACTTTTGATAGATACTATATATCAAATTCAAGTAATTTTAACATGTTTTATTCATAGTAAACAAGTTAAAGATTTAAAATAGGTGTGATATGTTTGTTACCTCCACTTATAGCTATTCTTAGTTATAACTTACAAGATTTAACTTATTTGAGTTGGAGATGTAAACAATAAAGTTTATAATATGTTGGGAGATAAGATAAGGTAAGCTCCTCTTGCAATAAACAATGAAAAAACAAAAACTTTTCAGTGTTTGAAAAACACTAATAGACAGCAACAATTTTATCACTAAAGGAGGTTTAGTCTAGCTAAATGTGTATAGTAGAAAATACATTACAACTACTATTATGTACTCAATTAAAGTAAACACACGTTAGTTCATTGATAATTATAACTTATTCTAAAATCAATAACTATTATATACTTTTTATGTATCTAATTGTTATGCTCATTGTAAGTATTAATTTTATGTGAAGTTTCTAAGATGCCTTTTGTATTTTGTATTTTTTTTAATATAAATATGCTTAATTTTGACTTTCAATCTTCTAAGATATATTAATAGTATTTAAAAAAGGAAATATTTTTTTAAAAAATTGAATAGCCGTGTTTATAATTACAATTTACAACAATAATATAAGTATATTTTAAATTTTCATACTCATTTAACATCTCATTTTATATTTACTTCTCTCTTCTTATCATTTTATTCACATCATTTAGGTAACCAATTTTTTTATCACTGTGCACTTTTTTATTATGAAATTGTAAATGAAAATAAAATAGTAAAAATATAAAATTAAGCTAAAAACTCAAATTCATCCTACAAACTCATACATTGACATTCATCTTTTAAAAAAACATTTAACATTTGTGTGAAATTGTAACCACACATAAATTGACATTCCTCTCTTGAAAAAAACATTAACACACATGGAGAAAAAGGAATATGAAATCAAATGAATCAATAATCTTAACAGGGTGCTAAAGGACCACACGCACTATACCTCTCTTCACGCGCTAAAACCATCATCAATGTCAGTACGCTTCTCAATCTTGTCACGCTGTGTCGGTATTTTCTATAAAAAAATAAGTTTAAATATATTTTTTATGTGAAATAAGTACTACATGACAAGTATCATTTACTATATTAATTTATATCAATCTAGTCTTTTACTTAATAATTGACTTCTATTACTGTTAATCAAGTTAGTCTCTTGTCAATTCTAATTAATAAACAATATGAAAAATTAATCTAGACATTAGACCTCATATCTGAGGTTGATAATGTCATCTTATTTTCTAATGAAACTATGTTTACTTGTAGTAATGTGTGAAAGGGGAATACTTCATCACAAACTTCTCATTGTAATATTCTTTCGGTTTTCCATATCCATTTGTTTAAAATTGGAATTTTTAATAATGAGTGTTCCAAATGAAAATGTAAATTGGAAAAATTGTGACTTGTTAAGGACTTAATGCAAAACATTTTGACCATTAAATAATAAATATTAATTAATAAATCCTACTACTATTAGCTAGCTAAGTACGTGGTGTAAGATTCCCTCAACTTGTGGACATTAGAGAAATCCTACTACTATTAAACTCATCTTTTGTGAACTCTTGTTTTTTTTTTGCTCCAAATTATATTCAATTACAAAACAACACTAGCTAATAAGTAGTATGCACTCAAACAATTTCTTTGCAAATGATCGACACCATTCACACATGTGTTGATTGTTGTATCTCTGAGTAGTGCAGTGAGTTTTATTAATATTATTATTAATCCATAAGAAAAAAATATTCTCACTTCACCAAATGTGATTATTATGCTGCATAACATAGCAATGTCAATTTATGTCTTTCTTTTAAGACTTGAGAGTCTTGACTCTTGACACATTCATTTTGTTGCACTTGCACTGCCTGAGGTCTCACAATACTGTTCTTGTTCAGGCTGGCATAACTGAAGTTGAAATAATGTCTGTGGATATTCTCCTCCTCCGCGAACACCGTACGGAAATTGAACAAATGCATTTTTGCTTATTGCGGTATCAATTGTGCCGTAGACCTAGGAATATGTGAGTGATGTCAAATATCAGCTATAGCATTGCTATAAGATAGCGGAATTTGAACATATTGCTATTGTTCTGCGATATACTATTGTCAAATAGTGACTAATGGCTATAGTTGAGCTATAACATTGCAGTGTAACAGAATTTGAACAAACTGTTATTTTCTGCTATCTGCAATTGACAATCATGCTATGCAGATTAGTTAACTAAGCTGCGCTACCTATTTGTGTAGTTGTGTGTTTTCTTGTTGAATGAGATTTACCTTCTTATAAAGTTCCACATTTTCCTGATGGATTATGTTTCCCTGTATTTGAGTAAATTGAAACATAAAAGTTCTGAGTTTTGTTAAATTTTGAGAGGAAAACTAGGGAAGGCCACTACTGAGAATTTAGAATTACCTTTCGGTTCAGCTCTTGGATTTCGTCTGTCAGAATTTTCTCCTGCAGAATTTGATTAAACTTGTTAATTGCTTTCTGGTTTTCAGTATGGTTCTTAATTAGTTTGATCAATTAAGTAGATTTACATTGTGTATTCATTCCTTTTGAGTTTAAATAAATATAAAAGGTAGTTAACCTTTTTCATGCGGACTCCTTGGAGACTCAGTTCCAATTGATTCTCTAGATCTTGTAGATTTCTGATACTCAAACCATAAAGCTGTTCTCCCATCAATTGCCTGTGTCCTCAAAATGTTAGTGTTCTCATTCATGGAGCTTAATGAATGTTGTATAAGAGTAGTGTGAATTCATATACATATACTATTTTGTAGTCTAATTAATGAATGTTTTATTAGAGTAGTTATACCGATGGTTTTCTTGTAGATTCTGTAATTCCTGCCTTAAAATGTCTGCCTCCCTTTGCCAAAACTATCAGTTATAAAGTAAAATAATCATGTAAATGAATAATGATAAGGAAACATGTGGATAAAGATTAAAGACTAAAATATGATTATGTTTGATGACTTAAGTGAGCATTTTGTACTGTTGATACAAAAACATTCATTAGAACCCTCTTGACTAAATGATCAAGAATTCAATTCCTATAATCCCATTCAACTTTATAAGCTCATTTGGAGGGTTAAGAGTTAGTCTTGCTTATACATATAAGAACAAAGTTATATGCAGTTCTGTTTTGTAGTTCTATGCATAATTACAAGCTAAACTGATCCATTCAATAAATTCATAAATAAACAAAAAATTGTTGATAGACTTCAAATACACTTTGCTTGTACTGTTATTCATGACAGATCAAGATATTGGACATGACTAAAGAGTGATTGATAAAGTATACCTTGACTTCAGATTCTGGATTTGTCACTTGTTGGTCTTCCTTGCAAATGTTATATCTCTCAATCACTGATTTCATGCTGACCACAGGAAAGAATAATCACATTAGTAACTAGTTTTCCAAGAGTTGTTGTTGTTTTTTTTTTTTTTTTTTTGTGAATACCAAGAGAAGTATATGTATCAAGATCAAGAGAAGTATTAATAGCTAGCATATTCCAAGATCAAGATATATCTATCTATTAGTAACTAGTTTTCCATAAGAAGTATTTGTGGGAACCTCAACTAACTCACTAGACCTAATATCATCTTTGTAGTGAGTATTTGACCAATTCCTTAATGCTCCTTGTGATTCTCATTGGGATGTGTCATTTGTATTCTTTGATGCATAAATTTTTTTACAAGAGCAAATACTATTATATATAGATAAAGACAATGTCAATTTCACTTGATACTTTGATGTTGTAAGTGAAGATCACTATTAGACAAGTGATGCACTTCTAGATATTGTATTCTGATTGGAGGAAATATGATTTCTTGAAAAAGAGCAAGAAGTAGAACACAATTTCTAGATCTTTGGGTTACAAAATTTATCTATTCACATTCATTTAAGATTGACCCAACATATTTTAGAGGTTTCAACCAAATGTTATAGTGAGTTCTTTTTAAATTAGAAAAATAACGCAAGGTTTATAAAAAACAAACAAAAACGAGTTTTGTCACATCCAAGTTTGAACCTAAGTCACTACGGATATATATCTCTTATTTTGACCAATTGAACTAAATGATTTATAACCGATCTATCACATCGCATATTAATAACTAAATTGAATTTTTTAAAGCATTTTTTATCTAAAATTTTGAGGTCTAAAGTCTTATACTGAGTTGTTAGGCCCTTGGACAGACCCTGCATTGTATCAAATCTAGTGTTCCATATATGAACAAACCAAACACATAGAAATTGACTATCAAATTAAAAGAGGAGAAATAACAATTGATTATGTCAACTCTAGGAATAAGTTGGTTAACATGTTCACTAAGTGCTTTTGAGGCTCTTGTGTTGATCACTTCATTTTCTTGAAGCTTGGTTCTGAAGACATGTATGCTCCAATTTGAGTGGAGTGTTAAGAAGCATATGTTAAACATATTTCATTGATGTTCATGGCACACCTAGCTAATTCAATAAATATGAAAAATTATATTATTTTTTCTGGTGCATAAACATATTAAACATTGTGCAATGCAAAATTATGTATCTTGTGCATCAATCATTAAATATAGTGAAAAACAAAATTATGAGATTTTATAAAAATTAAAAACTTATTTAACTTTTTTTTTCAGCTCACTAGGTTAATGGAGCTATTCTAAAACACAATACAATAGATTATTCTCATTATATGTGAAGCTAAGAGTAGCAGATATGAGATTGTGTTAAAGGGGAGGTTGGGTTTGGGTGTGGAGAAGGTGACGCTAAATATTTCAATGGAAAATGAATTGTTAGAAAAACTCAAAATTGAGGTAGAAAGGGTGAGATTCCAAGAGAATGAGGGGATACATTTGCTTGAGAAGAAGGTTTGAAGATAAATTTGGTGCAGTTGACATATAAGTCTAATGGTGAGGGATGTTAAGAAAGAAATATGAAGTGGTACTTTTTGTGTGTGTCAATTTATCCAAACTAATTAGCAACTAAAGATAATTTGTTTAAACATGTTTTGCATGGGAGGGTATAGAATTTTAGATTTGGTAAATCATTTTTTTTTTGCTGTGAGTGTGTCTTTTTCAATGGTTGGGCTAAAAATAACGAAATTTATTGAAATATCAATTATTGTTTTATTCACTTCACTAATTTCTCAATTTAGAAGAATCAAATCTAACTAAAACGCACAGCTAGGTTATTTTTGTGAAAGATCTGTTTCGGTTGAAGAAATCTTAGAAATATCAAAGATGTATTCTTAGTATTGGTTACACTCTCGATTTAGTTATTTGGCATCATAGTGGTTTAAAAATCCATTGGGCATGGTTGGTGTGGAACAACAAAGAATATCATTGTTTTACAAATTCAAGTAGCATTCCATGACATTCATATTGAGCTTCCAAGGTATACGGGTTTGGTATTTTGTGATACTAATTAGGTTCTGTTATCTATTGGTTTTTGAGTAGGTACAATTTATATTTTGTAATGGAACTAATCCTTCATGAAGCACATCTTGTGCTTTCATGTTGTTGAGTTTTAATAACTTTTTTTGCCTTTAAAAAAAAAAAGAAGATACAAATCATACAATCAAATTATTAAGTACCTATGCGAGTTCAGGAACCTGGCAATAAAAGTCAGTGGTCATGCAAAGTCAAATAAACAGAGTCTCCCAAGATATAAAAACCTAAAAAACAAAGGGTGCTCTTAGACCCAAGATATATAGAGAGTAAACCAAAAGGCATTTTTATTAAGTAAAAATTTCTTTATTTTTAGAGGCCTTAATCAATTGCTTTAGTGGTCTTATTTTTAGGCCGGTCTTACAAGAAAATAAAGAGTACTCTTAGCCGTCGATGACAAAAGACAGACTTGCAAAGCAAAATGGTTAGAACATGAACTTGAATCTTAATTTTTTTGATTGATGTTAGGGTTACACCAAAATTATTTAAAGTTGTTAGTCAAATACGACAACCAACTAAATGTAGTATAGTAAAATCGTTATTAATCGAATTAAGAGTTAGTCGAACTAACAACAACTGAATACGAGTTAGAAGAATCTTTCTCGGTTCCATGAAGGTTTACAACAGTCGTATTTGGCCTTTAGAAATAATTTAAATATGTGGGAATTGACAATTCTACATCAAAATTCACGTTTCATGTTTATAATGTCACTATCCATGAACGACTATATTTGCCGATAGATGACATGGAGAAAAATTATATGTGGGGATAATCAAAACGAAGTTGCCACATATATAGGGGAATGCATGACATCGTGAGAGGCCACATACATTCAACAATACGAAGAAAATACACATTACCTATGAAAATAGTCGAACGAAGTAGGGTCAAGATGAACTTGGTAGACCACGATGCGTTGGCAATTACGATAAACTTTGCTTATAAATACCACAAATCTATATGTTTAATTTACTTATGCATATTTAGCTTAGATAACTAATAAAAAATTCAACTCCCTACTTAATAATTTTTAGAGGAGTTAAAGAACCTACCACTTATGTAACATAATTATTTTCTTTGTGTAATCGTTTGAAACAAAAAGGATTTAAAGTCTTAGAATTTGACTAATTTTTAATTTAGACAACATTAATTTTGTAACGAGTTGGATCGCTCTTTGCTCTATTTGGTTCAACGAAGAGGAGTAGAGTGGAGGAACTTTAGAAGAGAGGATACATTTTAATGGAGGGGATGAGAGAGAGAGAAAATGAGAAAATAAAGATATGTTTGATTCAAAATAGAAGAGTGTAGAAATTTTAAATGAGTTTTATGTTGTCTTTGTTATCTCTCTTTCTCTATCCCTCAAATTCTTCCAAAATAGAAGAAAAGCAAAATAAACTATCGAAGAAATTTTGAGTCACTCTTCTCTATTCTCTTCCCATCTTAAAGATCGAATCAAACACAAAAAAAGTTAAAATATTATCTCTCATTCCTTTCCCTTTCTCTTTCCTCCAACTAATCACACCCTTATACTCATATCAATTAGTTTTGTTTATCTAATGAAACATGAACAAGAATAATAATGATGATAAAACCTACAATTTTAATTAGCTAGTTGCTAGGTTTAATTACATTATATAGTTTGTCTATATCGAAATTAGTGGAGACAACTTATCTGATGAGTGCATTTGCCAATGATAATGATCCTAATCCAATGACTTAAAATAATGCGTTTTGGGGTCATGTTCATGCGACTAGTTGCCTATTTCACATCTTGAATACACATGACGTTGACTAAAAGGGGTAGGAATCAAAGAAAATCATTTAGATTAGCATAGTTAAAACCTATGAATCAACCCAAAAAAAGCATAGCTATGTAAGGATTGGAATAATGTGTATGCCTATAAAGTTTTTGGTAACCTTCTTAAATTTGGCAAAACTAAATTGACTTGTATCAAATATAAAAGATGGGTATGTAAATAATATTCAATATTAAAAAAATAGCTAGAAAAATTAGAAATAGAAAAATATAAAATGTATGTTTAATTTTGTCATTATATTTAGTGACCATAATATATTAAAGCAGAATTTCATATTTATAATATATATAATTATTATTTAAATCAAAACAACATAATATAAGGGGAGAACAGCTCCCAAGGACAGATTCAGAATATATCAAACAGGAAGGCCAAACTATTTGAATATATACTTAAATATTAAGTGAGATGGATGAGCATTTTTAATTAAGGTCACTTTATTAATTTTTAAATTTGTTTATTATTGATGTTTTTTAATCATCTTTTGAATAAATTCATTAGCTCTTTCTTTTATAATATCCATCATATAATTTTTTCACAGTGTCCTTTCTATAAAAAAATTCATAGAAATTA
>JBBPBR010000002.1:9153481-9165066 GCA_037974775.1 Cicer pinnatifidum
TACTTTTTCATCTGAATGCATCATTTCACTTATATTCCATTACTTTATCGTAGTAAAAAAAACCACTTTCATTTATTTTTTAACGTCACTTTCATTTCATACCTAAAAAAAATAACTTTCGTTCATTCCTATATAGACATTAGTCACTCATTCTTTTATTTATTTTGTACTTGCAGAAAATATTTAAAGGATGCTAATCCTCCAGTCAGTATTACGAATGAAAAAAATTCTAGTCAGGTGATTCTAGCTTTTGAGACAAAAATGCTTGATATCTTAATTGTATATTACAGAAAATCAAAATTATTTGAAGCATGAAAATATTTAAAATTGATGACATATCTAATTATCTCAATTAAAATTGATTTATCTTTGAAGTTGCATCTAACTCACAAATAGTGACTAAATATTTTGATTAGGTATTTATGGCAAATTATGGGAGATATTCTTTTTGTTTTTTTGATAAACTATTAGTTTCTAGAAAAAACAGAACAATGTTGGCAACGGTATATAATTCATGAAACATTAGCATTACTCTTATTGGAAAAAGATATAGTTCATTCAAAAAATGAAAATTGAAAAAACTTGTCCTGATTTTGTCTTTGATTTTCAGGTGGTGATCCAAAATGGCATATTTACCCTCTTTTTGGCAAATCCCAAGGGGTATGTTAAAGGAATATCATATGGTGGAATGGAGAATTTACTTGCAGATGGAAATAAAGAGGGTGATAGAGGGTACCTATTTCATATATTAAATAAATTATATTCAATTTAGTGTAATTAAAAATTATATTCAGTAATGTATATAACATAAAAATTAGATCTATCGACATAATTAGGCTTTCATATTATTTATAGGTACTTCGACGTCGTTTTTGGCAGCTTTGAAAGGTATAATTATTTAATTTAATTTTTTATTATCTCCTAATTTATATGTTATTTCATTGATAACAAACTCAATATACTAATTTATAATATTAATGCAGAGTCCACGGGACAACTTTCTCGGTCGTAACACAAAATGAGAACGAAATTGAGGTTTCATTTGTAACGACATGGAATTCTTCAATGGGTCCCTCACAAGTTCCTATAAACATAGACCAAAGGTGAATTTTTAGTTTAAATTATTTTGTCACAGTTTGTGAAAATTAATCATGGACAACATGTATCTTATTTTGATGATTAACATTCATTATTATTATTTTTTTGAATAAATTTAATTTTACAGGTATATAGTACGAAGAGGCGATTCAGGATTTTATTCTTATGTGATATTTGAACGACTACAAGGGTTTCCTGCTATAACAGTTGATCAAATAAGGATTGTTTATAAACTCAAGGAAGACCAGTAAGTAACTATTCGAAAAATATTCATTGATGCAACTTCATGAAATGTTTATTATCGAGTGAAATTATCACAAAATTTTAGAAATTAAAATAACAAGTATTTTCATAAAGTAAACGGTCTCTGAATTTTGTTACAAAAACATTTTTAATTAAAGAATCAATGATGCATGCAGATTCAACTATATGGCCATCTCAGATACTAGACAAAGAAGAATGCCATCGGCGAAAGATAGAGCAGAAGGTCAAGCCTTAGCATATAAAGAAGCTGTTCTCTTAACTAATCCATCTGAACCACAATTTAAGGGAGAGGTAACTTTCTTTTTAAGTACTTGCTCTCTTGTTTACCTGAAATATTTGATTGTTTATATAGTATAAATATTGTTTCTAATATGATTTTATTTATATTTATTAATATCATATAGAATATGTATTATTAGTGTAAAAAAATAGTTACTTATACATATTTAATTAAATTAACAAATATCGATATTATTAAATTAAATAAATATTATAAATTTTAATCCGAGAATCACATTAATGTATCTAAGTTTCAAACGGTGTTTACCACGGGTAAAAAAATTAGAGCATAGCTTATATATGGTTTTTTTTTTTTTTTTTTTTTTTTTTTAAATTCTAGTTTGAAAAATCCGTTAATAAGTGTGTGAATGGTTTGTGTTGGGCTCAGGTGGATGACAAATACCAATACTCAAGTGAGAACCAATACAACAATATTAGTGGATGGATTACTGCAGATTCTGAAAAGCCCGTGGGTTTCTGGATCATAACACCTAGTAATGAATTCCGCAATGGTGGGCCTATTAAGCAAGACCTCACATCTCATGTTGGGCCAACTTGTCTATCCGTAAGTTCAACTAAAGCCCACTAGTTCATGAGTAATAAAAAATTAATATCTAAATAATATATTTATATATTTCAATTAGAAAATTATTTGCCTTTGAAAAAAAAATTATTTGTAACTCGTGTATATTCTACTAAAGGCCTAAAACATTTCAGATAGATACTTAATATTAAATTTCCTAAGCTACAATTAAAGTTTTTTCTATTTTTTGACAAGAATTAAAGTATTTTTTATTTTCCCCTTTTGCTTAATTATTTTATTTTATTTATGTGTAGATGTTTGTGAGTACCCACTATGCTGGCAAACATTTAGAAATGGTATTCAAAGAAGGAGAGACTTATAAAAAGGTTTTTGGGCCTATTTTTGTTTACTTGAACTCTGCCTCAAGCAAAGCTCAATTCACATCTCTATGGTCAGATGCTAAGCAAAGGGTGAATATTATTCTCTTACAATCTCTTATATTTTATTTATATCTCTTTACTAGTACCTAATTACACATGATTTATTTTTCTTGTTTGGTTAATCAGTTATCCAATGAAGTCAAAAGTTGGCCTTATGATTTCCTTCAATCAAAAGCTTTTGTTCCAGCTAATCAACGGGGAACATTACTAGGATCTTTACAAATCAACGACGGGTATATATTAACGAATTTAGCTTTTCTAAAATCAACAATTTTTTAGACAATATAGAGTGAATAATCTTTTTACGAATAAATTGGTTAATGTGTTTCAATATAAATCATTTAGATTGTTTATTTTATTCTCTAAAATCAATCGGTCACTCTAAAGATAATGTTCATTAGGATTTGGATTTGGATTTGTTTTTGATATGTTCTTGTTGTACCACATTCATTAGGGGGGAAAAATCTCATGCTAATAATGCTTACATTGGTCTAGCAAGTCCTGGAATAGCAGGATCATGGCAGAATGAAAGCAAGGTACATTTGAAGTTGAATCCAAAGAAATTTAATTTCTTAAACTTTGAAGCAATATTTATATCTATATACAGCTAAAAATGATTTGAATTATATGCTAATTTACAGGGCTATCAATTCTGGACTAGAAGTGACCAACAAGGAAAATTTGTTATAAAAAACATTGTACCTGGGATATACAACTTGTTTGCTTGGGTTCCTGGATACATTGGAGATTACAAATATAATGATATAATCACCATTATACCAGGTAAATTATAGAAATAAATTTCCAACGATTGAAAACATGGTCATCACAAAAGTAATTATATTTTGACTCTGATATTGCTTTACAATACAACCAAAGTAATTATAATTTTGATGCATTAGACAATGAATTTATAATAATGTAAATATATACATGTAGGAGGCACCATCAACTTGAATTCACTAGTATATTATCCTCCAAGAAATGGGCCTACTCTATGGGAAATTGGCATTCCAGATCGATCAGCTCATGAATTTTATGTACCAGATGCTTATGCTAACCTCACAAACAAATTATACATCAACGACAACGCAAACAAGTTTGTCATTTTTCCGTATTCAATAATTAATGCTAACTTTTATTATTAATGTTAATGTTCATTTTTCACTTAAATAAATTATTTTTTCTATGACAGGTTTAGGCAATATGGGATATGGCAACGTTACACCGAGTTATATCCAAAAAATGATCTCGTTTTCAAGATTGGTGTTGATAATTATACAAGAGATTGGTTTTATGCTCATGTTCCAAGGTAAATTACTTTTGTTGATTTGTTATGATTGTTCAATTTTTGGTAGCATTTTAATGTAATTAAATTTCATAATGTATTCAGGCTCACAAATAATAAACTCGAAGCAACCACATGGAAGATTGTATTTGATCTTAAAAGTGGTGTATTGAATGGTAACTACACACTACAACTGGCAATTGCAAGTGCCAGTTATGCTGAAGTGCAGGTACACACTTATTACACCCCCTACTTTTTCTAATTATACTGTAATATATTATTTACATGAATTAAATTTATCTTGAAATGATATAACCAATATAATTTTATAATTTCAAATATCGAAACATAAACTTTGATAATTCTTTTAATAATTTTATCTTAAAATTCGCCGTAGACCTCGTATGTCCTCTTAGTTTAAGTCAAATGTTTAATATAGATTTATGTAATTTGATTTATTCAAAATAATCATAATATTAATTTTGAATGATGTGTGATCAGGTTTCGTTGAATGACATGAGTGTTTATCCTCCCCACTTCACAACACATCGAATAGGCGATGACAATGCAATTGCAAGACATGGAATCCATGGATTGCAGTTTTTTTATAGCATACCATTACCTAGTTCTCGTATGGTAAAAGGAATTAATACAATATATCTAAGGCAATCAAGATGTGAATCCTTTTTCCAAGGAGTTATGTATGATTATATTCGTTTAGAAAGTCCTCCTACTACCCACAATTGATTGTGAGATTCTTCATGTACTATAGATTAAGCATTAAAGTTTAGGGAAAGAGTAAGGTTATGTTACATAATACATATTACTTTGTTAGTTGTGTTGTATGCATATATTTATTGAAATTAAATAATAAAATCATTGCTTGCAATTTTGTGCATGTATTTCCTTATGCTATTATCAATTATTAGTCCCATTTTTTAATACTAATGATGTATGTAAAGAGTGCAGAAACAACACACATATACAGATTACTGCATATAATAATACTTATGTTAATCATGTGTTGTCGTTATCTCATGGACAATTAAAAATACAAATTTTAATTATATTATTAAAAGTTTTGAATTTTAATTTGGATCATTTAATCTCAATCAATGAACCATATTCTAAAAAAATTTACTTTTTGCAAGAAAATAGAAAGGATTTAAATCTTGTCTCAAGTCCAAAAACCTAGCATTTCTTTAACTATTTAGTAAGTGAAGATTGAACTACAAAAATTATTCTTAGAATCAATAACAACTATAAAGGATCCAATTTCATTTTCACTAGTTTACTTTCAGTGTGTTTCCAATGTCAATAACAAATCGATATTTCATATCTGATTTTAGTAAACGCTCCATTGTAGTATTTACATAATCTACCAGAACAACCTCAATATCAGGTTTGATATCATGTTTAGCAGCAAAATCAATCATTTCTTGTGTTTCCTTTAACCCTCCAATGCATCTACCACCAATTATCTTCCTCCCTGTCAAAAATTAATGTGGAATATCTTTCAAATCATTCTTCTAATAATCTTGCAATAAAGGATGCACATGTTGACTAACAAAGTATGGCATTTTTGTGTTATAAGCTTACCTCCAATTAAAAGAAATACTGGAAGCTCGAAAGGCTTCTCAGGAGCACCAACCATAACAAGTTTACCATGATTCTTCAATAGACCAATCAAAGGCAACAGAGGATGCAGTGCTGAAAAGGTGTCAATGATACCATCAAAGCTGCCCATTACAGCTTATAACATAATCAACAACATTAATTACAAGTTTATAATTGACATAATATTTGAAATAATGATTATCTTACAACTGTTCAATACAGTGTTTAAAGTTTGAACATTGCCTTTTAAGATTTCAATGTCAAACTGTTGTTTCTAAAGTTTAAAAAACTTTTGAAAAATAAAAATGCCACCGAATAAAATTACTGGGTTGAGTCACGGACTAGGTCGCTCTCTTTAAGACGTTTCGAGGCACTGCCCAAATTGTGCAAGGCAGACTATCAACTACGAAGTACCCAGGATAAAACAGCCCAGATACTCTGTATCAGAGTTCTACTGCACTGTAGAAAACTGTTCTAGAATTACACCCTATGTATGGTAGTCGAATGACTGTCACTCGTAATATGGAACTCTCAGATACAGAGAGCTTTTGGTGTGCTTTTCCCACTAAGGTGAACTCTCTATTTATAGAGGAGTTCTACAACTAGATCTGAGAAAGATGGGGGATCCATCAGGCACGAGATCCATTATCTAACCACTAGAAGTGTGCTCCGAAATAGGAAAACGTGTTTGACCATGACTTCTTGACTGGGTAACAAATGACATGTGGGGAAGACTAGGCATTATGGTTTTGACCAGGCAAAACAGAAGCACTATCAAATTAGGGTTTTGACTGGGCAAATAACAGAAGAATAGTCTGTTTAGGGTTTTGACTGGATCAGATTAATGATGTTAACTCGGTGGAGGGCAGTTATGTAATTAACGCATCAACTTGTGACAGAACGCATGCAAATAATTAATTAAAATAAATAATTAACCGAGCCGAGCCAGACGGCGGCGCACGCGCGTGTGTGGTGGTCCATTTGCTTGCGTTCTTCGTCCTTCACAAAATTGGGGTGCCCCTTGGGGCCCAACCCAAATCCAATACCTCCACCTTATAAATGCTACTAATGAGTGTATTCCCTCCTATGTGGGGACTTCTCATTTTTTTCCAATTCACAACATTAGTTCTTCATTAATTGTCATTATTAATTCCAATTAATTTCCATCATTTCCAACACAAACTCTTACCATTAAATTGATTATCTTGATTTAGTAACTTTTTGAAAAATAAATAATTTCTAAATTTGTCAGAAACTCATTTAGAGACCGATTTTTAAATTGGTCTGAGAAATCAGACACTATAAATCAAAATATTTCATTCTCTAAATCAGTCACTAAATAGAATATGATTATGATTAGTATGCACCTGCATTTGGTCTTGTTCGCAACTAACCACAAACTAGTCAACTCCTAAGTGTTCAATAACTTCATTCTTTTTGTTAGGAGAAGTACATATGACTGTTAAATTGGCACCAAAAGCTTTGGCAAACTTAACAGCCATATGACCTAAGCTGTTAGAACAAATTGTATATTTGGGAGGAATTGAAATTAAGAAGAAAGGAGAAGAAAGGAGAAGAAAATAGAAAAGTCAGAAAACAAAGATTGATCTTCGCAGTCTGGATATTGATCCTGGTTCAACATTACATTGATACATTTTTTTTATTGAATTGATCTTGGCTTTATAGAAGCAGTTTTTGTTGATTTAGTTCAACAAATTAAACCAACTTCTAACCATACTCTAACTAACTTCTAACTACATTTTAACTAACTAATTACAAATCATTTTGAATTACATTTAACATGCTCCCTAATTCAAAAGTGATTCAGTTTGAAGTTAATCCAAGTTTGATCCTCATCTCTTGGAACTTCACTCTCTTCAAGCTTTTGGTTAAGATGTCAGCCTTTTGATCATTTTTACTGCAATGCTCCAGCTTTATCTTGCCCTTCATTACTTGATCCCTTAGGAAATGAAATCTTGTTTCTATGTGCTTGCTCCTCCCATGGACACTTGGATGTCTTGCTAGGTCTATGGCTGATTTGTTGTCTATCTTCATCTTCACTGCATTATTACTTCTCAATCCCAGTTCTGCCATTAATTCTGCCAGCCACACAGGTTGGCATGCTCCCATGGATGTAGCCACATATTCAACTTCACATGTGGACAATGCTACTATGCTTTGCTTTGTTGAACACCATGATATTGGTGAGTTATTGATTGTAAATACATAGCCTGTGGTACTCTTTTTATCATCCATATCTCCACACAAATCAGCATCTATGAAGCCAATAAGTTCATCTTCCTCTTCATTCAGGTTTGTGAAATACAACAGACCCAGTTCAATGGTCTCCTTTATGCATCTCAAGATACTTTTTGCTACCATGTAGTGTGATGTTCTAGGCTTCTCCATGTACCTATTAATTAGCCTAACACTATATGAGATATCTGGCCTAGTGTTGCACAAGTATCTCAAGGATCCTACAATTTACTTGAAGGTTGTAGGATCAATCAATTCATCATTGCCTTCTTTGGATAACATCAACCCTGATTCTGATGAGGTGCTGCTTCCATTGCAATCTTGCATTTTAAACCTTTTTAATACATTACTTGCATACTTCCTTTAATGCAGAAAAGTTCCATTTTTTCTGGTTTCAAATTCAATACCAAGGAAATATGCCAGCACGCCTAAATCAGTCATTTCAAATTCCTTCTCAATTCTGAATTTAAACTCACTGATTTTCACTTCATCGCTGCCAGTTAGCAGTAAATCATCAACATAGAGGCATATCAGTAGTGCAGGTGCTGCTGCTCCCTTCTTGACATACACTCCATGCTCATTCACACACTTTTCAAATTGATGCTCTATGAGAAATCTATCAATTCTCTTGTTCCAAGCTCTAGGTGCTTGCTTCAGACCATATAAGGCTTTCTTCAATTTGTAAACATGATCTTCTTTGCCTATTACTTCATATCCTGGTGGCTGCTTCACATACACTTCTTCCTCCAATGATCCATTGAGGAAGGCTGATTTAACATCCAATTGATGCATAGACCAGCCTTTTTAGCTGGCAATTGAAACTACCATTCTTATTGTTTTAATTCTAGCTAATGGAGCAAATACCTCATCATAGTCCAGCCCATGTTTTTGCAAAAATCCCTTTGCTACAAGTCTGGCTTCGTACTTGGAAATCTGCCCATCAGGTTTCAATTTCAGTTTATAGACCCATTTCACATCAATAGGTCTTTTGTTCACTGGTAGGGGTCATCAACTCCCATGTTTTGTTCTTTTCTATGGCTTCAAGCTCCTCATTCATTGTTGTCATCCATCTAAGATCAGTTAATGCTTCTTCATCACTTATTGGTTCTGATTCAGCAAGCAAGGCAAAATGAATTAATTCTCCATCTACATTGATGGCTGAGTCAGATGTTACTTCATATGACTACAATATGATTGAAGGTTGTCTAGTTCTTGTTGATCTCCTCACAGGTTCAAAAGCAAGCTGATCTGCTACCTCTGTTGGCTGGTCCTCAGCCAATTCAACTGCTATTGCACTACTGGTTGGTCTGGTTGGTATGCTTGGGCTGATTGCATTCATTGTCCATTTCCAACCTATTGATTCATCCACTAGTATGTCTCTACTTATCACTACTTTGTTTTTGTTTGGATCATACAACTTGTAATCCCCAGTGGCATCATAACCCAACAACACCATTTGTTCAGCCCTGTCATCAAGCTTCCTCCTGTTTTGATCTGGTACATGCCTGAAGCACAATGAGCCAAACACTCTTAAGTGATTCACAATTGGCTTTCTTCCAGTCCAAGCTTCTTCAGGTGTCCTTGTGTCCAATCTCTTGGTTGGACACCTATTTAATATGTACACTGCAGTTGATACTGCTTCCCCCTATAATTTATGAGGCACTTTCTTCCCTTTTAACATACTCCTAGCCATGTTCATTATGGTTCTGTTTCTCCTTTCAGTCATGCCATTATGTTGGGGAGTGTATGGTATTGTGCTATTGTCTGTAAATCTGTTTTCCTTCTTCACCTTCTCATCAATACTTACAAACCAATCTTTATGGCCAGTCATGTGATTCGAGCACCCTGTGTCAAGATACCATAATCTTGGACAGTCATCCTCCATGCTTGTAGATGCCATCAATAACACTTCATTTGAGTCAGAACTATCTGCCTCGGCCAATTGAGCTTCACCATCATCTCTTTGTACTCTCTTAGATATGCATTCATCTGCAAAATGCCCATATTTTTGACAATTATAACATTGGACTCTCCTTTTATCAAATTTCTTTTTTCCAGATGGTTTCTTGTGTTTATTATCACTGTTATGTTGACTTCTTGAGCCTTCAGCATCCTCATCTTGATTCTGATTCTAGTGTCATTTTGACTTGCTCTTCAACTTCTTGTTTTTTACTCCATCTTGATTGGACTTCCTGCTGATCTGAGCTTCCAGTGCATGCGTTTGTGTGTGTGTCTTATCTCTTTCTTTTACCCTTAATTCATGAGCTTTTAGGGAGCTTTGCAGATCTTCCAGCTTCACTGTATCAAGATTCTTTGATTCTTCAATTGCCACCACTATGTGATCGTATCTTTGTATTAGTGTCCTCAGAATCTTTTCAATGATCATAACCTCTGTCATCACTTCTCCGTTGGCTTTCATCTGATTAGTGATTGTCTGCACTCGATTGAAATAGTCAAACACATTCTCATTGTTCTCCATTTGTAGTAATTCATACTTTCTTCTTAGCATTTGAAGTTTGATCTTCTTGGTTTTTTCATCACCTATGTAATACTTCATCAAGATATCCCATGTCTTTTTTGATGTAGATACCTTTGAGATCCTTTCAAAATCATTTGAATCCACATTTTGCTGGATGTAAAACAATGTCTTGCAATATCTTTTCTTGCAATCTTTAAAGTTGTTTGTTGTCTTTCTATTGGATTCACACCAAGTTGTTCATAGCCATCTTGAACAATCTCAAACACTTCTCAAGCTCCCAACAACGATCTCATTGATGCATACCACCTCTTTCAGTTCTTCCCATCCAGAATTGGTAAATTCGATGGAAATCCTCCTGCATTCATATCTTCTTTCACTCACACTTTGTGTTTCCCAATTTTGATTTCCTCTCACATTTGCACTTGTGTTTCCCAATTTTGATCTTGGCTTTCTAGAAGCAGTTTTTGCTGATTTAGTTCAATAAATTAAACCAACTTATAACCATACTCTAACTAACTTCTAACTACATTTTAACTAACTAATTACAAATCATTTTGAATTACATTTAACATAAGCCACCAAAACAAACCACACCCAAATTTAAACCAGGTTTGTCAAGTCCAAAATACTTCAAGTGGAAAGGAGGGGTAAACCATCTGCAACCATTGTGTCAGAGTAGCCTCCATATGTAATTTATAAATATCTACTCTCCTAGACTCAAATAAAACATCTTTTAAAAAAGATAAAACTGAAAGTATTTATCTAAAATACAACAATAGACAATACCTCTGAAAATGAAGTATATGATTCAGAAATCAAGATCACCTGAATCATTGGTTAAAAAAATCAGATGTTGGCTGATTTTACAAGACAAATGCACATGAATTAAATTTGTATTAATGTCAATAATATGATAACAAACTGAATTATTTTAACATTATTTTAAAACTTGATAATTAATTGCAAATATTTCATATAAAAACATGATATTTTAAAATGTAAAAATAAGAAAAACTTCCTCGTTACATCCTCCCATTGTCCTTATAAAGTTCAAACTATGTACCTTTTACCGTTTACTTATTGAAAATGGATCAAGTATAGAGAGGATTCATAATCCAAACGGTACAAATATTAGAACAATTTTTTAAGATAAAATAAATTTTTAAATTAAAATAAATTCTCATCAAGAAAAATTAAATATATGAATGTAGTATTCCAATTTTGTCCAACTTCTTATAAATAATTCAAAAAATAATAATATCATTTTATTTTAATATATCAAATTTGGTGATTTGTTTATTCATAATCATTAATATAAAAAAAATAAATATATATATAAGG
>JBBPBR010000002.1:9202521-9222414 GCA_037974775.1 Cicer pinnatifidum
AGAGTCCACGGGAAAACTTTTTCGGTCGTAACACAAAACGAGAACGAAGTTGAGGTTTCATTTGTAACGACATGGAATTCTTCAATGGGTCCCTCACAAGTTCCTATAAACATAGACCAAAGGTGAATTCTTAGTTTAAATTATTTTGTCACACTTTGTGAAAATTAATCATGGACAACATGTATCTTATTTTGATGATTAACATTCATTATTATTATTATTTTGAATAAATTTAATTTTACAGGTATATAGTACGAAGAGGCGATTCAGGATTTTATTCTTACGTGATATTTGAACGACTAAAAGGATTCCCTGCTGTAACAGTTGATCAAATAAGGATTGTTTATAAACTCAAGGAAGACCAGTAAGTAACTATTCGAAAAATATTTATTGATGCAACTTCAGGAAATTATTATCGAGTGAAATTATCACAAAATTTTAAAAATTAAAATAACAAATATTTTCATAAAGTAAACGGTCTCTGAATTTTGTTACAAAAACATGTTTAATTAATGAATCAATGATGCATGCAGATTCAACTATATGGCCATCTCAGATACTAGACAAAGAAGAATGCCATCTCCGAAAGATAGAAGAGAAGGTCAACCCTTAGCATATAAAGAAGCTGTTCTCTTAACTAATCCATCTGAACCACAATTTAAGGGAGAGGTAACTTTCTTTTTCTATACTTGCTCTCTTGATTACATAAAATATTTGATTGTTTATATAGTATGCATGTTGTTTCTAATATGATTTTATTTATATTTATTAATACCATATAGATTATGTATCATTAGTGTAAAAAAATAATTACTCATCTCCGCTTAATTCAATTGACATATGTCAGTATTGTTAAATTGAATAAATATCGTGAGTTTGAATCCGAAAATCACATTTATGTATCTAAGTTTCAAATGGTGTTTATCATTGATAAAAAAATGAGAGTATAGCTTATATATTCTATTTTTTTTATTCTAGTTTGAAAAATACGTTATTAAATGTGTGAATGGTTTGTGTTGGGCTCAGGTGGATGACAAATACCAATACTCAAGTGAGAACCAATACAACAATATCAATGGATGGATTACTGCAGATTCTGAAAAGCCCGTGGGTTTCTGGATCATAACACCTAGTAATGAATTCCGCAATGGTGGGCCTATTAAGCAAGACCTCACATCTCATGTTGGGCCAACTTGTCTATCCGTAAGTTCAACAAAGCCCACCAGTTCATGAGTAATAAATAATTAATATCTAAATAATATATTTATATATTTCAATTAGAAAATTATTTGCCTTTGAAAAAAAATTATTTGTAACTCATGTGTATATTCTACTAAAGGCCTAAAACATTTCAGATAGACACTTAATATTAAATTTCCTAAGCTACAATTAAAGTGTTTTCTATTTTTTGACAAGAATTAAAGTATTTTTTATTTTCCCTTTTGCTTAATTATTTTACCTTTTGCTTAATTATTTTATTTTATTTATGTGTAGATGTTTGTGAGTACCCACTATGCTGGCAAACATTTAGAAATGGTATTCAAAGAAGGAGAGACATATAAAAAGGTTTTTGGGCCTATTTTTGTTTACTTGAACTCTGCCACAAGCAAAGCTCAATTCACATCTTTATGGTCAGATGCTAAGCAAAGGGTGAATATTATTCTCTTACAATCTCTTATATTTTATTTATATCTCTTTACTAGTACCTAATTACACATGATTTATTTTTCTTGTTTGGTTAATCAGTTATCCAATGAAGTCAAAAGTTGGCCTTATGATTTTCTTCAATCAAAAGCTTTTGTTCCAGCTAATCAACGGGGAACAGTACTAGGATCTTTACAAATCAACGACGGGTATATTTTAACGAATTTAGCTTCTCTAGAGTCAACATTTTTTTAGACAATATAGAGTGAATAATCTCTTTACGATTATATTGGTTCATGTATTTCAATATAAATCATTTAGATTGTTTATTTTATTCTCTAAAATCAATCGGTCACTCTAAAGATAATGTTCATTAGGATTTGGATTTGGATTTGTTTTTGATCTGTTCTTGTTGTACCACATTCATTAGGGGGGAAAAATCTCATGCAAATAATGCTTACATTGGTCTAGCAAGTCCGGGAATAGCAGGATCATGGCAGAATGAAAGCAAGGTACATTTGAAGTTGAATCCGAAGAAATTTAATTTCTTAAACTTTGAAGCAATATTTATATCTATATCCAGCTAAATATGATTTGAACTATGCTAATTTACAGGGCTATCAATTCTGGACTAGAAGTGACCCAAATGGAAACTTTGTTATAAAAAACATTGTGCCTGGGATATACAACTTGTTTGCTTGGGTTCCTGGCTACATTGGTGATTACAAATATAATGATATAATCACCATTATACCAGGTAAGTTATAGAAATAAATTTCCAATTATTGAACACATGGTCATCACAAAAGTAATTATAATTTTGATGCATTAGACAATGAATTTATAATAATGTAAATATATACATGTAGGAGGCACCATCAACTTGAATTCACTAGTATATTATCCTCCAAGAAATGGGCCTACTCTATGGGAAATTGGCATTCCAGATCGATCAGCTCATGAATTTTATGTACCAGATGCTTATGCTAACCTCACAAACAAATTATACGTCAACGACTACGCAAACAAGTTTGTCATTTTTCCTTATTCAATAATTAATGCTAACTTTTATTATTTATTATTAATATTAATGTTCATTTTTCACTTACACAAAATATTTTATCTATGACAGGTTTAGGCAATATGGGATATGGCAACGTTACACCGAGTTATATCCAAAAAATGATCTCGTTTTCAGGATTGGTGTTGATAATTATACAAGAGATTGGTTTTATGCTCATGTTCCAAGGTAAATTACTGTTGTTTATTTGTTATGATTGTTCAATTTTTGGGGACATTTTAATGTAATTAAATTTCATAATGTATTCAGGCTCACAAATAATAAACTCGAAGCAACCACATGGAAGATTGTATTTGATCTTAAAAGTGGTGTATTGAATGGTAACTACACACTACAACTGGCAATTGCAAGTGTCGGTTATGCTGAAGTGCAGGTACACTAATTACACCCCCTACTTTTTCTAATTACACTCTAATAGATTTTATTTACATGAATTAAATTTATCTTTAAATTATATAACCAATATAATTTTATATTTTCAAATATCAAAACATAAACTTTGATAATTCTTTTAACAATTTTATCTTAAAATTCGCCATAGACCTTATATGTCCTCTTAGTTTAAGTCAAATGTTTAATATATATTTATGTAATTTGATTTATTCAAAATAATCATAATATTGATTTTGAATGATGTGTGATCAGGTTTCGTTGAATGACATGAGTGTTTATCCTCCCCACTTTACAACACATCGAATAGGCGATGACAATGCAATTGCAAGACATGGAATTCATGGATTGCAGTTTTTTTATAGCATATCATTACCTAGTTCTCGTATGATAAAAGGAATTAATACATTATATCTAAGGCAATCAAGATGTGGATCCTTTTTCCAAGGAGTTATGTATGATTATATTCGTTTAGAAAGTCCTCCTACTACCCACAATTGATTGTGAGATTCTTCATGTACTGTAGATTAAGCATTAAAGTTTAGGGAAAGAGTAAGGTTATGTTACATAATACATATTACTTTGTTAGTTGTGTTGTATGCATATATTTATTGAAATTAAATAATAAAATCATTGCTTTCAATTTTGTGCATGTATTTTGTAACACCCCGATTTTTAACAGCGCGAGTGTATTTTTTTTTTTTTTAGACAAAGAAAATACTTTTGGATAAATATTTAAGTCGTAACATAACGACAAAATCAACAAATATTTACAAGCAGCGGAATAGTTTTTGAAATAAAAATCCAAAGTATTCAAACATCAAAATACACCGGAGCTATGAGCCCTATCAGACATAGCTCATACCCCTGGGGTATTCTTGGCAGACCTATACAAAAGCACTGCCCCAAGAATTTTAACTCTCCCCACGTCACATCAAAAGTGGTACATGGCCCATCAAAAGAAAAGACATCAAATAGTTTAAGCATGGATACAATCTTCCAAAATGAAATAAATACAATCACAAAAGAAAGACATCTAGTCCTTATACAACCACCTAATCTGATCATTCTACAAAAACTACACAACCCAGGTGATCTCCACGCGCCCCGCAAGATCCTCCTGACATAGCTTCGGTCAGGTATGACTAACTACTTTCCCATCTCCAAGGTACTAACCGGTAAGATGATCCTGTTTCTCATCTGAGGGCAAAGCCCAGATTTCCACAATAATTGTAAAGGTCACCAACCGAAATTAACAAATAACACATAGCAAAATTCTTATATTGTCAAATGCTCAAAAGAACCTTTCGCCTTAGCATACTCCTCGAAAGGGTTTTCATATGTCCAAAAATGCATAAACAATGTTGAAAAATGAAGTTTTAACAAACTGCACTATCATAGCCAAATACAACAGAAAAAAATGCAGATTTTCAGTTCTAAAATAGCTCCGAATCAATCAACACTTCGAATATTCATTAAATCAATTATGAACACATAATTACATCAAAACTTAATCAACCCAACTTCACACCTCAAAGCAATTACGACAAATCACAACAACAGTCGAATATGTATATACAATCATCATAGTATAACAAACATAACTCGCATGTCAAACACTCTAATGCAATGCGTATATGCCAAAATGCATGATTCCAGAATTCCAAACCAAAACCCTCCTCGAAGGGGCGTAAATCATAATTGTACAGCCTCTCACAGACCAGTACTAATTACCAAGGTGCAATCTCTCACGGATCAGCACGATTTACTAGCGTGCAGTCTCTCACAGACCAGCACGACATACAAGAGTGCAGTCGCTCACAGACCAGCACCATTTACCAGCGTGCAGTCTCTCACAGACCAGCACGATTTTCTAGAGTGCAATCGCTCACAGATCAGCACATTCTAGAGTGCAATCTCTCACAGATCAGCACGACGCGACAATCCCCGCAAAGATAAGATGAACCAACAATTCACATGGCATCATCCCGTGGCCCATCACGGTCACCACTATCACCATGGCCCCATCGCGGTCACCATGTACTATGAAATGCATGAGCATACTCTGACTCTTTTCACCACAATCATTAAGTAAATGCAGCTATTAAAAGATTCCTCATTTTTAATACTCATTTAACACTAATGATTTTTCAAACACAACACAGAGCATACTCAAATATATTTATTCACACCAATTAAAATTTCCACAACCACACATAAATCACATCTCCAAAAAAATTCATAATAATCGTTATGAACACATAAATCACACCAACCGTAAATCACCAAAACCCACACCTCAAACACACATCAAACATTCATAATATCAATTATGAACACATAATCAAATTAAATTTAATTCTCCCCAAATTCAACATAAATCACCCACATTAATCTCCAAAATTTTCAAACATTAATCACCAAATTTAATCTCCACAAATTTCAACCATAAATCACTATATTTAATCTCCCAAAATTTTCAACCATAAATCACCACAACAACATTAGTATATCAGAGTTCTCCCCACCGCTAACTCGGTGCCAACGGTCTCGATTCCTTTTCGAGACTCAAGGAGCTAACTACATAAACATAAATATTTATAACAATTCGTTCATAATAAAATTAATCCAACAACAACGAAATTCCCAAAATTAAATCTTTTTGACACATCAAACTTTTAAAACCAAATAATCTATATTATTTACTTAAAACCAAATAAAACAAATATTGTCCAAATTTCACATACACATACTCGACTATTAAAGCACCGAAATTTTTGAGTTAATAAAATACTCTAAATTTTTTTTTTTCTTGTTAAACTTCGTCAAAGAGTAATTAAAAGAGTAATATTTTAAACTCTAATCATTGTTAATTTCCAGTTATCTTTTTACTCAAACTCTTTAACTTAGTTAAAATTTGAACTTTTTCACAACTTTAACAACTCTAAATTTTTCGTAAAATTTCAACTTCAGTTCAAACTCATTTATTTGAAAATAACTCATTATGTAACTCAAACACATCAAATTTAATTACCGTCAATTCACACTAACAATAATCAATTCAATTCCACAACACACATAAAACACCTCAATTAAATTTCAACAATTTCAACATAACTCACCCAATTTCAAAACTCCACATTTTTACACATAAACCACCAAATTTCATCAATTCATTTTCTACAAAATCCACAAATATATTACATCTCAAAAATTCATAATAATAATTATGAACATATAAATCACATCAAATATGGATCACCACAAACCACCTCAAATTTAAATTCCACTAAATCACACATAATCACATTAAATTCATTTTTCACAAAATCACACCTCAAATACCTCAAATTTCTTTTCCACAAAATCACAAATAATGTCCTAAATGCAAACTAAAAGTTTGGAAGGAGCCCTTACCTTAAAGATAGCTCTAACACGCGATTACGGTACCAAAATTAATTATGGTAAAATTTAAGTTCGTGACGTCGCGTCAAAAACTAGCTCACTAGCACCGCATCGTGGCAATGAGCAACTTTCTCTTTTGTCACTTCTCGAATGGAAGCTTAGATCTAAAAGAAAAATAATGATTTGTATTTGTTGGGTTTTGAAACCACAACATAAAATGGAAACAGAGAAAGAAAGAAGAAAAGGAAAAAGGAAAGAAGGAAGAAAAGGAACACGCTCGCCTCTGTTTCCTTGCTTTCTTTTATATATATATACACACTTTACTTTATATATATATATATATATATATATATATCCACTACTTTATATATATATATATATACTTAAACCAATAATATATATATATATATATATTATATTAAAACCAAACTACAAATATCTAAAAATATCTAGATATTTTATAAAATCATCATTACGTCTATCACCTCACATCACATCACAAATTACTTTTTCAAAAAAATATCTACTCTCGCCGCAATTCAATCGGCAGATGAATTTTTCTGGAAAATGCTGCATCTCAGAAATTTTTTTTTCTTCGACAAAAGATTCACTGTAATTAAATAAAATTATTCATCGACGAATAATTTTAATCGGATCTCTAAAAAAATATTTTTGGCATTTAACTCACAAAATGTCATAAAATTGGCTAAAAAGCCTCAGAAATTCAACACAAAATTCCCCAAAATACATAAATTAGAATTTAAAATTAAGGGTCTTACATATTTCCTTATGCTATTATCAATTATTGGTCCAATTTTTTTAATACTAATGATGTATGTAAAGAGTGAAGAAACAACACATATACATATTACTGCATATAATAATACTTATGTTAAACATGTGTTGTCGTTATCTCATGGACAATTAAAAATACAAATTTTAATTATATAATTAAAAGTTTTGAATATTAATTTGGATCATTTAATCTCAATCAATGAACCATATTCTAAAAGAGTTTACTTTTTGCAAGAAAATAGAAAGGATTTAAATCTTGTCTCAAGTCCAAAAACATAGAATTTCTTTAACTATTTAATAAGTGAAGATTGAAATACAAAAATTATTCTTAGAATCAATAAAAACTATAAAGGGTCCAATTTCATTTTCACTAGTTTACTTTCAGTGTGTTTCCAATGTCAATAACAAATCGATATTTCACATCTGATTTGAGTAAACGCTTCATTGCAGTATTTACATAATCTACCGGAACAACCTCAATATCAAGTTTGATATCATGTTTAGCAGCAAAATCAATCATTTCTTGTGTCTCCTTTAACCCTCCAATGTAAGTACCACCAATTATCTTCCTCCTTGTCAAAAATTAATGTGGAATATCTTTCAAATCATTCTTCTAATAATCTTGCAATAAAGGATGCACATGTTGACTAACAAAGTATGGCATTTTTGTGTTATAAGCTTACCTCCAATTAAAGGTAATACTGGAAGCTCCAAAGGCTTCTCAGGAGCACCAACCATAACAAGTTTACCATGATTCTTCAATAGACCAATCAAAGGCAACATAGGATGCAGTGCTGAAACGGTGTCAACGATACCATCAAAGCTGCCCATTACAGCCTATAACATAATCAACAACATTAATTACAAGTTTACAATTGACGTAATATTTGAAATAATGATTATCTTACAACTGTTCAATATAGTGTTTAAAGTTTGAACTTTTCCTTTTAAGATTTCAATGTCAAACTGTTGTTTCTGAAGTTTAAAAAACTTTTGAAAAATAAAAATGCCACTGAATAAAATTACTAGGTTGAGTCAAGGACTAGTTATACTGCACTATAGAAAACCTTTCTAGAATTACACCCTCTGTATGATAGTCGAATGACTGCCACTCGTAATATGACACTAAGGCCACTCGTGAGAAAAAGAAAGAAAAAGGTAAGAAGAGGGAGAAGTGAGAAAAGCCTCAGATACGAAGAGCTTTTGATGTGTTTTTCCAACTGAGGTGAACTCTCTATTTATAGAGGAGTTCTACAACTAGATCTGAGAAAGATGGGGGATCCATCAGGCACGAGATCCATTATCTAACCACTAGAAGTGTGCTCCGAAATAGGAAAACGTGTTTGACCATGACTTCTTGACTGGGCAACAAATGACACGTGGGGAAGACTAGGCATTAGGGTTTTGACCGGGCAAAACAGAAGCACATTCAAATTAGGGTTTTGATTGGGAAAATAACATAAGAATAGTTTGTTTAGGGTTTTGACTGGATTAGATTAATGATGTTGACTCGGTGGAGGGCAGTTACGTAATTAACACATCAACTTGTGACAGAACGCAGACAAATAATTAATTAAAATAAATAATTAACCGAGTCGAGCCGGACGACGACGGCGGTGCGCGCGCGCGTGTGTGGTGGTCCATTTGCTTGTGTTCTTCCTCCTTCACAAAATTGGGGTGCCCCTTAGGGCCCAACCCAAATCCAATACCTCCACCTTATAAATGCTACTAATGAGTGTATTCCCTCATATGTGGGACTTCTCATTTTTTTTCCAATTCACAACATTAGTTCTTCATTAATTGTCATCATTAATTCCAATTAATTTCCATCATTTCCAACACAAACTCTTACCATTAAATTGATTATCTTGATTTAGTAACTTTTTGAAAATTAAATAATTTCTAAATTTGTCAGAAACTCATTTAGAGACCGATTTTTAAATTGGTCTGAGAAATCAGACACTATAAACCAAAATATTTCATTCTCTAAATCAGTCACTAAATAGAATATGATTATGATTAGTATGCACCTGCATTTGGTCTTGTTCGCAACTAACCACAAACTAGTCAACTCCTAAGTGTTCAATAACTTCATTCTTTTTGTTAGGAGAAGTACTTATGACTGTTAAATTGGCACCACAAGCTTTGGCAAACTTAACAGCCATATGACCTAAGCTGTTAGAACAAATTGTATATTTGGGAGGAATTGAAATTAAGAAGAAAGGAGAAGAAAGGAGAAGAAAATAGAAAAGTCAGAAAACAAAGATTGATCTTCGCAGTCTGGATATTGATCCTGGTTCAACATTACATTGATACATTTTTTTTATTGAATTGATCTTGGCTTTATAGAAGCAGTTTTTGTTGATTTAGTTCAACAAATTAAACCAACTTCTAACCATACTCTAACTAACTTCTAACTACATTTTAACTAACTAATTACAAATCATTTTGAATTACATTTAACATGCTCCCTAATTCAAAAGTGATTCAGTTTGAAGTTAATCCAAGTTTGATCCTCATCTCTTGGAACTTCACTCTCTTCAAGCTTTTGGTTAAGATGTCAGCCTTTTGATCATTTGTACTGCAATGCTCCAGCTTTATCTTGTCCTTCATTACTTGATCCCTTAGGAAATGAAATCTTGTTTCTATGTGCTTGCTCCTCCCATGGACACTTGGATGTCTTGCTAGGTCTATGGCTGATTTGTTGTCTATCTTCATCTTCACTGCATTATTACTTCTCAATCCCAGTTCTGCTATTAATTCTTCCAGCCACACAGCTTGGCATGCTCCCATGGATGTAGCCACATATTCAACTTCACATGTGGACAATGCTACTATGCTTTGCTTTGTTGAACACCATGATATTGGTGAGTTATTGATTGTAAATACATAGCCTGTGGTACTCTTTTTATCATCCATATCTCCACACCAATCAGCATCAATGAAGCCAATAAGTTCATCTTCCTCTTCCTTCAGGTTTGTGGAATACAATAGACCCAGTTCAATGGTCTCCTTTATGTATCTCAAGATCCTTTTTGCTACCATATAGTGTGATGTTCTAGGCTTCTCCATGTACCTACTAATTAGCCTAACACTATATGAGATATCTGGCCTAGTGTTGCACAAGTATCTCAAGGATCCTACAATTTGCTTGAAGGTTGTAGGATCAATCAATTCATCATTGCCTTCTTTGGACAACACCAACCCTGATTCTGATGGGGTGCTGCTTCCATTGCAATCTTGCATTTTAAACCTTTTTAATA
This sequence comes from Cicer pinnatifidum, assembly GCA_037974775.1. Taxonomy (NCBI): domain Eukaryota; kingdom Viridiplantae; phylum Streptophyta; class Magnoliopsida; order Fabales; family Fabaceae; genus Cicer; species Cicer pinnatifidum. Next base: position 9,213,100 of record JBBPBR010000002.1, read on the forward strand.
AATTACTTGCATACTTCCTTTGATGCAGAAAAATTCCATTTTTTCTGGTTTCAAATTCAATACCAAGGAAATATGCCAGCACGCCTAAATCAGTCATTTCAAATTCCTTCTCCATTCTAAATTTAAACTCGCTGATTTTCACTTCATCACTGCCAATTAGCAGTAAATCATCAACATAGAGGCATATCAGCAGTGCAGGTGCTGCTGCTCCCTTCTTGACATACACTCCATGCTCATTCACACACTTTTCAAATTGATGCTCTATGAGAAATCTATCAATTCTCTTGTTCCAAACTCTAGGTGCTTGCTTCAGACCATATAAGGCTTTCTTCAATTTGTAAACATGATCTTCTTTGCCTATTACTTCATATCCTTGTGGCTGCTTCACATACACTTCTTCCTCCAATGATCCATTGAGGAAGGCTTATTTAACATCCAATTGATGCATAGACCAGCCTTTGTAGCTGGCAATTGAAACTACCATTCTTATTGTTTTAATTCTAGCTAATGGAGCAAATACCTCATCATAGTCCAGCACATGTTTTTGCAAAAATCCCTTTGCTAAAAGTCTGGCTTCGTACCTGGAAATCTGCCCATCAGGTTTCAATTTCAGTTTATAGACCCATTTCACATCAATAGGTCTTTTGTTCACTGGTAGGGTCATCAACTCCCAAGTTTTGTTCTTTTCTATGGCTTCAAGCTCCTCATTCATTGTTGTCATCCATCTAGGATCAGTTAATGCTTCTTCATCACTTATTGGTTCTGATTCAGCAAGCAAGGCAAAATGAATTAATTCTCCATCTGCATTGATGGTTGAGTTAGATGTTACTTCATATGACTACAATATGATTGAAGGTTGTCTAGTTCTTGTTGATCTCCTCATAGGTTCAAAAGCAGGCTGATCTGCTACCTCTGTTGGCTGGTCCTCAGCTAGTTCAACTGCTATTGCACTACTGGTTGGTCTGGTTGGTATGCCTGGGCTGATTGCATTCATTGTCTAGTTCCAACCTATTGATTCATCCACTAGTATGTCTCTGCTTATCACTACTTTGTTTTTGTTTGGATCATACAACTTGTAAGCCCCAGTGGCATCATAACCCAACAACACCATTTGTTCAGCCCTGTCATCAAGCTTCCTCCTGTTTTGAGCTGGTACATGCCTGAAGCACAATGAGCCAAACACTCTTAAGTGATTCACAATTGGCTTTCTTCCAGTCCAAGCTTCTTCAGGTGTCCTTGTGTCCAATCTCTTGGTTGGACACCTATTTAATATGTACACTGCAGTTGATACTGCTTCCCCCCATAATTTATGAGGCACTTTCTTCCCTTTTAACATACTCCTAGCCATGTTCATTATGGTTCTGTTTCTCCTTTCAGCCGTGCCATTATGTTGGGGAGTGTATGGTATTGTGCTATTGTCTGCAAATCTGATTTCCTTCTTCACCTTCTCATCAATACTTACAAACCAATCTTTATGGCTAGTCATGTGATTCGAGCACCCTGTGTCAAGATACCATAATCTTGGACAGTCATCCTCCATGCTTGTAGATGCCATCAGCAACACTTCATTTGAGTCAGAACTATCTGCCTGGGACAATCGAGCTTCACCATCATCTCTTTGTACTCTCTTAGATATGCATTCATCTGCGAAATGCCCATATTTTTGACAATTATAACATTGGACTCTCCTTTTGTCAAATTTCTTTTTGCCAGATGGTTTCTTGTGTTTATTATCATTGTTTTGTTGACTTCTTGAGCCTTCAGCCTCCTCATCTTGATTCTAATTCTAGTGCCATTTTGACTTGCTCTTCAACTTCTTGTTTTTTACTCCATCTTGATTGGACTTCCTACTGATCTGAGATTCCAGTGCCTGTGTTTGTGTGTGTGTCTTATCTCTTTCTTTTACCCTTAATTCATGAGCTTTTAGAGAGCTTTGCAGATCTTCCAGCTTCATTGTATCAAGATTCTTTAATTCTTCAATTGCCACCACTATGTGATCGTATCTTTGTATTAGTGTCCTCAGAATCTTTTCAATGATCATTACCTCTGTCATCACTTCTCCGTTGGCTTTCATCTGATTAGTGATTGTCTGCACTCGATTGAAATAGTCAATCACATTCTCATTGTTCTCCATTTGCAGTAATTCATACTTTCTTCTTAGCATTTGAAGTTTGATCTTCTTGGTTTTTTCATCACCTATGTAATACTTCACCAAGATATCCCATGTCTCTTTTGATGTAGATACCTTTGAGATCCTTTCAAAATCATTTGAATCCACACTTTGCTGGATGTAAAACAATGTCTTGCAATATCTTTTCTTGCAATCTTTAAAGTTGTTTGTTGTCTTTCTATTGGATTCACACCAAGTTGTTCATAGCCATCTTGAACAATCTCAAACACTTCTCGAGATCCCAACAACGATCTCATTGATGCATACCACCTCTCTCAGTTCTTCCCATCCATAATTGGTAAATTCGATGGAAATCCTCCTGCATTCATATCTTCTTTCACTCACACTTTGTGTTTCCCAATTTTGATTTTCCCTCACACTTGCACTTGTGTTTCCCAATTTTGATATTGGCTTTATAGAAGCAGTTTTTGCTGATTTAGTTCAACAAATTAAACCAACTTATAGCCATACTCTAACTAACTTCTAACTACATTTTAACTAACTAATTACAAATCATTTTGAATTACATTTAACATAAGCCATCAAAACAAACCACACCCAAATTTAAACCAGGTTTGTCAAGTCCAAAATACTTCAAGTGGAAAGGAGGGGTAAACCATCTGCAACCATTGTGTCAGAGTAGCCTCCATATGTAATTTATAAATATCTACTCTCCTAGACTCAAATAAAACATCTTTTAAAAAAGATAAAACTGAAAGTATTTATCTAAAACACAACAATAGACAATACCTCCGAAAATGAAGTATATGATTGAGAAATCAAGATCACCTGAATCATTGGTTCAACAAAATCAGATGTTGGCTAATTTTACAAGACAAATGCACATGAATTAAATTTGTATTAATGTCAATAATATGATAACAAACTGAATTATTTTAACATTATTTTAAAATGTAAAAATAAGAAAAGCTTCCTCGTTACATCCTCCCATTGTCCTTATAAAGTTCAAACTATGTACCTTTTTCCGTGTACTTATTGAAAATGGATCAAGTATAGAGAGGATTCATAATCCAAACGGTTCAAATATTAGAATAATTTTTTAAGATATAATAAATTTTTAAATTAAAATAAATTCTCATCAAGAAAAATTAAATATATGAATGTAGTATTCCAATTTTGTCCAACTTATAAATAATTCAAAAAATAATAATATCATTTTATTTTAATAAGTGACAATTTGATACATTTGATATTTTATTTTTTAAAATTTCAATAATGTTATCCTTTTTTATACAAAAATTCAAAAAAATCATCAAAATTTTCAACCAAAACCCATAAAATTAATAATCATCTTCAATGTAATGCAAATTTTATCAAATCCATAACTCAAATATTCAAATACCTTCATATTTTCATCTCCAACAACATCAAATAAAGAATGAAAATATGAGTTTATTTCAAGATTTAAGTTATGAATTTGATTAAATTTGTATTTTATTGAAGATGATAATGAATTCTATGGGTTTTGTTTGAAAAATTTGATGATTTTTTTGAAATTTTGTAAAAAAAAAGGACAACATTGTTGACATTTTAAAACATAAAATATCAAATTGTCAGTTAAAATTAAAATAAAGGACCAACTCAAGAAAAAAAAAATATAAAGGACTAAAACGTTACCTGAAATTAAGTTATGGGACCACATATGTCATTTAGCCTAAAAATTAAGTCAAACCAAAACAAATTAAGCCAGTTGTTTCAGTGTGTTTTGCATCTGTTTTGTTCTCTATTGCTGCTCTTGTTCACTGTCAAGTTTTGCTTTGTTGATGTTGATTGCTATTGATGCACAAACCATGCTCATTGATACATTTGTACATGTTGTAACTAATTAGAGAAATACAAATATAATTTTTATAAGTCAGCCATTGTACATATTTTACATGGCAAAGAGACAAACTTTTTGAGTTAAAAAAAAATTAAAAGACAAATTAGAGTTGTAAATGAAAAAAGCTCAACAAATGAACAAATCATAACAAATAAGCTAAAACCATGAATGCATCAGAGGTGCAGAAAAAAAAAACCTCAGATGATGAGCAACAGAAAATAAGCATTAAACAAGGAACTGAAAAACTCAAACTCATACAGTGGCACAGACAAAGAAAGCAATAAGGCAAGTTAAAAAAACTCTATAGTGGGTGTAAAATTTAGTCATCCATCCCCACCCGTAATGGGTCTCGGGTTTCTCCGCCCGCATCCGCACCCACTCATATATATAAAATTATAAATTTAAAAATCATATTTATTATAATAAAATAATTATTATTAAACAATAATAAAATTAAAATATATTTTATATAGAGATAAAATTATAATTTTTAATATTTAAAAATATATTAAATATGTATATGTATATATAATTTAGAAATTACAATAATAATACTTCTGGGGTGGGTTCAGATGCGGGTGCGGGGTGGATATCACCACCCCCAAAGCCACCCCCGCCCCCGAATTTTAATGTCGGGGAAAATCCACAATCGCACCCACATCCAATTAAAGCGGGTTTTCCCCGCCCAAATCAAACGAGTTCGGGTATGTACCCGAGGATACGGATTTTATTGTCATCCCTAGAAGTAGGGATGGGAATAGGTTACGCCGTCCGTAGGGGCCTATGGCCTGGCCTACTTATGGCCTGGCTTGGCCTGACCTATTTAATAAAAAGGCTAGGCTCAGGCTGTTTTTAAAGCCTATTTATTTAAATAGGTCAGGCTCAAGGTTATAAAAAAGTCTATTAGGCCTACCAGACCGACCTATATATATTTATTATTTATTAATATTGTTTTTTATTATTATATTAATAATATTATTTTCTATATTAAATTCTATCAAATAGGCAATCACTTAGTAATCATTCCATATTCAGTAGTCGTTTCATATTCGGTAGCGGTTCTATATTTGGTAGTCGTTTCATATTCGGTAATCGTTCAATTAGTCAATCACTCAGTAGTTGTTCCTTATTTGTTTAAGAGGTAATAATGGATTCGTTTAAAAAGGCTTTTAGAAAGGCTTCCAGGCCAGGCCAAACTATTAAAAAGGTCATGCCAGGCCGAAAAAAAGGTCTATGATAGGTCGTAGGTCAGGCTTAGGCCGAAAAAATAAATCGTAGGTCAGGCTCAAGCCTTTCAAAGCCTGACCTGGCCTGGCCTATTCCCACCCCTACCTAGAAGTTTTTACTCGACTAGGTCCCGTAGTTTTTATTCTCTCAATTTGAGGGAAGTTTTCCACGTTAAAAATTGTATTTGTCTCATATTTAATTTTCAGCCAATTATTTTTGTTTTGTGATATTGTATTTGTTGTTTTGGCCATTTATATGCACAAGTGGAGAAAATTATTCCGCATTATTGAGATAATTATCGCTAATTATTTGTGGTTTTCCCAACACATTTTTCCCTATTCAATCTACAAATTAGTTTATGATTAATAACATAGTAACAATGAATAAGATCAAATTACACATAAGAAAAATGAAATGAAACTTCACTTTTTTTTTTCCAAGAGTAAAATCTTCAAATTCCTAACCTTCAAGATGTGTCCATTATAAGTCATTTTGAATAATTATTATTCATTTATTTATATTAGTTTACTATTGAATTAAGAGCTAATTTTGAATACTTATTACTAAAAAATTATTTTGGGGTAATCCAAATTAACTCCATTATTAATAAATTTTATCGTCGCCTTTATCAAAAGCATGAGGGAATCAAAATCACCATTGGTAATTATATAAAATTAAATACATAGTTATCAATTCATTTACTTAGTCAAAGTGACAGACATATTTATCAACACCAACATTGAATGTCCTCCATCAATGTATAAGTAAGTCAAAACTAAAAATAGTAAAACAGCTAAAACTATTCTACCTTAATCTTTTCGGTCTAAAAATAGTCGGGACGGGTCAATTAGTGTTAACGTCTTATCACATAAAAATTATTTTATGCTGTTAACATTGATGCTAAGTTTGTTTGCAAATTCATTTTTTTAATTTTATTTTAACAAATTTGTATTATTTTTCTTATTAATGTATTATATTAATTTAAATAAATAAATATTGTTTTTTAATTAAAAAAAAGTATGACTATTATATGCATGATGTGAATATGTGTGATAAGAATGATTGATAGACATAAGGAGTTTTATTTATTTATTACAATTTCTAATGCTTATAATTAATATTGTCAGTATTTTGTTAAAAATTTGTTAAAAATGTGAATTGAATTCTCAAGATTTCTATCACTCTGCCCCTAACCTCTCTAACTCAACTTTCAAACTTATCTTAAATTCCCTAAGAGAGGGCATCAAAGAGTTATTAAAGGTTTTGGATTTTGTTTTCTAAATCAAGGATTTAGAATGTGGTTAAATAATTTGGTAATGTGGCTCACAAAAAATAAAGTAATAATACAAATAAGTAAATATCATCTTGAATTATTATTAATTTAATTACGCAACAAAATCTTAGAATTTATGTAAAAAAAATAATATAATTGATTTATAATATCAAATAAATGTAACATTACATCAAAAAAAAAAATAAGAAAAAAAAATTAAAGAATCTAAATTACTTTATTTTTACCATACAATTATTGATTCGCTATATTTTAACAATCTAACTTTTTTCAATACGTCAAATTAATAAGTTAGAGTAAGATTAATTTCTTTGCTCAAAATACTTTTTTTATAACAATAACTCTAATTACTTAGGTGATCATGTTTACTACTCAAAGTATGTACTAATATTAACTTTTTATACTCATGTTAACATTTTATATTTCTATAACAATTTGGAACATAAATATATATTTTTGTTCCGGTTATTATAACATATTTTCCAATAACGAAATAATACTTAAGTTCAATTTTATGGTGATCAATCACTGAATAACATTAGGAACAAAATTAGATGAATAATCAAATACTTTATAATTGCATAAATATTATATAAAAATCAAAACTACATAGATTCAATGAGGTTCTCTAATCTATGAAAAAATTAGTTCATGATTAATAACATAGTAATAATGAGGAAGATGAAATTACACATAAGAAAAATAAAATGAATCTTCACTTCTTTCTTCCGAGAATGAAATCTTCAAATTTTTAACCTTCAAGATGAGTCCATTATGAGTCATTTTAAATAAATTCTTATTAATTTATTTATATTAGTTTACTATTGAATTAAGAGCCATTTTAATTAAATTATTGTTTTGTAATTCTTGAATAAGTTAGATATTTGTGATTTCAATTTATTGATAACTATATATTTTGTGTAGTTTTTATTTAATTTTATTGATTCAGTTAAACAAATTATTCGTTTGAATTAAGCATAGATACTAAAATCATTAAGTTATTGATGCTTTGCCTAATAACGGTAGAATTGCAAAATAACATTTGGTTTGTGATAATAGTTTTTATATATTAATGTATAGATAATATTATTTAATATCTATACTATTTAAAACCTATTATAAGTCTTGCTAATAATTTTCCAAAATTATATTTGACTATGTTTAAAAAGATAATTTTCCTGTTTTTTTAACGATTTTCTGTAGACTAGTGTTCATAAATTTAGATATATTTTTTTTATGGATTTCTATTGATAGATAAACAAATGTTTTTTTTGTTTACCAATTTGTTAAAAAAAACAAGTGATAATTTTTGCATTTTGCTTTCTAATTTTATGACTAATAAATTTATTTATGTTAGCTATTATGTAGATAATTAAGTATAAAATTATACTTACTTATTACTAAAAAATAATTTTTGGGTATCCAAACTTACTCCATTACTAATAAACTTGGTCATGGCCTCTATCAAAAGCATGAGTGAATCAAAATCACTATTGGTAATGACACAACATTGAATACATAGTTATTATAGATTTACTTAATCTAAGTCAAGCACATATTTATAAACACAAAGATTGAATGTCCTCCATCAAATGTATGAGTAAATCAAAACTAAGAATAGTAAAATAGGTAAACCTACTCTCCCTTGATCCTTTGATTCTAAAAATGGATGTGATGGGTCAACTAATGTTAACGTCTTTAGAATTTTACCTTTTCCATTTACAAGACGCACTAGTGGGTTGATAGACTGTCCCATCAACTTTATTTTATTGTTTTTTATTAATTAATAAAAAATATGTTATCAAAGGTTAATGTCTTCACCATACCAATTCACAAATTCTTAACCACATAAAGCTATAATCATAAAAGTGTAAAACCTTAACAAAGTTCTTTAATATTTTGTAAATCGGTAACTAATTATGGGCTAAGACTTATGATACAGAAAAATGTGTTTTTATTTATTTAAACTCATATGGTCCAACCAGTTTCTTTCTTTCTTTCTTTTTATTTTATTTTATTTTATTTTTTTTTTACGGTTAGACAGAGCATAACAACTATACTGGGTTGAAAATGTCAACTTTCTCCACAAAAAACAATGGACTAAACGAAACACGTCGATGGGTTCAACTCGTTTTGTCATCCGTAATCATAACTGTCATTAGTAACGAAATACAATATTAAATAAATTGAATGAATATTTTATTTATTTTAATTGCTTGATTTCATGAAATGTTTATGTTCTTATTTCCTAGATTAAGTAGAAATTTTTCGTAGTTTTGTATTGTTTTTTGTTTTAGTGTAGTGCTGAATTTTTGTGAGAAATCAACATAACCTATGTGGAGTACTTCAGTCATATTTGGCGTTTTAGACGTTCAATTCGAGTCAAATCAAGTGAAAATGCAAGATAAGATCCATAGTTACAATTTTTATGAAGACACCAAAACCAAATTCATACCTGAAAGAGGAGAAAAATGGAGTATAGATCAGACAACAGATGTTGTGCGTTTGAAGCGCAAAGACCTGCCCCCTGGGACGCATTTCAACCTTCCTGGATCGGTCCACTTGCGCCATTAGCGCAAATTCCACGCTTGGGACGCGTGGCACGCGGTTAAATGTTTAAAAACACATTTTTTTTTTTTTTCACTTTTCTAAGGATCTTTTTTTTTTTTTTTATTATAAAAGAACATAATGTAATTTTCTAAAATATTATTTATTTATTCATTAGCAAAATTAATATTCCTTAGATTGATAATCATTTATGCTCCAAAATAAAATAAACTAGTT
>JBBPBR010000002.1:9235616-9252005 GCA_037974775.1 Cicer pinnatifidum
AGATGAATTTTTCTGGAAAATGCTGCATCTCAGAAATTTTTTTTTCTTCGACAAAAGATTCACTGTAATTAAATAAAATTATTCATCGACGAATAATTTTAATCGGATCTCTAAAAAAATATTTTTGGCATTTAACTCACAAAATGTCATAAAATTGGCTAAAAAGCCTCAGAAATTCAACACAAAATTCCCCAAAATACATAAATTAGAATTTAAAATTAAGGGTCTTACATATTTCCTTATGCTATTATCAATTATTGGTCCAATTTTTTTAATACTAATGATGTATGTAAAGAGTGAAGAAACAACACATATACATATTACTGCATATAATAATACTTATGTTAAACATGTGTTGTCGTTATCTCATGGACAATTAAAAATACAAATTTTAATTATATAATTAAAAGTTTTGAATATTAATTTGGATCATTTAATCTCAATCAATGAACCATATTCTAAAAGAGTTTACTTTTTGCAAGAAAATAGAAAGGATTTAAATCTTGTCTCAAGTCCAAAAACATAGAATTTCTTTAACTATTTAATAAGTGAAGATTGAAATACCAAAATTATTCTTAGAATCAATAAAAACTATAAAGGGTCCAATTTCATTTTCACTAGTTTACTTTCAGTGTGTTTCCAATGTCAATAACAAATCGATATTTCACATCTGATTTGAGTAAACGCTTCATTGCAGTATTTACATAATCTACCGGAACAACCTCAATATCAAGTTTGATATCATGTTTAGCAGCAAAATCAATCATTTCTTGTGTCTCCTTTAACCCTCCAATGTAACTACCACCAATTATCTTCCTCCTTGTCAAAAATTAATGTGGAATATCTTTCAAATCATTCTTCTAATAATCTTGCAATAAAGGATGCACATGTTGACTAACAAAGTATGGCATTTTTGTGTTATAAGCTTACCTCCAATTAAAGGTAATACTGGAAGCTCCAAAGGCTTCTCAGGAGCACCAACCATAACAAGTTTACCATGATTCTTCAATAGACCAATCAAAGGCAACATAGGATGCAGTGCTGAAACGGTGTCAACGATACCATCAAAGCTGCCCATTACAGCCTATAACATAATCAACAACATTAATTACAAGTTTACAATTGACGTAATATTTGAAATAATGATTATCTTACAACTGTTCAATATAGTGTTTAAAGTTTGAACTTTTCCTTTTAAGATTTCAATGTCAAACTGTTGTTTCTGAAGTTTAAAAAACTTTTGAAAAATAAAAATGCCACTGAATAAAATTACTAGGTTGAGTCAAGGACTAGTTATACTGCACTATAGAAAACCTTTCTAGAATTACACCCTCTGTATGATAGTCGAATGACTGCCACTCGTAATATGACACTAAGTCCACTCGTGAGAAAAAGAAAGAAAAAGGTAAGAAGAGGGAGAAGTGAGAAAAGCCTCAGATACGAAGAGCTTTTGATGTGCTTTTCCAACTGAGGTGAACTCTCTATTTATAGAGGAGTTCTACAACTAGATCTGAGAAAGATGGGGGATCCATCAGGCACGAGATCCATTATCTAACCACTAGAAGTGTGCTCCGAAATAGGAAAATGTGTTTGACCATGACTTCTTGACTGGGCAACAAATGACACGTGGGGAAGACTAGGCATTAGGGTTTTGACCGGGCAAAACAGAAGCACATTCAAATTAGGGTTTTGATTGGGAAAATAACATAAGAATAGTTTGTTTAGGGTTTTGACTGGATTAGATTAATGATGTTGACTCGGTGGAGGGCAGTTACGTAATTAACACATCAACTTGTGACAGAACGCAGACAAATAATTAATTGAAATAAATAATTAACCGAGTCGAGCCGGACGACGACGGCGGTGCGCGCGCGCGTGTGTGGTGGTCCATTTGCTTGTGTTCTTCCTCCTTCACAAAATTGGGGTGCCCCTTAGGGCCCAACCCAAATCCAATACCTCCACCTTATAAATGCTACTAATGAGTGTATTCCCTCATATGTGGGACTTCTCATTTTTTTCCAATTCACAACATTAGTTCTTCATTAATTGTCATCATTAATTCCAATTAATTTCCATCATTTCCAACACAAACTCTTACCATTAAATTGATTATCTTGATTTAGTAACTTTTTGAAAATTAAATAATTTCTAAATTTGTCAGAAACTCATTTAGAGACCGATTTTTAAATTGGTCTGAGAAATCAGACACTATAAACCAAAATATTTCATTCTCTAAATCAGTCACTAAATAGAATATGATTATGATTAGTATGCACCTGCATTTGGTCTTGTTCGCAACTAACCACAAACTAGTCAACTCCTAAGTGTTCAATAACTTCATTCTTTTTGTTAGGAGAAGTACTTATGACTGTTAAATTGGCACCACAAGCTTTGGCAAACTTAACAGCCATATGACCTAAGCTGTTAGAACAAATTGTATATTTGGGAGGAATTGAAATTAAGAAGAAAGGAGAAGAAAGGAGAAGAAAATAGAAAAGTCAGAAAACAAAGATTGATCTTCGCAGTCTGGATATTGATCCTGGTTCAACATTACATTGATACATTTTTTTTATTGAATTGATCTTGGCTTTATAGAAGCAGTTTTTGTTGATTTAGTTCAACAAATTAAACCAACTTCTAACCATACTCTAACTAACTTCTAACTACATTTTAACTAACTAACTACAAATCATTTTGAATTACATTTAACATGCTCCCTAATTCAAAAGTGATTTAGTTTGAAGTTAATCCAAGTTTGATCCTCATCTCTTGGAACTTCACTCTCTTCAAGCTTTTGGTTAAGATGTCAGCCTTTTGATCATTTGTACTGCAATGCTCCAGCTTTATCTTGTCCTTCATTACTTGATCCCTTAGGAAATGAAATCTTGTTTCTATGTGCTTGCTCCTCCCATGGACACTTGGATGTCTTGCTAGGTCTATGGCTGATTTGTTGTCTATCTTCATCTTCACTGCATTATTACTTCTCAATCCCAGTTCTGCTATTAATTCTTCCAGCCACACAGCTTGGCATGCTCCCATGGATGTAGCCACATATTCAACTTCACATGTGGACAATGCTACTATGCTTTGCTTTGTTGAACACCATGATATTGGTGAGTTATTGATTGTAAATACATAGCCTGTGGTACTCTTTTTATCATCCATATCTCCACACCAATCAGCATCAATGAAGCCAATAAGTTCATCTTCCTCTTCCTTCAGGTTTGTGGAATACAATAGACCCAGTTCAATGGTCTCCTTTATGTATCTCAAGATCCTTTTTGCTACCATATAGTGTGATGTTCTAGGCTTCTCCATGTACCTACTAATTAGCCTAACACTATATGAGATATCTGGCCTAGTGTTGCACAAGTATCTCAAGGATCCTACAATTTGCTTGAAGGTTGTAGGATCAATCAATTCATCATTGCCTTCTTTGGACAACACCAACCCTGATTCTGATGGGGTGCTGCTTCCATTGCAATCTTGCATTTTAAACCTTTTTAATAAATTACTTGCATACTTCCTTTGATGCAGAAAAATTCCATTTTTTCTGGTTTCAAATTCAATACCAAGGAAATATGCCAGCACGCCTAAATCAGTCATTTCAAATTCCTTCTCCATTCTAAATTTAAACTCGCTGATTTTCACTTCATCACTGCCAATTAGCAGTAAATCATCAACATAGAGGCATATCAGCAGTGCAGGTGCTGTTGCTTCCTTCTTGACATACACTCCATGCTCATTCACACACTTTTCAAATTGATGCTCTATGAGAAATCTATCAATTCTCTTGTTCCAAACTCTAGGTGCTTGCTTCAGACCATATAAGGCTTTCTTCAATTTGTAAACATGATCTTCTTTGCCTATTACTTCATATCCTTGTGGCTGCTTCACATACACTTCTTCCTCCAATGATCCATTGAGGAAGGCTTATTTAACATCCAATTGATGCATAGACCAGCCTTTGTAGCTGGCAATTGAAACTACCATTCTTATTGTTTTAATTCTAGCTAATGGAGCAAATACCTCATCATAGTCCAGCCCATGTTTTTGCAAAAATCCCTTTGCTAAAAGTCTGGCTTCGTACCTGGAAATCTGCCCATCAGGTTTCAATTTCAGTTTATAGACCCATTTCACATCAATAGGTCTTTTGTTCACTGGTAGGGTCATCAACTCCCATGTTTTGTTCTTTTCTATGGCTTCAAGCTCCTCATTCATTGTTGTCATCCATCTAGGATCAGTTAATGCTTCTTCATCACTTATTGGTTCTGATTCAGCAAGCAAGGCAAAATGAATTAATTCTCCATCTGCATTGATGGCTGAGTCAGATGTTACTTCATATGACTACAATATGATTGAAGGTTGTCTAGTTCTTGTTGATCTCCTCATAGGTTCAAAAGCAGGCTGATATGCTACCTCTGTTGGCTGGTCCTCAGCTAGTTCAACTGCTATTGCACTACTGGTTGGTCTGGTTGGTATGCCTGGGCTGATTGCATTCATTGTCTAGTTCCAACCTATTGATTCATCCACTAGTATGTCTCTGCTTATCACTACTTTGTTTTTGTTTGGATCATACAACTTGTAAGCCCCAGTGGCATCATAACCCAACAACACCATTTGTTCAGCCCTGTCATCAAGTTTCCTCCTGTTTTGAGCTGGTACATGCCTGAAGCACAATGAGCCAAACACTCTTAAGTGATTCACAATTGGCTTTCTTCTAGTCCAAGCTTCTTCAGGTGTCCTTGTGTCCAATCTCTTGGTTGGACACCTATTTAATATGTACACTGCAGTTGATACTGCTTCCCCCCATAATTTATGAGGCACTTTCTTCCCTTTTAACATACTCCTAGCCATGTTCATTATGGTTCTGTTTCTCCTTTCAGCCGTGCCATTATGTTGGGGAGTGTATGGTATTGTGCTATTGTCTGCAAATCTGATTTCCTTCTTCACCTTCTCATCAATACTTACAAACCAATCTTTATGGCTAGTCATGTGATTCGAGCACCCTGTGTCAAGATACCATAATCTTGGACAGTCATCCTCCATGCTTGTAGATGCCATCAGCAACACTTCATTTGAGTCAGAACTATCTGCCTGGGACAATCGAGCTTCACCATCATCTCTTTGTACTCTCTTAGATATGCATTCATCTGCGAAATGCCCATATTTTTGACAATTATAACATTGGACTCTCCTTTTGTCAAATTTCTTTTTGCCAGATGGTTTCTTGTGTTTATTATCATTGTTTTGTTGACTTCTTGAGCCTTCAGCCTCCTCAACTTGATTCTAATTCTAGTGCCATTTTGACTTGCTCTTCAACTTCTTGTTTTTTACTCCATCTTGATTGGACTTCCTACTGATCTGAGATTCCAGTGCCTGTGTTTGTGTGTGTGTCTTATCTCTTTCTTTTACCCTTAATTCATGAGCTTTTAGAGAGCTTTGCAGATCTTCCAGCTTCATTGTATCAAGATTCTTTAATTCTTCAATTGCCACCACTATGTGATCGTATCTTTGTATTAGTGTCCTCAGAATCTTTTCAATGATCATTACCTCTGTCATTACTTCTCCGTTGGCTTTCATCTGATTAGTGATTGTCTGCACTCGATTGAAATAGTCAATCACATTCTCATTGTTCTCCATTTGCAGTAATTCATACTTTCTTCTTAGCATTTGAAGTTTGATCTTCTTGGTTTTTTCATCACCTATGTAATACTTCACCAAGATATCCCATGTCTCTTTTGATGTAGATACCTTTGAGATCCTTTCAAAATCATTTGAATCCACACTTTGCTGGATGTAAAACAATGTCTTGCAATATCTTTTCTTGCAATCTTTAAAGTTGTTTGTTGTCTTTCTATTGGATTCACACCAAGTTGTTCATAGCCATCTTGAACAATCTCAAACACTTCTCGAGATCCCAACAACGATCTCATTGATGCATACCACCTCTCTCAGTTCTTCCCATCCAGAATTGGTAAATTCGATGGAAATCCTCCTGCATTCATATCTTCTTTCACTCACACTTTGTGTTTCCCAATTTTGATTTTCCCTCACACTTGCACTTGTGTTTCCCAATTTTGATATTGGCTTTATAGAAGCAGTTTTTGCTGATTTAGTTCAACAAATTAAACCAACTTATAGCCATACTCTAACTAACTTCTAACTACATTTTAACTAACTAATTACAAATCATTTTGAATTACATTTAACATAAGCCATCAAAACAAACCACACCCAAATTTAAACCAGGTTTGTCAAGTCCAAAATACTTCAAGTGGAAAGGAGGGGTAAACCATCTGCAACCATTGTGTCAGAGTAGCCTCCATATGTAATTTATAAATATCTACTCTCCTAGACTCAAATAAAACATCTTTTAAAAAAGATAAAACTGAAAGTATTTATCTAAAACACAACAATAGACAATACCTCCGAAAATGAAGTATATGATTGAGAAATCAAGATCACCTGAATCATTGGTTCAACAAAATCAGATGTTGGCTAATTTTACAAGACAAATGCACATGAATTAAATTTGTATTAATGTCAATAATATGATAACAAACTGAATTATTTTAACATTATTTTAAAATGTAAAAATAAGAAAAGCTTCCTCGTTACATCCTCCCATTGTCCTTATAAAGTTCAAACTATGTACCTTTTTCCGTGTACTTATTGAAAATGGATCAAGTATAGAGAGGATTCATAATCCAAACGGTTCAAATATTAGAATAATTTTTTAAGATATAATAAATTTTTAAATTAAAATAAATTCTCATCAAGAAAAATTAAATATATGAATGTAGTATTCCAATTTTGTCCAACTTATAAATAATTCAAAAAATAATAATATCATTTTATTTTAATAAGTGACAATTTGATACATTTGATATTTTATTTTTTAAAATTTCAATAATGTTATCCTTTTTTATACAAAAATTCAAAAAAATCATCAAAATTTTCAACCAAAACCCATAAAATTAATAATCATCTTCAATGTAATGCAAATTTTATCAAATCCATAACTCAAATATTCAAATACCTTCATATTTTTATCTCCAACAACATCAAATAAAGAATGAAAATATGAGTTTATTTCAAGATTTAAGTTATGAATTTGATTAAATTTGTATTTTATTGAAGATGATAATGAATTCTATGGGTTTTGTTTGAAAAATTTGATGATTTTTTTGAAATTTTGTAAAAAAAAAGGACAACATTGATGACATTTTAAAACAAAAAATATCAAATTGTCAATTAAAATTAAAATAAAGGACCAACTCAAGAAAAAAAAATATAAAGGACTAAAACGTTACCTGAAATTAAGTTATGGGACCACATATGTCATTTAGCCTAAAAATTAAGTCAAACCAAAACAAATTAAGCCAGTTGTTTCAGTGTGTTTTGCATCTGTTTTGTTCTCTATTGCTGCTCTTGTTCACTGTCAAGTTTTGCTTTGTTGATGTTGATTGCTATTGATGCACAAACCATGCTCATTGATACATTTGTACATGTTGTAAGTCAGCCATTGTACATATTTTACATGGCAAAGAGACAAACTTTTTGAGTTAAAAAAAAATTAAAAGACAAATTAGAGTTGTAAATGAAAAAAGCTCAACAAATGAACAAATCATAACAAATAAGCTAAAACCATGAATGCATCAGAGGTGCAGAAAAAAAAAACCTCAGATGATGAGCAACAGAAAATAAGCATTAAACAAGGAACTGAAAAACTCAAACTCATACAGTGGCACAGACAAAGAAAGCAATAAGGCAAGTTAAAAAAACTCTATAGTGGGTGTAAAATTTAGTCATCCATCCCCACCCGTAATGGGTCTCGGGTTTCTCCGCCCGCATCCGCACCCACTCATATATATAAAATTATAAATTTAAAAATCATATTTATTATAATAAAATAATTATTATTAAACAATAATAAAATTAAAATATATTTTATATAGAGATAAAATTATAATTTTTAATATTTAAGAATATATTAAATATGTATATGTATATATAATTTAGAAATTACAATAATAATACTTCTGGGGTGGGTTCAGATGCGGGTGCGGGGTGGATATCACCACCCCCAAAGCCACCCCCGCCCCCGAATTTTAATGTCGGGGAAAATCCACAATCGCACCCACATCCAATTAAAGCGGGTTTTCCCCGCCCAAATCAAACGGGTTCGGGTATGTACCCGAGGATACGGATTTTATTGTCATCCCTAGAAGTAGGGATGGGAATAGGTTACGCCGTCCGTAGGGGCCTATGGCCTGGCCTACTTATGGCCTGGCTTGGCCTGACCTATTTAATAAAAAGGCTAGGCTCAAGCTGTTTTTAAAGCCTATTTATTTAAATAGGTCAGGCTCAAGGTTATAAAAAAGTCTATTAGGCCTACCAGACCGACCTATATATATTTATTATTTATTAATATTGTTTTTTATTATTATATTAATAATATTATTTTCTATATTAAATTCTATCAAATAGGCAATCACTTAGTAATCATTCCATATTCAGTAGTCGTTTCATATTCGGTAGCGGTTCTATATTTGGTAGTCGTTTCATATTCGGTAATCGTTCAATTAGTCAATCACTCAGTAGTTGTTCCTTATTTGTTTAAGAGGTAATAATGGATTCGTTTAAAAAGGCTTTTAGAAAGGCTTCCAGGCCAGGCCAAACTATTAAAAAGGTCATGCCAGGCTGAAAAAAAGGTCTATGATAGGTCGTAGGTCAGGCTTAGGCCGAAAAAATAAATCGTAGGTCAGGCTCAAGCCTTTCAAAGCCTGACCTGGCCTGGCCTATTCCCACCCCTACCTAGAAGTTTTTACTCGACTAGGTCCCGTAGTTTTTATTCTCTCAATTTGAGGGAAGTTTTCCACGTTAAAAATTGTATTTGTCTCATATTTAATTTTCAGCCAATTATTTTTGTTTTGTGATATTGTATTTGTTGTTTTGGCCATTTATATGCACAAGTGGAGAAAATTATTCCGCATTATTGAGATAATTATCGCTAATTATTTGTGGTTTTCCCAACACATTTTTCCCTATTCAATCAACAAATTAGTTTATGATTAATAACATAGTAACAATGAATAAGATCAAATTACACATAAGAAAAATGAAATGAAACTTCACTTTTTTTTTTCCAAGAGTAAAATCTTCAAATTCCTAACCTTCAAGATGTGTCCATTATAAGTCATTTTGAATAATTATTATTCATTTATTTATATTAGTTTACTATTGAATTAAGAGCTAATTTTGAATACTTATTACTAAAAAATTATTTTGGGGTAATCCAAATTAACTCCATTATTAATAAATTTTATCGTCGCCTTTATCAAAAGCATGAGGGAATCAAAATCACCATTGGTAATTATATAAAATTAAATACATAGTTATCAATTCATTTACTTAGTCAAAGTGACAGACATATTTATCAACACCAACATTGAATGTCCTCCATCAATGTATAAGTAAGTCAAAACTAAAAATAGTAAAACAGCTAAAACTATTCTACCTTAATCTTTTCGGTCTAAAAATAGTCGGGACGGGTCAATTAGTGTTAACGTCTTATCACATAAAAATTATTTTATGCTATTAACATTGATGCTAAGTTTGTTTGCAAATTCATTTTTTTAATTTTATTTTAACAAATTTGTATTATTTTTCTTATTAATGTATTATATTAATTTAAATAAATAAATATTGTTTTTTAATTAAAAAAAAAGTATGACTATTATATGCATGATGTGAATATGTGTGATAATAATGATTGATAGACATAAGGAGTTTTATTTATTTATTACAATTTCTAATGCTTATAATTAATATTGTCAGTATTTTGTTAAAAATTTGTTAAAAATGTGAATTGAATTCTCAAGATTTCTATCACTCTGCCCCTAACCTCTCTAACTCAACTTTCAAACTTATCTTAAATTCCCTAAGAGAGGGCATCAAAGAGTTATTAAAGGTTTTGGATTTTGTTTTCTAAATCAAGGATTTAGAATGTGGTTAAATAATTTGGTAATGTGGCTCACAAAAAATAAAGTAATAATACAAATAAGTAAATATCATCTTGAATTATTATTAATTTAATTACGCAACAAAATCTTAGAATTTATGTAAAAAAAATAATATAATTGATTTATAATATCAAATAAATGTAACATTACATCAAAAAAAAAAATAAGAAAAAAAAATTAAAGAATCTAAATTACTTTATTTTTACCATACAATTATTGATTCGCTATATTTTAACAATCTAACTTTTTTCAATACGTCAAATTAATAAGTTAGAGTAAGATTAATTTCTTTGCTCAAAATACTTTTTTTATAACAATAACTCTAATTACTTAGGTGATCATGTTTACTACTCAAAGTATGTACTAATATTAACTTTTTATACTCATGTTAACATTTTATATTTCTATAACAATTTGGAACATAAATATATATTTTTGTTCCGGTTATTATAACATATTTTCCAATAACGAAATAATACTTAAGTTCAATTTTATGGTGATCAATCACTGAATAACATTAGGAACAAAATTAGATGAATAATCAAATACTTTATAATTGCATAAATATTATATAAAAATCAAAACTACATAGATTCAATGAGGTTCTCTAATCTATGAAAAAATTAGTTCATGATTAATAACATAGTAATAATGAGGAAGATGAAATTACACATAAGAAAAATAAAATGAATCTTCACTTCTTTCTTCCGAGAATGAAATCTTCAAATTTTTAACCTTCAAGATGAGTCCATTATGAGTCATTTTAAATAAATTCTTATTAATTTATTTATATTAGTTTACTATTGAATTAAGAGCCATTTTAATTAAATTATTGTTTTGTAATTCTTGAATAAGTTAGATATTTGTGATTTCAATTTATTGATAACTATATATTTTGTGTAGTTTTTATTTAATTTTATTGATTCAGTTAAACAAATTATTCGTTTGAATTAAGCATAGATACTAAAATCATTAAGTTATTGATGCTTTGCCTAATAACGGTAGAATTGCAAAATAACATTTGGTTTGTGATAATAGTTTTTATATATTAATGTATAGATAATATTATTTAATATCTATACTATTTAAAACCTATTATAAGTCTTGCTAATAATTTTCCAAAATTATATTTGACTATGTTTAAAAAGATAATTTTCCTGTTTTTTTAACGATTTTCTGTAGACTAGTGTTCATAAATTTAGATATATTTTTTTTATGGATTTCTATTGATAGATAAACAAATGTTTTTTTTGTTTACCAATTTGTTAAAAAACAAGTGATAATTTTTGCATTTTGCTTTCTAATTTTATGACTAATAAATTTATTTATGTTAGCTATTATGTAGATAATTAAGTATAAAATTATACTTACTTATTACTAAAAAATAATTTTTGGGTATCCAAACTTACTCCATTACTAATAAACTTGGTCATGGCCTCTATCAAAAGCATGAGTGAATCAAAATCACTATTGGTAATGACACAACATTGAATACATAGTTATTATAGATTTACTTAATCTAAGTCAAGCACATATTTATAAACACAAAGATTGAATGTCCTCCATCAAATGTATGAGTAAATCAAAACTAAGAATAGTAAAATAGGTAAACCTACTCTCCCTTGATCCTTTCATTCTAAAAATGGATGTGATGGGTCAACTAATGTTAACGTCTTTAGAATTTTACCTTTTCCATTTACAAGACGCACTAGTGGGTTGATAGGCTGTCCCATCAACTTTTTTTTATTGTTTTTTATTAATTAATAAAAAATATGTCATAAAAGGTTAATGTCTTCACCATACCAATTCACAAATTCTTAACCACATGAAGCTATAATCATAAAAGTGTAAAACCTTAACAAAGTTCTTTAATATTTTGTAAATCGGTAACTAATTATGGGCTAAGACTTATGATACAGAAAAATGTGTTTTTATTTATTTAAACTCATATGGTCCAACCAGTTTCTTTCTTTCTTTCTTTTTATTTTATTTTATTTTATTTTATTTTATTTTACGGTTAGACAGAGCAGAACAACTATACTGGGTTGAAAATGTCAACTTTCTCCACAAAAAACAATGGACTAAACGAAACACGTCGATGGGTTCAACCTGTTTTGTCATCCGTAATCATAACTGTCATTAGTAACGAAATACAATATTAAATAAATTGAATGAATATTTTTTTTATTTTAATTGCTTGATTTCATGAAATGTTTATGTTCTTATTTCCTAGATTAAGTAGAAATTTTTCGTAGTTTTGTATTGTTTTTTTGTTTTAGTGTAGTGCTGAATTTTTGTGAGAAACCAACATAACCTATGTGGAGTACTTCAGTCATATTTGGCGTTTTAGACGTTCAATTCGAGTCAAATCAAGTGAAAATGCAAGATAAGATCCATAGTTACAATTTTTATGAAGACACCAAAACCAAATTCATACCTGAAAGAGGAGAAAAATGGAGTATAGATCAGACAACAGATGTTGTGCGTTTGAAGCGCAAAGACCTGCGCCCTGGGGCGCATTTCAACCTTCCTGGATTGGTCCACTTGCGCCATTAGCGCAAATTCCACGCTTGGGACGCGTGGCACGCGGTTAAATGTTTAAAAACACATTTTTTTTTTCCACTTTTCTAAGGATCTTTTTTTTTTATTATAAAAGAATATAATGTAATTTTCTAAAATATTATTTATTTATTCATTAGCAAAATTAATATTCCTTAGATTGATATTCATTTATGCTCCAAAATAAAATAAATTCTCTTTAAGTGAAATTCAAAAGAAACAATGTTGACTGAAATTAATGACATTCAATTATTTACTAGCGAATGATATCTTATTTCCACATTTCTATTAAAAGTTAATGATTACGATTAAATAATTTTATAATGTACCACAAAAATTTTAGTAATACAAAACATTATTTTTAAATTAAAGTCCCATATTCCCACGCCTGTGCACCAATCAAACATTATTCATGCAACTCTTTGAGATCATTAGTACCTAAATGTTAGTGTAAGGGGTCGGTTCATCTCACAGCAAAAATTAAACCAAAAAATAAATTAACATGCATAAAATATGAATATAAAATTTTTATGTGATAACAGGTTTAAAGAAATGGATTCTTTAATAGTTCTTAAAGGGGTATCAAATATCATAAAATATATCTAAATAAATCAAGTAGTAACCATAGAGCAAATAATTAGATCAAAATAAAAATAACAATAAAATGTATGCAAGTTATGAATGCTCATAAATATATATGATTAGGATATAACCAGCCACACAGGTGTCCACAAAGATGCATATGATATATCATGAAATGATAATGATGCTCAAAAGGTACATGTCACCACTCACTTAGATAATCGCACAAATCACGAGACACTTAAGCAACCACAAAGATAACAATATTTAAAACACAAATCATCAGCCACTCAGGCAATCACAAATATAAAAATATTCAAAACACAAATCACCATCCACTTAGACAACCGCAAAGATAACAATATTTTAAACAAAAATCACCAGTCACTTACGCAACCACAAAGATAACAATATTTAAAACAAAAATCACCAGTCACTTAGGCAACCACAAAGATAACAATATTTAAAACACAAATCACCAGCCACTTAAGCAACCACAAAAACAAAATAATTCAGATTAAAATTTTTAATCACATAAGACTTCAAATTTCTATTCTCATGGATGTTCATAGTTAGAGCTCAATAACTTCAACTCATCAAATATGCATGTGAACAAATATCTCAAAATCACCACTTTCATTTTAATAATCCATAAGATTCTATTTGGATATTTGTTATTGATAAAAATTTAAACTCATATTATCAAAAATACAATAACAATAGAAATTTTATTCCTTTCACTATAAATTTTTTTGATTTATAAAAAAGAACTATACATTTCAATAAATCAATTTTCTTATTTTGTCAAAACTAAAAAGATAAAATTTTCATCAATTTCCTCATGACACATATATTAATCATAAAAGTCAAATTTTAAATTTTAAATACTAATAAAGTCAAGACTTAATATCAAATACATCATAACAAACATATTACTAATGATATCATCATAAAAATTATAATATTACAATTAAGTACTCTAAAATACGTAAGACAATAAACATTTTCACTACAAACATATTTATTAAGGGATAATAATAAAAATAGAAATCTATAATTAAGTTCATCAAGATAGATGTATTACTCAAAAGAAACAGTCAAAACATTATAGTTAATTTCTTTACGACGAAAATAAAATCAACCTTTTTCTTTTAAGACATTCATACATCATATCAATATCCTACGAACCGCTAATTTAATATATAGCCTAGTTTTGCATGGGAAAATCCCTTACCTTGTGCGCTTTCCTTCCATTTGACACTATATATGTTGGGGAGTCTGGGAGAGCAGAACATTCGGAATGGGCTAACAAGGATTCGTAAGAGACTTAGACACCACACTTCAAACCAAAACCTTAAGGCATTAGGATTATGGGTCATTCTCCTTATATATCCAATACAGCCTCCATTCCTGGTCAATGTGGGACTAAACACTCATAATTGAATACCCAACAATCTCCCCCTCAATTATGAGTCCCCACCACTAGACTTGATCCACTTGATCACCTAGTCCGTTTTGGTCCACCACTAGACTTGATCCAAGTCAAACCAGGCTATGATACCAGTTGTTGTGGAGTTCGGAGGAGCACAACATTCAGAATGGGCTAAACAAGGATTAATAAAATACTTATACACCACCTCTCAACCCAAAACCTTAAGGCATTAGGTGTATGGGTCATTCTCCTTATATATCCAATACTAGACTTGATCCACTTGATCACCGAGTCCTTTTTGGTCCACCACTAGACTTGATCTACTTGATCCAAGTCCTTTATTTTGCTCCCCCACCAAGCCAAACCAGACTCTGATACCACTTGTTGGGGAGTCTGGGAGAGCACAACATTTGGAATGGGCTAAACAAGGATTCGTAAGAGACTTAGATACCACACTTCAACCCAAAACCTTAAGGCATTAGGATTATGGGTCATTCTCCTTATATATCCAATACAACCTCTATTTTTGGTCAATGTGGGACTAAACGCTCATAATTGAATACCCAACAATATAGCCCTCGAAAAATCTCATAAAGATGAAGATAAGAAAGCTTAGAACTTCCACAAGAAAAAGGATATGTGGGTGGTTGTTTGAGTGACTTAGAAAATATTTGAGATAAACAAAATATAATGTTGGGAATGACGTGTGAGGTATGAGTGATTATGACTTCTTTCTGTTCTATTGTAAGTTTAATTGTATTCTATGAGGAAGATGTGTATGAGACTATTATGGAGACGTGAAGTTGATTGGAGGAAGATAATAATTCTTCTCATTGAGGTTAATTGAACACATCAGTAAGGTAATAAAATCATTCAATGATCAACTGTTATGAATTAATTGTTATTCATGTTCTTATTCTTGTTTGTTACACATTTGAGTGGATGTGAAGTAGAAAACACACGATTCTATAACTAAATGCTATTAAAAATAAAATATAGTTATCAAGAGTAATAGTGTCAGTGATTAAATTCTGAGTGAAATTGACTTGGTCATTGTTCATTCTAAAAAAAATATTCCTACGAGTTTTAATTGATTACTAACAAAATCCCAACAATTAATTAATTAATATAAATATATTTCATCAAATAATTAAACATTAAAGGAACAATTATCTTATTATTGTCACACTGAATTAATTAAATAAAATATATAAATAAAACTAAGGATTTTCACTAACTCTACTCTCTCCTAGGTTGAATACTTATTTGGTCTAAAATAAAACTAATAAACGATATAACTTCTATAAATTATAAATTAATTAAATAATTCAACTAATGTTTTCATCAACTAAAATAAATAAAGACAAAAATGTCATTGCAGGTCACACATAACAAAATAAAACCAACGTATATAACACATCAATTTCATGATTATCGAAACCAATCAAATAAACAAAATACACAGTTGTCTACATATGAAATGATCATGCCGTAAACTATTATAATGTAATTGTCACACCAAAATAATTAAATAAAAATAAAGATTATAATTATTCAAGTAAAATAGAGAGTGGTAAATTTTAATTTAATTTCTTTTCATATAGAATAAAATATTAATTAAATAATAAATTACGAAAATTACTAAAAGACACATTTTTAGTAATAAAATATTTAAATAATTAAATAATAAATTATCAAAAATAGTTTCGTTCTCGAAACTAAGAGAAAAAACAAATGGACAAGTTACATATATGTATTGACACATTTTTTAATAAACCAAATAAAATT
>JBBPBR010000002.1:9256272-9269146 GCA_037974775.1 Cicer pinnatifidum
CATTTCACTTATATTCCATTACTTTATCCTAGTAAAAAAAACCACTTTCATTTATTTTTTAACATCACTTTCATTTCATACCTAAAAAAAACTACTTTAGTTCATTCCTATATAAACATTAATCATTTATTTTTTATTTATTTTGTACTTGCAGAAAATATTTAAAAGAAGCTAATCCTCCGGTCAGTATTACGAATGAACAAAATTCTAGTCAGGTGATACTAGCTTTTGAGACATAAATGCTTGATATTTTAATTGTATATCACGGAAAATCAAAATTATTTCAAGCATGAAAATACCTAAAATTGATGACATATCTAATTATCTCAATTAAAATTGATTTATCTTTGAAGTTGGATCTAACTCACAAATAGTGACTAAATATTTTGATTGGGTATTTATGGCAAATTATGGGAGATATTACTTCTTCTTTTTTTTTTTTTATAAACTATTAGTTTCTAGAAAAAACAGGACATGTTGGCAATGGTATATATTTTATGAAACATTAGCATTACTCTTCTTGGAAAAAGATATAGTTCATTCAAAAAAATAAAAATTGAAAAAACTTGTCCTGATTTTGTCTTTAATTTTCAGGTGGTGATCCAAAATGGCATATTTACCCTCTTTTTGGCAAATCCCAAGGGGAATGTTAAAAGAATATCATATGGTGGAATGGAGAATTTACTTGCAGATGGAAATAAAGAGGGTGATAGAGGGTACCTATTTTATATATTAAAAAATTATATTCAATTCGATGTAATTAAAGATTATATTCAGTAATGTATATAACATATAAATTAGATCTATCGACATAATTAGGCTTTTATATTATTTATAGGTACTTCGACGTCGTTTTTGGTAGCTCTGAAAGGTATAATTATTTAATTTAATTTTTTATTATCTCCTAATTTATATGTTATTTCATTGATAACAAACTCAATATACTAATTTATAATACTAATGTAGAGTCCACGGGAAAACTTTTTCGGTCGTAACACAAAACGAGAACGAAGTTGAGGTTTCATTTGTAACGACATGGAATTCTTCAATGGGTCCCTCACAAGTTCCTATAAACATAGACCAAAGGTGAATTCTTAGTTTAAATTATTTTGTCACACTTTGTGAAAATTAATCATGGACAACATGTATCTTATTTTGATGATTAACATTCATTATTATTATTATTTTGAATAAATTTAATTTTACAGGTATATAGTACGAAGAGGCGATTCAGGATTTTATTCTTACGTGATATTTGAACGACTAAAAGGATTCCCTGCTGTAACAGTTGATCAAATAAGGATTGTTTATAAACTCAAGGAAGACCAGTAAGTAACCATTCGAAAAATATTTATTGATGCAACTTCAGGAAATTATTATCGAGTGAAATTATCACAAAATTTTAAAAATTAAAATAACAAATATTTTCATAAAGTAAACGGTCTCTGAATTTTGTTACAAAAACATGTTTAATTAAAGAATCAATGATGCATGCAGATTCAACTATATGGCCATCTCAGATACTAGACAAAGAAGAATGCCATCTCCGAAAGATAGAAGAGAAGGTCAACCCTTAGAATATAAAGAAGTTGTTCTCTTAACTAATCCATCTGAACCACAATTTAAGGGAGAGGTAACTTTCTTTTTCTATACTTGCTCTCTTGATTACATAAAATATTTGATTGTTTATATAGTATGCATGTTGTTTCTAATATGATTTTATTTATATTTATTAATACCATATAGATTATGTATCATTAGTGTAAAAAAATAATTACTCATCTCCGCTTAATTCAATTGACAAATGTCAGTATTGTTAAATTGAATAAATATCGTGAGTTTGAATCCGAAAATCACATTTATGTATCTAAGTTTCAAATGGTGTTTATCATTGATAAAAAAAATGAGAGTATAGCTTATATATTCTATTTTTTTTTATTCTAGTTTGAAAAATACGTTATTAAATGTGTGAATGGTTTATGTTGGGCTCAGGTGGATGACAAATACCAATACTCAAGTGAGAACCAATACAACAATATCAATGGATGGATTACTGCAGATTCTGAAAAGCCCGTGGGTTTCTGGATCATAACACCTAGTAATGAATTCCGCAATGGTGGGCCTATTAAGCAAGACCTCACATCTCATGTTGGGCCAACTTGTCTATCCGTAAGTTCAACAAAAGCCCACCAGTTCATGAGTAATAAATAATTAATATCTAAATAATATATTTATATATTTCAATTAGAAAATTATTTGCCTTTGAAAAAAAATTATTTGTAACTCATGTGTATATTCTACTAAAGGCCTAAAACATTTCAGATAGACACTTAATATTAAATTTCCTAAGCTACAATTAAAGTGTTTTCTATTTTTTGACAAGAATTAAAGTATTTTTTATTTTCCCTTTTGCTTAATTATTTTACCTTTTGCTTAATTATTTTATTTTATTTATGTGTAGATGTTTGTGAGTACCCACTATGCTGGCAAACATTTAGAAATGGTATTCAAAGAAGGAGAGACTTATAAAAAGGTTTTTGGGCCTATTTTTGTTTACTTGAACTCTGCCACAAGCAAAGCTCAATTCACATCTTTATGGTCAGATGCTAAGCAAAGGGTGAATATTATTCTCTTACAATCTCTTATATTTTATTTATATCTCTTTACTAGTACCTAATTACACATGATTTATTTTTCTTGTTTGGTTAATCAGTTATCCGATGAAGTCAAAAGTTGGCCTTATGATTTTCTTCAATCAAAAGCTTTTGTTCCAGCTAATCAACGGGGAACAGTACTAGGATCTTTACAAATCAACGACGGGTATATTTTAACGAATTTAGCTTCTCTAGAGTCAACATTTTTTTAGACAATATAGAGTGAATAATCTCTTTACGATTATATTGGTTCATGTGTTTCAATATAAATCATTTAGATTGTTTACTTTATTCTCTAAAATCAATCGGTCACTCTAAAGATAATGTTCATTAGGATTTGGATTTGGATTTGTTTTTGATCTGTTCTTGTTGTACCACATTCATTAGGGGGGGAAAATTTCATGCTAATAATGCTTACATTGGTCTAGCAAGTCCTGGAATAGCAGGATCATGGCAGAATGAAAGCAAGGTACATTTGAAGTTGAATCCGAAGAAATTTAATTTCTTAAACTTTGAAGCAATATTTATATCTATATCCAGCTAAATATGATTTGAACTATATGCTAATTTACAGGGTTATCAATTCTGGACTAGAAGTGACCCAAATGGAAACTTTGTTATAAAAAACATTGTGCCTGGGATATACAACTTGTTTGCTTGGGTTCCTGGCTACATTGGTGATTACAAATATAATGATATAATCACCATTATACCAGGTAAGTTATAGAAATAAATTTCCAATGATTGAACACATGGTCATCACAAAAGTAATTATAATTTTGATGCATTAGACAATGAATTTATAATAATGTAAATATATACATGTAGGAGGCACCATCAACTTGAATTCACTAGTATATTATCCTCCAAGAAATGGGCCTACTCTATGGGAAATTGGCATTCCAGATCGATCAGCTCATGAATTTTATGTACCAGATGCTTATGCTAACCTCACAAACAAATTATACGTCAACGACTACGCAAACAAGTTTGTCATTTTTCCTTATTCAATAATTAATGCTAACTTTTATTATTTATTATTAATATTAATGTTCATTTTTCACTTACACAAAATATTTTATCTATGACAGGTTTAGGCAATATGGGATATGGCAACGTTGCACCGAGTTATATCCAAAAAATGATCTCGTTTTCAGGATTGGTGTTGATAATTATACAAGAGATTGGTTTTATGCTCATGTTCCAAGGTAAATTACTGTTGTTTATTTGTTATGATTGTTCAATTTTTGGGGACATTTTAATGTAATTAAATTTCATAATGTATTCAGGCTCACAAATAATAAACTCGAAGCAACCACATGGAAGATTGTATTTGATCTT
The DNA here is from genome assembly GCA_037974775.1 of Cicer pinnatifidum. Lineage (NCBI taxonomy): Eukaryota > Viridiplantae > Streptophyta > Magnoliopsida > Fabales > Fabaceae > Cicer > Cicer pinnatifidum. Next base: position 9,260,268 of record JBBPBR010000002.1, read on the forward strand.
AAAAGTGGTGTATTGAATGGTAACTACACACTACAACTGGCAATTGCAAGTGCCGGTTATGCTGAAGTGCAGGTACACTAATTACACCCCCTACTTTTTCTAATTACACTCTAATAGATTTTATTTACATGAATTAAATTTATCTTTAAATTATATAACCAATATAATTTTATATTTTCAAATATCAAAACATAAACTTTGATAATTCTTTTAACAATTTTATCTTAAAATTCGCCATAGACCTTATATGTCCTCTTAGTTTAAGTCAAATGTTTAATATATATTTATGTAATTTGATTTATTCAAAATAATCATAATATTGATTTTGAATGATGTGTGATCAGGTTTCGTTGAATGACATGAGTGTTTATCCTCCCCACTTTACAACACATCGAATAGGCGATGACAATGCAATTGCAAGACATGGAATTCATGGATTGCAGTTTTTTTATAGCATATCATTACCTAGTTCTCGTATGATAAAAGGAATTAATACATTATATCTAAGGCAATCAAGATGTGGATCCTTTTTCCAAGGAGTTATGTATGATTATATTCGTTTAGAAAGTCCTCCTACTACCCACAATTGATTGTGAGATTCTTCATGTACTGTAGATTAAGCATTAAAGTTTAGGGAAAGAGTAAGGTTATGTTACATAATACATATTACTTTGTTAGTTGTGTTGTATGCATATATTTATTGAAATTAAATAATAAAATCATTGCTTTCAAAATTTGTCAGAAACTCATTTAGAGACCGATTTTTAAATTGGTCTGAGAAATCAGACACTATAAACCAAAATATTTCATTCTCTAAATCAGTCACTAAATAGAATATGATTATGATTAGTATGCACCTGCATTTGGTCTTGTTCGCAACTAACCACAAACTAGTCAACTCCTAAGTGTTCAATAACTTCATTCTTTTTGTTAGGAGAAGTACTTATGACTGTTAAATTGGAACCACAAGCTTTGGCAAACTTAACAGCCATATGACCTAAGCTGTTAGAACAAATTGTATATTTGGGAGGAATTGAAATTAAGAAGAAAGGAGAAGAAAGGAGAAGAAAATAGAAAAGTCAGAAAACGAAGATTGATCTTCGCAGTCTGGATATTGATCCTGGTTCAACATTACATTGATACATTTTTTTTTATTGAATTGATCTTGGCTTTATAGAAGCAGTTTTTGTTGATTTGGTTCAACAAATTAAACCAACTTCTAACCATACTCTAACTAACTTCTAACTACATTTTAACTAACTAATTACAAATCATTTTGAATTACATTTAACATGCTCCCTAATTCAAAAGTGATTCAGTTTGAAGTTAATCCAAGTTTGATCCTCATCTCTTGGAACTTCACTCTCTTCAAGCTTTTGGTTAAGATGTCAGCCTTTTGATCATTTGTACTGCAATGCTCCAGCTTTATCTTGTCCTTCATTACTTGATCCCTTAGGAAATGAAATCTTGTTTCTATGTGCTTGCTCCTCCCATGGACACTTGGATGTCTTGCTAGGTCTATGGCTGATTTGTTGTCTATCTTCATCTTCACTGCATTATTACTTCTCAATCCCAGTTCTGCCATTAATTCTTCCAGCCACACAGCTTGGCATGCTCCCATGGATGTAGCCACATATTCAACTTCACATGTGGACAATGCTACTATGCTTTGCTTTGTTGAACACCATGATATTGGTGAGTTATTGATTGTAAATACATAGCCTGTGGTACTCTTTTTATCATCCATATCTCCACACCAATCAGCATCAATGAAGCCAATAAGTTCATCTTCCTCTTCCTTCAGGTTTGTGGAATACAATAGACCCAGTTCAATGGTCTCCTTTATGTATCTCAAGATCCTTTTTGCTACCATATAGTGTGATGTTCTAGGCTTCTCCATGTACCTACTAATTAGCCTAACACTATATGAGATATATGGCCTAGTGTTGCACAAGTATCTCAAGGATCCTACAATTTGCTTGAAGGTTGTAGGATCAATCAATTCATCATTGCCTTCGTTGGACAACACCAGCCCTGATTCTGATGGGGTGCTGCTTCCATTGCAATCTTGCATTTTAAACCTTTTTAATAAATTACTTGCATACTTCCTTTGATGCAGAAAAATTCCATTTTTTCTGGTTTCAAATTCAATACCAAGGAAATATGCCAGCACGCCTAAATTAGTCATTTCAAATTCCTTCTCCATTCTAAATTTAAACTCGCTGATTTTCACTTCATCACTGCCAATTAGCAGTAAATCATCAACATAGAGGCATATCAGCAGTGCAGGTGCTGCTGCTCCCTTCTTGACATACACTCCATGCTCATTCACACACTTTTCAAATTGATGCTCTATGAGAAATCTATCAATTCTCTTGTTCCAAACTCTAGGTGCTTGCTTCAGACCATATAAGGCTTTCTTCAATTTGTAAACATGATCTTCTTTGCCTATTACTTCATATCCTTATGGCTGCTTCACATACACTTCTTCCTCCAATGATCCATTGAGGAAGGCTTATTTAACATCCAATTGATGCATAGACCAACCTTTGTAGCTGGCAATTGAAACTACCATTCTTATTGTTTTAATTCTAGCTAATGGAGCAAATACCTCATCATAGTCCAGCCCATGTTTTTGCAAAAATCCCTTTGCTAAAAGTCTGGCTTCGTACCTGGAAATCTGCCCATCAGGTTTCAATTTCAGTTTATAGACCCATTTCACATCAATAGGTCTTTTGTTCACTGGTAGGGTCATCAACTCCCATGTTTTGTTCTTTTCTATGGCTTCAAGCTCCTCATTCATTGTTGTCATCCATCTAGGATCAGTTAATGCTTCTTCATCACTTATTGGTTCTGATTCAGCAAGCAAGGCAAAATGAATTAATTCTCCATCTGCATTGATGGCTGAGTCAGATGTTACTTCATATGACTACAATATGATTGAAGGTTGTCTAGTTCTTGTTGATCTCCTCATAGGTTCAAAAGCAGGCTGATCTGCTACCTCTGTTGGCTGGTCCTCAGCTAGTTCAACTGCTATTGCACTACTGGTTGGTCTGGTTGGTATGCCTGGGCTGATTGCATTCATTGTCTAGTTCCAACCTATTGATTCATCCACTAGTATGTCTCTGCTTATCACTACTTTGTTTTTGTTTGGATCATACAACTTGTAAGCCCCAGTGGCATCATAACCCAACAACACCATTTGTTCAGCCCTGTCATCAAGCTTCCTCCTGTTTTGAGTTGGTACATGCCTGAAGCACAATGAGCCAAACACTCTTAAGTGATTCACAATTGGCTTTCTTCCAGTCCAAGCTTCTTCAGGTGTCCTTGTGTCCAATCTCTTGGTTGGACACCTATTTAATATGTACACTGCAGTTGATACTGCTTCCCCCCATAATTTATGAGGCACTTTCTTCCCTTTTAACATACTCCTAGCCATGTTCATTATGGTTCTGTTTCTCCTTTCAGCCGTGCCATTATGTTGGGGAGTGTATGGTATTGTGCTATTGTCTGCAAATCTGATTTCCTTCTTCACCTTCTCATCAATACTTACAAACCAATCTTTATGGCTAGTCATGTGATTCGAGCACCCTGTGTCAAGATACCATAATCTTGGACAGTCATCCTCCATGCTTGTAGATGCCATCAGCAACACTTCATTTGAGTCAGAACTATCTGCCTGGGACAATCGAGCTTCACCATCATCTCTTTGTACTCTCTTAGATATGCATTCATCTGCGAAATGCCCATATTTTTGACAATTATAACATTGGACTCTCCTTTTGTCAAATTTCTTTTTGCCAGATGGTTTCTTGTGTTTATTATCATTGTTTTGTTGACTTCTTGAGCCTTCAGCCTCCTCAACTTGATTCTAATTCTAGTGCCATTTTGACTTGCTCTTCAACTTCTTGTTTTTTACTCCATCTTGATTGGACTTCCTACTGATCTGAGATTCCAGTGCCTGTGTTTGTGTGTGTGTCTTATCTCTTTCTTTTACCCTTAATTCATGAGCTTTTAGAGAGCTTTGCAGATCTTCCAGCTTCATTGTATCAAGATTCTTTAATTCTTCAATTGCCACCACTATGTGATCGTATCTTTGTATTAGTGTCCTCAGAATCTTTTCAATGATCATTACCTCTGTCATTACTTCTCCGTTGGCTTTCATCTGATTAGTGATTGTCTGCACTCGATTGAAATAGTCAATCACATTCTCATTGTTCTCCATTTGCAGTAATTCATACTTTCTTCTTAGCATTTGAAGTTTGATCTTCTTGGTTTTTTCATCACCTATGTAATACTTCACCAAGATATCCCATGTCTCTTTTGATGTAGATACCTTTGAGATCCTTTCAAAATCATTTGAATCCACACTTTGCTGGATGTAAAACAATGTCTTGCAATATCTTTTCTTGCAATCTTTAAAGTTGTTTGTTGTCTTTCTATTGGATTCACACCAAGTTGTTCATAGCCATCTTGAACAATCTCAAACACTTCTCGAGATCCCAACAACGATCTCATTGATGCATACCACCTCTCTCAGTTCTTCCCATCCAGAATTGGTAAATTCGATGGAAATCCTCCTGCATTCATATCTTCTTTCACTCACACTTTGTGTTTCCCAATTTTGATTTTCCCTCACACTTGCACTTGTGTTTCCCAATTTTGATATTGGCTTTATAGAAGCAGTTTTTGCTGATTTAGTTCAACAAATTAAACCAACTTATAGCCATACTCTAACTAACTTCTAACTACATTTTAACTAACTAATTACAAATCATTTTGAATTACATTTAACATAAGCCATCAAAACAAACCACACCCAAATTTAAACCAGGTTTGTCAAGTCCAAAATACTTCAAGTGGAAAGGAGGGGTAAACCATCTGCAACCATTGTGTCAGAGTAGCCTCCATATGTAATTTATAAATATCTACTCTCCTAGACTCAAATAAAACATCTTTTAAAAAAGATAAAACTGAAAGTATTTATCTAAAACACAACAATAGACAATACCTCCGAAAATGAAGTATATGATTGAGAAATCAAGATCACCTGAATCATTGGTTCAACAAAATCAGATGTTGGCTAATTTTACAAGACAAATGCACATGAATTAAATTTGTATTAATGTCAATAATATGATAACAAACTGAATTATTTTAACATTATTTTAAAATGTAAAAATAAGAAAAGCTTCCTCGTTACATCCTCCCATTGTCCTTATAAAGTTCAAACTATGTACCTTTTTCCGTGTACTTATTGAAAATGGATCAAGTATAGAGAGGATTCATAATCCAAACGGTTCAAATATTAGAATAATTTTTTAAGATATAATAAATTTTTAAATTAAAATAAATTCTCATCAAGAAAAATTAAATATATGAATGTAGTATTCCAATTTTGTCCAACTTATAAATAATTCAAAAAATAATAATATCATTTTATTTTAATAAGTGACAATTTGATACATTTGATATTTTATTTTTTAAAATTTCAATAATGTTATCCTTTTTTATACAAAAATTCAAAAAAATCATCAAAATTTTCAACCAAAACCCATAAAATTAATAATCATCTTCAATATAATGCAAATTTTATCAAATCCATAACTCAAATATTCAAATACCTTCATTTTTTTATCTCCAACAACATCAAATAAAGAATGAAAATATGAGTTTATTTCAAGATTTAAGTTATGAATTTGATTAAATTTGTATTTTATTGAAGATGATAATGAATTCTATGGGTTTTGTTTGAAAAATTTGATGATTTTTTTGAAATTTTGTAAAAAAAAAGGACAACATTGATGACATTTTAAAACATAAAATATCAAATTGTCAATTAAAATTAAAATAAAGGACCAACTCAAGAAAAAAAAATATAAAGGACTAAAACGTTACCTGAAATTAAGTTATGGGACCACATATGTCATTTAGCCTAAAAATTAAGTCAAACCAAAACAAATTAAGCCAGTTGTTTCAGTGTGTTTTGCATCTGTTTTGTTCTCTATTGCTGCTCTTGTTCACTGTCAAGTTTTGCTTTGTTGATGTTGATTGCTATTGATGCACAAACCATGCTCATTGATACATTTGTACATGTTGTAACTAATTAGAGAAATACAAATATAATTTTTATAAGTCAGCCATTGTACATATTTTACATGGCAAAGAGACAAACTTTTTGAGTTAAAAAAAAATTAAAAGACAAATTAGAGTTGTAAATGAAAAAAGCTCAACAAATGAACAAATCATAACAAATAAGCTAAAACCATGAATGCATCAGAGGTGCAGAAAAAAAAAACCTCAGATGATGAGCAACAGAAAATAAGCATTAAACAAGGAACTGAAAAACTCAAACTCATACAGTGGCACAGACAAAGAAAGCAATAAGGCAAGTTAAAAAAACTCTATAGTGGGTGTAAAATTTAGTCATCCATCCCCACCCGTAATGGGTCTCGGGTTTCTCCGCCCGCATCCGCACCCACTCATATATATAAAATTATAAATTTAAAAATCATATTTATTATAATAAAATAATTATTATTAAACAATAATAAAATTAAAATATATTTTATATAGAGATAAAATTATAATTTTTAATATTTAAAAATATATTAAATATGTATATGTATATATAATTTAGAAATTACAATAATAATACTTGTGGGGTGGGTTCAGATGCGGGTGTGGGGTGGATATCACCACCCCCAAAGCCACCCCCGCCCCCGAATTTTAATGTCGGGGAAAATCCGCAATCGCACCCACATCCAATTAAAGCGGGTTTTCCCCGCCCAAATCAAACGGGTTCGGGTATGTACCCGAGGATACGGATTTTATTGTCATCCCTAGAAGTAGGGATGGGAATAGGTTACGCCGTCCGTAGGGGCCTATGGCCTGGCCTACTTATGGCCTGGCTTGGCCTGACCTATTTAATAAAAAGGCTAGGCTCAGGCTGTTTTTAAAGCCTATTTATTTAAATAGGTCAGGCTCAAGGTTATAAAAAAGTCTATTAGGCCTACAAGGCCGACCTATATATATTTATTATTTATTAATATTGTTTTTTATTATTATATTAATAATATTATTTTCTATATTAAATTCTATCAAATAGGCAATCACTTAGTAATCATTCCATATTCAGTAGTCGTTTCATATTCGGTAGCGGTTCTATATTTGGTAGTCGTTTCATATTCGGTAATCGTTCAATTAGTCAATCACTCAGTAGTTGTTCCTTATTTGTTTAAGAGGTAATAATGGATTCGTTTAAAAAGGCTTTTAGAAAGGCTTCCAGGCCAGGCCAAACTATTAAAAAGGTCATGCCAGGCCGAAAAAAAGGTCTATGATAGGTCGTAGGTCAGGCTTAGGCCGAAAAAATAAATCGTAGGTCAGGCTCAAGCCTTTCAAAGCCTGACCTGGCCTGGCCTATTCCCACCCCTACCTAGAAGTTTTTACTCGACTAGGTCCCGTAGTTTTTATTCTCTCAATTTGAGGGAAGTTTTCCACGTTAAAAATTGTATTTGTCTCATATTTAACTTTCAGCCAATTATTTTTGTTTTGTGATATTGTATTTGTTGTTTTGGCCATTTATATGCACAAGTGGAGAAAATTATTCCGCATTATTGAGATAATTATCACTAATTATTTGTGGTTTTCCCAACACATTTTTCCCTATTCAATCAACAAATTAGTTTATGATTAATAACATAGTAACAATGAATAAGATCAAATTACACATAAGAAAAATGAAATGAAACTTCACTTTTTTTTTTTCCAAGAGTAAAATCTTCAAATTCCTAACCTTCAAGATGTGTCCATTATAAGTCATTTTGAATAATTATTATTCATTTATTTATATTAGTTTACTATTGAATTAAGAGCTAATTTTGAATACTTATTACTAAAAAATTATTTTGGGGTAATCCAAATTAACTCCATTATTAATAAATTTTATCGTCGCCTTTATCAAAAGCATGAGGGAATCAAAATCACCATTGGTAATTATATAAAATTAAATACATAGTTATCAATTCATTTACTTAGTCAAAGTGACAGACATATTTATCAACACCAACATTGAATGTCCTCCATCAATGTATAAGTAAGTCAAAACTAAAAATAGTAAAACAGCTAAAACTATTCTACCTTAATCTTTTCGGTCTAAAAATAGTCGGGACGGGTCAATTAGTGTTAACGTCTTATCACATAAAAATTATTTTATGCTATTAACATTGATGCTAAGTTTGTTTGCAAATTCATTTTTTTAATTTTATTTTAACAAATTTGTATTATTTTTCTTATTAATGTATTATATTAATTTAAATAAATAAATATTGTTTTTTAAATAAAAAAAAAGTATGACTATTATATGCATGATGTGAATATGTGTGATAATAATGATTGATAGACATAAGGAGTTTTATTTATTTATTACAATTTCTAATGCTTATAATTAATATTGTCAGTATTTTGTTAAAAATGTGAATTGAATTCTCAAGATTTCTATCACTCCGCCCCTAACCTCTCTAACTCAACTGTCAAACTTATCTTAAATTCCCTAAGAGAGGGCATCAAAGAGTTATTAAAGGTTTTGGATTTTGTTTTCTAAATCAAGGATTTAGAATGTGGTTAAATAATTTGGTAATGTGGCTCACAAAAAATTAAGTAATAATACAAATAAGTAAATATCATCTTGAATTATTATTAATTTAATTACGCAACAAAATCTTAGAATTTATGTAAAAAAAATAATATAATTGATTTATAATATCAAATAAATGTAACATTACATCAAAAAAAAAAATAAGAAAAAAAAATTAAAGAATCTAAATTACTTTATTTTTACCATACAATTATTGATTCGCTATATTTTAACAATCTAACTT
>JBBPBR010000002.1:9280640-9306701 GCA_037974775.1 Cicer pinnatifidum
CATTTCACTTATATTCCATTACTTTATCCTAGTAAAAAAAACCACTTTCATTTATTTTTTAACATCACTTTCATTTCATACCTAAAAAAAACTACTTTAGTTCATTCCTATATAAACATTAATCATTCATTTTTTATTTATTTTGTACTTGCAGAAAATATTTAAAAGAAGCTAATCCTCCGGTCAGTATTACGAATGAACAAAATTCTAGTCAGGTGATACTAGCTTTTGAGACATAAATGCTTGATATTTTAATTGTATATCACGGAAAATCAAAATTATTTCAAGCATGAAAATACCTAAAATTGATGACATATCTAATTATCTCAATTAAAATTGATTTATCTTTGAAGTTGGATCTAACTCACAAATAGTGACTAAATATTTTGATTGGGTATTTATGGCAAATTATGGGAGATATTACTTCTTCTTCTTTTTTTTTGTTTTTTTTTATAAACTATTAGTTTCTAGAAAAAACAGGACATGTTGGCAATGGTATATATTTTATGAAACATTAGCATTACTCTTCTTGGAAAAAGATATAGTTCATTCAAAAAAATAAAAATTGAAAAAACTTGTCCTGATTTTGTCTTTAATTTTCAGGTGGTGATCCAAAATGGCATATTTACTCTCTTTTTGGCAAATCCCAAGGGGTATGTTAAAGGAATATCATATGGTGGAATGGAGAATTTACTTGCAGATGGAAATAAAGAGGGTGATAGAGGGTACCTATTTTATATATTAAAAAATTATATTCAATTCGGTGTAATTAAAGATTATATTCAGTAATGTATATAACATATAAATTAGATCTATCGACATAATTAGGCTTTTATATTATTTATAGGTACTTCGACGTCGTTTTTGGTAGCTCTGAAAGGTATAATTATTTAATTTAATTTTTTATTATCTTCTAATTTATATGTTATTTCATTGATAACAAACTCAATATACTAATTTATAATACTAATGCAGAGTCCACGGGAAAACTTTTTCGGTCATAACACAAAACGAGAACGAAGTTGAGGTTTCATTTGTAACGACATGGAATTCTTCAATGGGTCCCTCACAAGTTCCTATAAACATAGACCAAAGGTGAATTCTTAGTTTAAATTATTTTGTCACACTTTGTGAAAATTAATCATGGACAACATGTATCTTATTTTGATGATTAACATTCATTATTATTATTATTTTGAATAAATTTAATTTTACAGGTATATAGTACGAAGAGGCGATTCAGGATTTTATTCTTACGTGATATTTGAACGACTAAAAGGATTCCCTGCTGTAACAGTTGATCAAATAAGGATTGTTTATAAACTCAAGGAAGACCAGTAAGTAACTATTCGAAAAATATTTATTGATGCAACTTCAGGAAATTATTATCGAGTGAAATTATCACAAAATTTTAAAAATTAAAATAACAAATATTTTCATAAAGTAAACGGTCTCTGAATTTTGTTACAAAAACATGTTTAATTAATGAATCAATGATGCATGCAGATTCAACTATATGGCCATCTCAGATACTAGACAAAGAAGAATGCCATCTCCGAAAGATAGAAGAGAAGGTCAACCCTTAGCATATAAAGAAGCTGTTCTCTTAACTAATCCATCTGAACCACAATTTAAGGGAGAGGTAACTTTCTTTTTCTATACTTGCTCTCTTGATTACATAAAATATTTGATTGTTTATATAGTATGCATGTTGTTTCTAATATGATTTTATTTATATTTATTAATACCATATAGATTATGTATCATTAGTGTAAAAAAATAATTACTCATCTCCGCTTAATTCAATTGACATATGTCAGTATTGTTAAATTGAATAAATATCGTGAGTTTGAATCCGAAAATCACATTTATGTATCTAAGTTTCAAATGGTGTTTATCATTGATAAAAAAATGAGAGTATAGCTTATATATTCTATTTTTTTTATTCTAGTTTGAAAAATACGTTATTAAATGTGTGAATGGTTTGTGTTGGGCTCAGGTGGATGACAAATACCAATACTCAAGTGAGAACCAATACAACAATATCAATGGATGGATTACTGCAGATTCTGAAAAGCCCGTGGGTTTCTGGATCATAACACCTAGTAATGAATTCCGCAATGGTGGGCCTATTAAGCAAGACCTCACATCTCATGTTGGGCCAACTTGTCTATCCGTAAGTTCAACAAAAGCCCACCAGTTCATGAGTAATAAATAATTAATATCTAAATAATATATTTATATATTTCAATTAGAAAATTATTTGCCTTTGAAAAAAAATTATTTGTAACTCATGTGTATATTCTACTAAAGGCCTAAAACATTTCAGATAGACACTTAATATTAAATTTCCTAAGCTACAATTAAAGTGTTTTCTATTTTTTGACAAGAATTAAAGTATTTTTTATTTTCCCTTTTGCTTAATTATTTTACCTTTTGCTTAATTATTTTATTTTATTTATGTGTAGATGTTTGTGAGTACCCACTATGCTGGCAAACATTTAGAAATGGTATTCAAAGAAGGAGAGACTTATAAAAAGGTTTTTGGGCCTATTTTTGTTTACTTGAACTCTGCCACAAGCAAAGCTCAATTCACATCTTTATGGTCAGATGCTAAGCAAAGGGTGAATATTATTCTCTTACAATCTCTTATATTTTATTTATATCTCTTTACTAGTACCTAATTACACATGATTTATTTTTCTTGTTTGGTTAATCAGTTATCCAATGAAGTCAAAAGTTGGCCTTATGATTTTCTTCAATCAAAAGCTTTTGTTCCAGCTAATCAACGGGGAACAGTACTAGGATCTTTACAAATCAACGACGGGTATATTTTAACGAATTTAGCTTCTCTAGAGTCAACATTTTTTTAGACAATATAGAGTGAATAATCTCTTTACGATTATATTGGTTCATGTGTTTCAATATAAATCATTTAGATTGTTTATTTTATTCTCTAAAATCAATCGGTCACTCTAAAGATAATGTTCATTAGGATTTGGATTTGGATTTGTTTTTGATCTGTTCTTGTTGTACCACATTCATTAGGGGGGAAAAATCTCATGCTAATAATGCTTACATTGGTCTAGCAAGTCCTGGAATAGCAGGATCATGGCAGAATGAAAGCAAGGTACATTTGAAGTTGAATCCGAAGAAATTTAATTTCTTAAACTTTGAAGCAATATTTATATCTATATCCAGCTAAATATGATTTGAACTATATGCTAATTTACAGGGCTACCAATTCTGGACTAGAAGTGACCCAAATGGAAACTTTGTTATAAAAAACATTGTGCCTGGGATATACAACTTGTTTGCTTGGGTTCCTGGCTACATTGGTGATTACAAATATAATGATATAATCACCATTATACCAGGTAAGTTATAGAAATAAATTTCCAATGATTGAACACATGGTCATCACAAAAGTAATTATAATTTTGATGCATTAGACAATGAATTTATAATAATGTAAATATATACATGTAGGAGGCACCATCAACTTAAATTCACTAGTATATTATCCTCCAAGAAATGGGCCTACTCTATGGGAAATTGGCATTCCAGATCGATCAGCTCATGAATTTTATGTACCAGATGCTTATGCTAACCTCACAAACAAATTATACGTCAACGACTACGCAAACAAGTTTGTCATTTTTCCTTATTCAATAATTAATGCTAACTTTTATTATTTATTATTAATATTAATGTTCATTTTTCACTATCTATGACAGGTTTAGGCAATATGGGATATGGCAACGTTACACCGAGTTATATCCAAAAAATGATCTCGTTTTCAGGATTGGTGTTGATAATTATACAAGAGATTGGTTTTATGCTCATGTTCCAAGGTAAATTACTGTTGTTTATTTGTTATGATTGTTCAATTTTTGGGGACATTTTAATGTAATTAAATTTCATAATGTATTCAGGCTCACAAATAATAAACTCGAAGCAACCACATGGAAGATTGTATTTGATCTTAAAAGTGGTGTATTGAATGGTAACTACACACTACAACTGGCAATTGCAAGTGCCGGTTATGCTGAAGTGCAGGTACACTAATTACACCCCCTACTTTTTCTAATTACACTCTAATAGATTTTATTTACATGAATTAAATTTATCTTTAAATTATATAACCAATATAATTTTATATTTTCAAATATCAAAACATAAACTTTGATAATTCTTTTAACAATTTTATCTTAAAATTTGCCATAGACCTTATATGTCCTCTTAGTTTAAGTCAAATGTTTAATATATATTTATGTAATTTGATTTATTCAAAATAATCATAATATTGATTTTGAATGATATGTGATCAGGTTTCGTTGAATGACATGAGTGTTTATCCTCCCCACTTTACAACACATCGAATAGGCGATGACAATGCAATTGCAAGACATGGAATTCATGGATTGCAGTTTTTTTATAGCATATCATTACCTAGTTCTCGTATGATAAAAGGAATTAATACATTATATCTAAGGCAATCAAGATATGGATCCTTTTTCCAAGGAGTTATGTATGATTATATTCGTTTAGAAAGTCCTCCTACTACCCACAATTGATTGTGAGATTCTTCATGTACTGTAGATTAAGCATTAAAGTTTAGGGAAAGAGTAAGGTTATGTTACATAATACATATTACTTTGTTAGTTGTGTTGTATGCATATATTTATTGAAATAAAATAATAAAATCATTGCTTTCAATTTTGTGCATGTATTTCCTTATGCTATTATCAATTATTGGTCCAATTTTTTTAATACTAATGATGTATGTAAAGAGTGAAGAAACAACACATATACAGATTACTGCATATAATAATACTTATGTTAAACATGTGTTGTCGTTATCTCATGGACAATTAAAAATACAAATTTTAATTATATAATTAAAAGTTTTGAATATTAATTTGGATCATTTAATCTCAATCAATGAACCATATTCTAAAAGAGTTTACTTTTTGCAAGAAAATAGAAAGGATTTAAATCTTGTCTCAAGTCCAAAAACATAGAATTTCTTTAACTATTTAATAAGTGAAGATTGAAATACAAAAATTATTCTTAGAATCAATAAAAACTATAAAGGGTCCAATTTCATTTTCACTAGTTTACTTTCAGTGTGTTTCCAATGTCAATAACAAATCGATATTTCACATCTGATTTGAGTAAACGCTCCATTGCAGTATTTACATAATCTACCGGAACAACCTCAATATCAAGTTTGATATCATGTTTAGCAGCAAAATCAATCATTTCTTGTGTCTCCTTTAACCCTCCAATGTAACTACCACCAATTATCTTCCTCCTTGTCAAAAATTAATGTGGAATATCTTTCAAATCATTCTTCTAATAATCTTGCAATAAAGGATGCACATGTTGACTAACAAAGTATGGCATTTTTGTGTTATAAGCTTACCTCCAATTAAAGGTAATACTGGAAGCTCCAAAGGCTTCTCAGGAGCACCAACCATAACAAGTTTACCATGATTCTTCAATAGACCAATCAAAGGCAACATAGGATGCAGTGCTGAAACGGTGTCAACGATACCATCAAAGCTGCCCATTACAGCCTATAACATAATCAACAACATTAATTATAAGTTTACAATTGACGTAATATTTGAAATAATGATTATCTTACAACTGTTCAATATAGTGTTTAAAGTTTGAACTTTTCCTTTTAAGATTTCAATGTCAAACTATTGTTTCTGAAGTTTAAAAAACTTTTGAAAAACAAAAATGCCACTGAATAAAATTACTAGGTTGAGTCAAGGACTAGTTATACTGCACTATAGAAAACCTTTCTAGAATTACACCCTCTGTATGATAGTCGAATGACTGCCACTCGTAATATGACACTAAGGCCACTCGTGAGAAAAAGAAAGAAAAAGGTAAGAAGAGGGAGAAGTGAGAAAAGCCTCAGATACGAAGAGCTTTTGATGTGCTTTTCCAACTGAGGTGAACTCTCTATTTATAGAGGAGTTCTACAACTAGATCTGAGAAAGATGGGGGATCCATCAGGCACGAGATCCATTATCTAACCACTAGAAGTGTGCTCCGAAATAGGAAAACGTGTTTGACCATGACTTCTTGACTGGGCAACAAATGACACGTGGGGAAGACTAGGCATTAGGGTTTTGACCGGGAAAAACAGAAGCACATTCAAATTAGGGTTTTGATTGGGCAAATAACATAAGAATAGTTTGTTTAGGGTTTTGACTGGATTAGATTAATGATGTTGACTCGGTGGAGGGCAGTTACGTAATTAACGCATCAACTTGTGACAGAACGCAGACAAATAATTAATTAAAATAAATAATTAATCGAGTCGAGCCGGATGACGACGGCGGTGCGCGCGCGCGTGTGTGGTGGTCCATTTGCTTGTGTTCTTCCTCCTTCACAAAATTGGGGTGCCCCTTAGGGCCCAACCCAAATCCAATACCTCCACCTTATAAATGCTACTAATGAGTGTATTCCCTCATATGTGGGACTTCTCATTTTTTTTCCAATTCACAACATTAGTTCTTCATTAATTGTCATCATTAATTCCAATTAATTTCCATCATTTCCAACACAAACTCTTACCATTAAATTGATTATCTTGATTTAGTAACTTTTTGAAAATTAAATAATTTCTAAATTTGTCAGAAACTCATTTAGAGACCGATTTTTAAATTGGTCTGAGAAATCAGACACTATAAACCAAAATATTTCATTCTCTAAATCAGTCACTAAATAGAATATGATTATGATTAGTATGCACCTGCATTTGGTCTTGTTCGCAACTAACCACAAACTAGTCAACTCCTAAGTGTTCAATAACTTCATTCTTTTTGTTAGGAGAAGTACTTATGACTGTTAAATTGGCACCACAAGCTTTGGCAAACTTAACAGCCATATGACCTAAGCTGTTAGAACAAATTGTATATTTGGGAGGAATTGAAATTAAGAAGAAAGGAGAAGAAAGGAGAAGAAAATAGAAAAGTCAGAAAACGAAGATTGATCTTCGCAGTCTGGATATTGATCCTGGTTCAACATTACATTGATACATTTTTTTTATTGAATTGATCTTGGCTTTTATAGAAGCAGTTTTTGTTGATTTAGTTCAACAAATTAAACCAACTTCTAACCATACTCTAACTAACTTCTAACTACATTTTAACTAACTAATTACAAATCATTTTGAATTACATTTAACATGCTCCCTAATTCAAAAGTGATTCAGTTTGAAGTTAATCCAAGTTTGATCCTCATCTCTTGGAACTTCACTCTCTTCAAGCTTTTGGTTAAGATGTCAGCCTTTTGATCATTTGTACTGCAATGTTCCAGCTTTATCTTGTCCTTCATTACTTGATCCCTTAGGAAATGAAATCTTGTTTCTATGTGCTTGCTCCTCCCATGGACACTTGGATGTCTTGCTAGGTCATGGCTGATTTGTTGTCTATCTTCATCTTCACTGCATTATTACTTCTCAATCCCAGTTCTGCCATTAATTCTTCCAGCCACACAGCTTGGCATGCTCCCATGGATGTAGCCACATATTCAACTTCACATGTGGACAATGCTACTATGCTTTGCTTTGTTGAACACCATGATATTGGTGAGTTATTGATTGTAAATACATAGCCTGTGGTACTCTTTTTATCATCCATATCTCCACACCAATCAGCATCAATGAAGCCAATAAGTTCATCTTCCTCTTCCTTCAGGTTTGTGGAATACAATAGACCCAGTTCAATGGTCTCCTTTATGTATCTCAAGATCCTTTTTGCTACCATGTAGTGTGATGTTCTAGGCTTCTCCATGTACCTACTAATTAGCCTAACACTATATGAGATATCTGGCCTAGTGTTGCACAAGTATCTCAAGGATCCTACAATTTGCTTGAAGGTTGTAGGATCAATCAATTCATCATTGCCTTCTTTGGACAACACCAGCCCTGATTCTGATGGGGTGCTGCTTCCATTGCAATCTTGCATTTTAAACCTTTTTAATAAATTACTTGCATACTTCCTTTGATGCAGAAAAATTCCATTTTTTCTGGTTTCAAATTCAATACCAAGGAAATATGCCAGCACGCCTAAATCAGTCATTTCAAATTCCTTCTCCATTCTAAATTTAAACTCGCTGATTTTCACTTCATCACTGCCAATTAGCAGTAAATCATCAACATAGAAGCATATCAGCAGTGCAGGTGCTGCTGCTCCCTTCTTGACATACACTCCATGCTCATTCACACACTTTTCAAATTGATGCTCTATGAGAAATCTATCAATTCTCTTGTTCCAAACTCTAGGTGCTTGCTTCAGACCATATAAGGCTTTCTTCAATTTGTAAACATGATCTTCTTTGCCTATTACTTCATATCCTTGTGGCTGCTTCACATACACTTCTTCCTCCAATGATCCATTGAGGAAGGCTTATTTAACATCCAATTGATGCATAGACCAGCCTTTGTAGCTGGAAATTGAAACTACCATTCTTATTGTTTTAATTCTAGCTAATGGAGCAAATACCTCATCATATGCCAGCCCATGTTTTTTCAAAAATCCCTTTGCTAAAAGTCTGGCTTCGTACCTGGAAATCTGCCCATCAGGTTTCAATTTCAGTTTATAGACCCATTTCACATCAATAGGTCTTTTGTTCACTGGTAGGGTCATCAACTCCCATGTTTTGTTCTTTTCTATGGCTTCAAGCTCCTCATTCATTGTTGTCATCCATCTAGGATCAGTTAATGCTTCTTCATCACTTATTGGTTCTGATTCAGCAAGCAAGGCAAAATGAATTAATTCTCCATCTGCATTGATGGCTGAGTCAGATGTTACTTCATATGACTACAATATGATTGAAGGTTGTCTAGTTCTTGTTGATCTCCTCATAGGTTCAAAAGCAGGCTGATCTGCTACCTCTGTTGGCTGGTCCTCAGCTAGTTCAACTGCTATTGCACTACTGGTTGGTCTGGTTGGTATGCCTGGGCTGATTGCATTCATTGTCTAGTTCCAACCTATTGATTCATCCACTAGTATGTCTCTGCTTATCACTACTTTGTTTTTGTTTGGATCATACAACTTGTAAGCCCCAGTGGCATCATAACCCAACAACACCATTTGTTCAGCCCTGTCATCAAGCTTCCTCCTGTTTTGAGCTGGTACATGCCTGAAGCACAATGAGCCAAACACTCTTAAGTGATTCACAATTGGCTTTCTTCCAGTCCAAGCTTCTTCAGGTGTCCTTGTGTCAATCTCTTGGTTGGACACCTATTTAATATGTACACTGCAGTTGATACTGCTTCCCCCCATAATTTATGAGGCACTTTCTTCCCTTTTAACATACTCCTAGTCATGTTCATTATGGTTCTGTTTCTCCTTTCAGCCGTGCCATTATGTTGGGGAGTGTATGGTATTGTGCTATTGTCTGCAAATCTGATTTCCTTCTTCACCTTCTCATCAATACTTACAAACCAATCTTTATGGCTAGTCATGTGATTCGAGCACCCTGTGTCAAGATACCATAATCTTGGACAGTCATCCTCCATGCTTGTAGATGCCATCAGCAACACTTCATTTGAGTCAGAACTATCTGCCTGGGACAATCGAGCTTCACCATCATCTCTTTGTACTCTCTTAGATATGCATTCATCTGCGAAATGCCCATATTTTTGACAATTATAACATTGGACTCTCCTTTTGTCAAATTTCTTTTTGCCAGATGGTTTCTTGTGTTTATTATCATTGTTTTGTTGACTTCTTGAGCCTTCAGCCTCCTCATCTTGATTCTAATTCTAGTGCCATTTTGACTTGCTCTTCAACTTCTTGTTTTTTACTCCATCTTGATTGGACTTCCTACTGATCTGAGATTCCAGTGCCTGTGTTTGTGTGTGTGTCTTATCTCTTTCTTTTACCCTTAATTCATGAGCTTTTAGAGAGCTTTGCAGATCTTCCAGCTTCATTGTATCAAGATTCTTTAATTCTTCAATTGCCACCACTATGTGATCGTATCTTTGTATTAGTGTCCTCAGAATCTTTTCAATGATCATAACCTCTGTCATCACTTCTCCGTTGGCTTTCATCTGATTAGTGATTGTCTACACTCGATTGAAATAGTCAATCACATTCTCATTGTTCTCCATTTGCAGTAATTCATACTTTCTTCTTAGCATTTGAAGTTTGATCTTCTTGGTTTTTTCATCACCTATGTAATACTTCACCAAGATATCCCATGTCTCTTTTGATGTAGACCTTTGAGATCCTTTCAAAATCATTTGAATCCACACTTTGCTGGATGTAAAACAATGTCTTGCAATATCTTTTCTTGCAATCTTTAAAGTTGTTTGTTGTCTTTCTATTGGATTCACACCAAGTTGTTCATAGCCATCTTGAACAATCTCAAACACTTCTCGAGCTCCCAACAACGATTTCATTGATGCATACCACCTCTCTCAGTTCTTCCCATCCAGAATTGGTAAATTCGATGGAAATCCTCCTGCATTCATATCTTCTTTCACTCACACTTTGTGTTTCCCGATTTTGATTTTCCCTCACACTTGCACTTGTGTTTCCCAATTTTGATATTGGCTTTATAGAAGCAGTTTTTGCTGATTTAGTTCAACAAATTAAACCAACTTATAGCCATACTCTAACTAACTTCTAACTACATTTTAACTAACTAATTACAAATCATTTTAAATTACATTTAACATAAGCCATCAAAACAAACCACACCCAAATTTAAACCAGGTTTGTCAAGTCCAAAATACTTCAAGTGGAAAGGAGGGGTAAACCATCTGCAACCATTGTGTCAGAGTAGCCTCCATATGTAATTTATAAATATCTACTCTCTTAGACTCAAATAAAACATCTTTTAAAAAAGATAAAACTGAAAGTATTTATCTAAAACACAACAATAGACAATACCTCCGAAAATAAAGTATATGATTGAGAAATCAAGATCACCTGAATCATTGGTTCAACAAAATCAGATGTTGGCTAATTTTACAAGACAAATGCACATGAATTAAATTTGTATTAATGTCAATAATATGATAACAAACTGAATTATTTTAACATTATTTTAAAATGTAAAAATAAGAAAAACTTCCTCGTTACATCCTCCCATTGTCCTTATAAAGTTCAAACTATGTACCTTTTTCCGTGTACTTATTGAAAATGGATCAAGTATAGAGAGGATTCATAATCCAAACGGTTCAAATATTAGAATAATTTTTTAAGATATAATAAATTTTTAAATTAAAATAAATTCTCATCAAGAAAAATTAAATATATGAATGTAGTATTCCAATTTTGTCCAACTTATAAATAATTCAAAAAATAATAATATCATTTTATTTTAATAAGTGACAATTTGATACATTTGATATTTTATTTTTTAAAATTTCAATAATGTTATCCTTTTTTATACAAAAATTCAAAAAAATCATCAAAATTTTCAACCAAAACCCATAAAATTAATAATCATCTTCAATGTAATGCAAATTTTATCAAATCCATAACTCAAATATTCAAATACCTTCATATTTTCATCTCCAACAACATCAAATAAAGAATGAAAATATGAGTTTATTTCAAGATTTAAGTTATGAATTTGATTAAATTTGTATTTTATTGAAGATGATAATGAATTCTATGGGTTTTGTTTGAAAAATTTGATGATTTTTTTGAAATTTTGTAAAAAAAAAGGACAACATTGATGACATTTTAAAACAAAAAATATCAAATTGTCAATTAAAATTAAAATAAAGGACCAACTCAAGAAAAAAAAATATAAAGGACTAAAACGTTACCTGAAATTAAGTTATGGGACCACATATGTCATTTAGCCTAAAAATTAAGTCAAACCAAAACAAATTAAGCCAGTTGTTTCAGTGTGTTTTGCATCTGTTTTGTTCTCTATTGCTGCTCTTGTTCACTGTCAAGTTTTGCTTTGTTGATGTTGATTGCTATTGATGCACAAACCATGCTCATTGATACATTTGTACATGTTGTAAGTCAGCCATTGTACATATTTTACATGGCAAAGAGACAAACTTTTTGAGTTAAAAAAAAATTAAAAGACAAATTAGAGTTGTAAATGAAAAAAGCTCAACAAATGAACAAATCATAACAAATAAGCTAAAACCATGAATGCATCAGAGGTGCAGAAAAAAAAAACCTCAGATGATGAGCAACAGAAAATAAGCATTAAACAAGGAACTGAAAAACTCAAACTCATACAGTGGCACAGACAAAGAAAGCAATAAGGCAAGTTAAAAAAACTCTATAGTGGGTGTAAAATTTAGTCATCCATCCCCACCCGTAATGGGTCTCGGGTTTCTCCGCCCGCATCCGCACCCACTCATATATATAAAATTATAAATTTAAAAATCATATTTATTATAATAAAATAATTATTATTAAACAATAATAAAATTAAAATATATTTTATATAGAGATAAAATTATAATTTTTAATATTTAAAAATATATTAAATATGTATATGTATATATAATTTAGAAATTACAATAATAATACTTGTGGGGTGGGTTCAGATGCGGGTGTGGGGTGGATATCACCACCCCCAAAGCCACCCCCGCCCCCGAATTTTAATGTCGGGGAAAATCCGCAATCGCACCCACATCCAATTAAAGCGGGTTTTCCCCGCCCAAATCAAACGGGTTCGGGTATGTACCCGAGGATACGGATTTTATTGTCATCCCTAGAAGTAGGGATGGGAATAGGTTACGCCGTCCGTAGGGGCCTATGGCCTGGCCTACTTATGGCCTGGCTTGGCCTGACCTATTTAATAAAAAGGCTAGGCTCAGGCTGTTTTTAAAGCCTATTTATTTAAATAGGTCAGGCTCAAGGTTATAAAAAAGTCTATTAGGCCTACAAGGCCGACCTATATATATTTATTATTTATTAATATTGTTTTTTATTATTATATTAATAATATTATTTTCTATATTAAATTCTATCAAATAGGCAATCACTTAGTAATCATTCCATATTCAGTAGTCGTTTCATATTCGGTAGCGGTTCTATATTTGGTAGTCGTTTCATATTCGGTAATCGTTCAATTAGTCAATCACTCAGTAGTTGTTCCTTATTTGTTTAAGAGGTAATAATGGATTCGTTTAAAAAGGCTTTTAGAAAGGCTTCCAGGCCAGGCCAAACTATTAAAAAGGTCATGCCAGGCCGAAAAAAAGGTCTATGATAGGTCGTAGGTCAGGCTTAGGCCGAAAAAATAAATCGTAGGTCAGGCTCAAGCCTTTCAAAGCCTGACCTGGCCTGGCCTATTCCCACCCCTACCTAGAAGTTTTTACTCGACTAGGTCCCGTAGTTTTTATTCTCTCAATTTGAGGGAAGTTTTCCACGTTAAAAATTGTATTTGTCTCATATTTAATTTTCAGCCAATTATTTTTGTTTTGTGATATTGTATTTGTTGTTTTGGCCATTTATATGCACAAGTGGAGAAAATTATTCCGCATTATTGAGATAATTATCGCTAATTATTTGTGGTTTTCCCAACACATTTTTCCCTATTCAATCTACAAATTAGTTTATGATTAATAACATAGTAACAATGAATAAGATCAAATTACACATAAGAAAAATGAAATGAAACTTCACTTTTTTTTTTCCAAGAGTAAAATCTTCAAATTCCTAACCTTCAAGATGTGTCCATTATAAGTCATTTTGAATAATTATTATTCATTTATTTATATTAGTTTACTATTGAATTAAGAGCTAATTTTGAATACTTATTACTAAAAAATTATTTTGGGGTAATCCAAATTAACTCCATTATTAATAAATTTTATCGTCGCCTTTATCAAAAGCATGAGGGAATCAAAATCACCATTGGTAATTATATAAAATTAAATACATAGTTATCAATTCATTTACTTAGTCAAAGTGACAGACATATTTATCAACACCAACATTGAATGTCCTCCATCAATGTATAAGTAAGTCAAAACTAAAAATAGTAAAACAGCTAAAACTATTCTACCTTAATCTTTTCGGTCTAAAAATAGTCGGGACGGGTCAATTAGTGTTAACGTCTTATCACATAAAAATTATTTTATGCTATTAACATTGATGCTAAGTTTGTTTGCAAATTCATTTTTTTAATTTTATTTTAACAAATTTGTATTATTTTTCTTATTAATGTATTATATTAATTTAAATAAATAAATATTGTTTTTTAAATAAAAAAAAAGTATGACTATTATATGCATGATGTGAATATGTGTGATAATAATGATTGATAGACATAAGGAGTTTTATTTATTTATTACAATTTCTAATGCTTATAATTAATATTGTCAGTATTTTGTTAAAAATGTGAATTGAATTCTCAAGATTTCTATCACTCCGCCCCTAACCTCTCTAACTCAACTGTCAAACTTATCTTAAATTCCCTAAGAGAGGGCATCAAAGAGTTATTAAAGGTTTTGGATTTTGTTTTCTAAATCAAGGATTTAGAATGTGGTTAAATAATTTGGTAATGTGGCTCACAAAAAATTAAGTAATAATACAAATAAGTAAATATCATCTTGAATTATTATTAATTTAATTACGCAACAAAATCTTAGAATTTATGTAAAAAAAATAATATAATTGATTTATAATATCAAATAAATGTAACATTACATCAAAAAAAAAAATAAGAAAAAAAAATTAAAGAATCTAAATTACTTTATTTTTACCATACAATTATTGATTCGCTATATTTTAACAATCTAACTTTTTTCAATACGTCAAATTAATAAGTTAGAGTAAGATTAATTTCTTTGCTCAAAATACTTTTTTTATAACAATAACTCTAATTACTTAGGTGATCATGTTTACTACTCAAAGTATGTACTAATATTAACTTTTTATACTCATGTTAACATTTTATATTTCTATAACAATTTGGAACATAAATATATATTTTTGTTCCGGTTATTATAACATATTTTCCAATAACGAAATAATACTTAAGTTCAATTTTATGGTGATCAATCACTGAATAACATTAGGAACAAAATTAGATGAATAATCAAATACTTTATAATTGCATAAATATTATATAAAAATCAAAACTACATAGATTCAATGAGGTTCATTTTTCTCTAATCTATGAAAAAATTAGTTCATGATTAATAACATAGTAATAATGAGGAAGATGAAATTACACATAAGAAAAATAAAATGAATCTTCACTTCTTTCTTCCGAGAATGAAATCTTCAAATTTTTAACCTTCAAGATGAGTCCATTATGAGTCATTTTAAATAAATTCTTATTAATTTATTTATATTAGTTTACTATTGAATTAAGAGCCATTTTAATTAAATTATTGTTTTGTAATTCTTGAATAAGTTAGATATTTGTGGTTTCAATTTATTGATAACTATATATTTTGTGTAGTTTTTATTTAATTTTATTGATTCAGTTAAACAAATTATTCGTTTGAATTAAGCATAGATACTAAAATCATTAAGTTATTGATGCTTTGCCTAATAACGGTAGAATTGCAAAATAACATTTGGTTTGTGATAATAGTTTTTATATATTAATGTATAGATAATATTATTTAAACTTACTCCATTACTAATAAACTGGGTCATGGCCTCTATCAAAAGCATGAGTGAATCAAAATCACTATTGGTAATGACACAACATTGAATACATAGTTATTATAGATTTACTTAATCTAAGTCAAGCACATATTTATAAACACAAAGATTGAATGTCCTCCATCAAATGTATGAGTAAATCAAAACTAAGAATAGTAAAATAGGTAAACCTACTCTCCCTTGACCCTTGAATGTATGGGTCAACTAATGTTAACGTCTTTAGAATTTTACCTTTTCCATTTACAAGACTCACTAGTGGGTTGATAGGCTGTCCCATCAACTTTTTTTATTGTTTTTTATTAATTAATAAATTCATAAAAGCTATATAAAATATGTGAATAAAATAAAATAAAAGTGGTTCAAGGAAATCAAAATATAAAACTAATGAGTCTAACAAAAATTATCATTCAAACATTTGTGATTCACAATCCAAAAATATAAAATATGTCAGAAAAGGTTAATGTTTTCACCATACCAATTAACAAATTCTTAATATAATCATAAAAGTGTAAAACCTTAACAAAGTTCTTTAATATTTTGTAAATCGGTAATAAATTATGGACTAAGACTTATGATACAAAAAAATGTGTTTTTATTTATTTAAACTCCGATGGTCCAACCAGTTTCTTTTTTTTTTTTTGTTTTGTTTTTTTTTTATTTTACGGTTAGACAGAGCAGACCAACTATACTGGGTTGAAAATGTCAACTTTCTCCACAAAAAACAATGGACTAAACGAAACACGTCAATGGGTTCAACCCGTTTTGTCATCCGTAATCCTAACTGTCATTAGTAACGAAATACAATATTAAATAAATTGAATGAATATTTTATTGATTTTAGTTATTTGATTTCATGAAATGTTTATGTTCTTATTTCCTTGATTAAGTAGAAATTTTTCGTAGTTTTGTGTTGTTTCTTTGTTTTAGTGCAGTGCTGAATTTTTGTGAGAAATCAACATAACCTATGTGGAGTACTTCAGTCATATTTGGCGTTTTAGACGTTCAATTCGAGTCAAATCAAGTGAAAATGCAAGCTAAGATCCATAGTTACAATTTTCATGAAGACACCAAAACCAAATTCATACTTGAAAGAGGAGAAAAATGGAGTATAGATCAGACAACAGATGTTGTGCGTTTAAAGCGCAAAGACCTGCACCTGGGGCGCATTTCGACCTTCCTGGATCGGTCCACTTGCGCCATTAGCGCAAATTCCACGCTTCGGGCGCGTGGCACGCGGTTAAATGTTTAAAAACATTTTTTTTTCACTTTTCTAAGGATCTTTTTTACTCTTGGGAAATTGAGAGATTTGTGCCATAAGGATCTTTTTCACTTTTCTAAGGATCTTTTTTTTTTTATTATAAAAGAACATAATGTAAATTTCTAAAATATTATTTATTTATTCATTAGCAAAATTAATATTCCTTAGATCGATATTCATTTATGCTCCAAAATAAAATAAATTTTCTTTAAGTGAAATTCAAAAGAAACAATGTTGACTGAAATTAATGACATTCAATTATTTACTAGCGAATGATATCTTATTTACACATTTCTATTAAAAGTTAATGATTACGATTAAATAATTTTATAATGTACCGCAAAAATTTTAGTAATACAAAACATTATTTTTAAATTAATGTCCCATATTCCCACGCGTGTGCACCAATCAAATATTATTCATGCAACTCATTGAGATCATTAGTACCTAAATGTTGGTGTAAGGGGTCAGTTCATCTCACAACAAAAATTAAACCAAAAAATAAATTAACATGCATAAAATATGAATATAAATTTTTTGTGTGATAACAGGTTTAAAGAAATGAATTCTTTAATAGTTCTTAAAGGGGTATCAAAAATCATAAAATATATCTAAATAAATCAAGTAGCAACCATAGAGCAAATAATTAGATCAAAATAAAAATAACAATAAAATGTGTGCAAGTTATGCATGCTCCTAAATATATATGATTAGGATATAACCAGCTACACATGCGTCCACAAAGATGCATATGATATATCATGAAATGATAATGATGCTCAAAAGGTACATGTCACCACTCACTTAGATAATCGCACAAATCACGAGACACTTAAGTAACCACAAAGATAACAATATTTAAAACACAATTCATCAGCCACTCAAGCAACCACAAATATAACAATATTCAAAACACAAATCACCATCCACTTAGACAACTGCAAAGATAACAATATTTTAAACAAAAATCACCAGTCACTTAGGCAACCACAAAAATAACAATATTTAAAACAAAAATCACTAGCCACTTAGGCAACCACAAAGATAACAATATTTAAAACACAAATCACCAGCCACTTAAGCAACCACAAAAACAAAATAATTCGGATTAAAATTTTTAATCACATAAGACATCAAATTTTATTCTCATAGATGTTCATAGTTAGAGCTCAATAACTTCAACTTATCAAATATGCATGTGAACAAATATCTCAAAATCACCACTTTCATTTTAATAATCCATAAGATTCTATTTGGCTATTTGTTATTGATAAAAATTTAAACTCATATTATCAAAAATACAATAACAATAGAAATTTTATTCCTTTCACTATAAATTTTTTTGATTTATAAAAAAGAACTATACATTTCAATAAATCAATTTTCTTATTTTGTCAAAATTAAAAAGATAAAATTCTCATCCATTTCCTCATGACACATATATTAATCATAAAAGTCAAATTTTAAATTTTTAAATACTAATAAAGTCAAGACTTAATATCAAATACATCATAACAAACATATTACTAATGATATCATCATAAAAATTATAATATTACAATTAAGTACTCTAAAATACGTATGACATTAAACATTTTCACAATAAACATATTTATTAAGGGATAATAATAAAAATAGAACTCTACAATTAAGTTCATCAAGATAGATGTATTACTCAAAAGAAACAGTCAAAACATTATAGTTAATTTCTTTACGACGAAAATAAAATCAACCTTTTTTCTTTTAAGACATTCATACATCATATCAATATCCTACGAACTGCTAATTTAATATATAGCCTAATTCTGCATGGGAAAAGTCCTTACCTTGAGCGCTTTCCTTCCATATTACACTATATATGTTGGGGAGTCTGGGAGAGCACAACATTCGAAATGGGCTAACAAGGATTCGTAAGAGACATAGACACCACACTTCAAACCAAAACCTTAAGGCATTAGGATTATGGGTCATTCTCCTTATATATCCAATACAGTCTCCATTCCTGGTCAATGTGGGACTAAACACTCATAATTGAATACCCAACAATCTCCCCCTCAATTATGAGTCCCCACCACTTGACTTGATCCACTAGATCATCGAGTCCTTTTATTGACCACTTGACCACTAGACTTGATCCACTTGATCACCGAGTCCTTTTTGGTCCACCACTAGACTTGATCCAAGTCCTTTATTTTGCTCCCCCACCAAGCCAAACCAGGCTATGATACCACTTGTTGTGGAGTTCGGAGGAGCACAACATTCAGAATGGGCTAAACAAGGATTAATAAGAGACTTAGACACCACATCTCAACCCAAAACCTTAAGGCATTAGGTGTATGGGTCATTCTCCTTATATATCCAATACTAGACTTGATCCACTTGATTACCGAGTCCTTTTTGGTCCACCACTAGACTTGATCTACTTGATCCAAGTCCTTTATTTTGCTCCCCCACCAAGCCAAACCAGACTCTGATACCACTTGTTGGGGAGTCTGGGAGAGCACAACATTCGGAATGGGCTAAACAAGGATTCGTAAGAGACTTAGATACCACACTTTAACCCAAAACCTTAAGGCATTAGGATTATGGGTCATTCTCCTTATATATCCAATACAACCTCCATTCTTGGTCAATGTGGGACTAAACACTCATAATTGAATACCCAACAATATAGCCCTCGGAAAATCTCATAAAGATGAAGATAAGAAAGCTTAGAACTTCCACAAGAAAAAGGATATGTGGGTGATTGTTTGAGTGACTTAGAAAATATTTGAGATAAATAAAATATAATATTGGGAATGACGTGTGAGGCATGAGTGATTATGACTTCAATCTGTTCTATTGTAAGTTTAATTGTATTCTATGAGGAAGAAGTGTATGAGACTACAATGGAGACGTGAAGTTGATTGGAGGAAGAGAATAATTCTTCTCATTGAGGTTAATTGCACACATCAGTAAGGTA
Organism: Cicer pinnatifidum; assembly: GCA_037974775.1. NCBI lineage: Eukaryota > Viridiplantae > Streptophyta > Magnoliopsida > Fabales > Fabaceae > Cicer > Cicer pinnatifidum. The sequence continues at coordinate 9,300,493 of JBBPBR010000002.1, forward strand.
ATAAAATCATTCAATGATCAACTGTTATGAATTAATTGTTATTCATGTTCTTATTCTTGTTTGTTACACATTTGAGTGGATGTGAAGTAGAAAATACACGATTCTATAACTAAATGCTATTAAAAATAAAATATAGTTATCAAGAGTAATAATGTCAGTGATTAAATTTTGAGTGAAATTGACTTGGTCATTGTTCATTCTATAAAAAAAATATTCCTACGAGTTTTAATTGATTACTAACAAAATCCCAACAATTAATTAATTAATATAAATATATTTAATCAATTAATTAAACATTAAAGGAACAATTATCTTATTATTGTCACACTAAATTAATTAAATAAAATATATAAATAAAACTAAGGATTTTCACTAACTCTACTCTCTCCTAGGTTGAATATTTATTTGGTCTAAAATAAAACTAATAAACGATATAACTTCTATAAATTATAAATTAATTAAATAATTCAACTAATGTTTTCATCAACTAAAATAAATAAAGACAAAAATGTCATTGCAGGTCACACATAACAAAATAAAACCAACGTATATAACACATCAATTTCATGATTATCGAAACCAATCAAATAAACAAAATACACTGTTGTCTACGTATGAAATAATCATGCCGTAAACTATTCTAATGTAATTGTCACACCAAAATAATTAAATAAAAATAAAGATTATAATTATTCAAGTAAAATAGAGAGTGGTAAATTTTAATTTAATTTCTTTACATATAGAATAAAATATTAATTAAATAATAAATTACGAAAATTACTAAAAGACACATTTTTAGTAATAAAATATTTAAATAATTAAATAATAAATTATTAAAAATAGTTTCGTCCTCGAAACTAAGAGAAAAAACAAATGGACAAGTTGCATATATGTATTGACACAATTTTTAATAAACCAAATAAAATTCTTTTGAATCCCCGTTAGTGTTTCAAAATATTTGTTGATCGACAACAATTCGACTAAAATATAAAAAGTTGAGTTGTATAAAAGTTACTTGCGAAACACATGAACTAGTTAAAACAAACCAATGAGAATATAAAGAAAAATAAAAAAGACAAAATTGAGAAAGTCATTTATTAAAATAGAGCAAATTAAGAATTATATGTTTATGACAATAATTTAAAATTTTAAAAATAGAACAAGAGGGATATCATAGATCCTTTCATAAAAATCATTTCTATAAAGAAATTGATTTAATTGTGTTTATTTATTTATTATACAATAGAATTTGACAATGCAATACTAATATCACTACAAAAAAAATATCTATTGTGACACTCAAGTTTTAGTGATATTTTTCTACCGTAACTATAATTTCTTTTAGCTACAGACAGAGTGTCACCTATTCTATATAATAACTTTTAAAAAATAAAATAAAATATTTAAGTCCAAAAAATATTCACTTATTTTATTTCCATTTCAGAATCCTTTTCCTATTCTTTTTCTTCTCCTTCTATTTCCTTCTCAAATTTTCTTCTCCTTCTATTTTCTCCTCAAATTTGTTCAAAAGGTATTCTCAATTTCAATTCTCCATTTCATCTCACAAATCATTCAAGCTTTTTCCAATTTCAATTCTCATTATAGAAATTTACAATAATTAGGTTTAGAAAATCTTTGAATGATGAAATATATACAATAACTAGTTTTACAATTGGGTTGAATGATTGATTGTAGGTTTATTTGACTGATCATTCCCTTACTTTCTTTCCCATCATTTTTGGTGCTCAATGAACTAAGTATCACATGAGTCCACGGCTTCAGAAGCTGATCATGCAGGCATTTTAGTGTATTAATCTTTGTTTCTTCAGTTTTCTTAGTCTGAAATTATTGCATTTATTTTCATGATTCTATTGTTCTATTTCAGGCCGCTCAAGAACATGGGATGGGACCAAGGGGATCTGCTCTTATTTGTGGGTATACCAATTATCATAGGCAGCTAGAGTCGAGTTTGGCAGATTTGAAAAAGAAGGAGGTAAGGACTGGCTTGCAAGAACTCCTTAAACTGCTCAAGTTTTGTTATTGGTTCTGCTATGTACCCTGAGTAAAGTATACTTAATTGATGACTGTCATTAAACTTGATTATGAAGAATCATATTCAGTTATTTGTTTTGTATGACTAAATTCTGTGAATGATGCTCGGTAAGCAAATTATGCATACTTGTGATCAGGCTTATGTCCTAGTTTTGGACATTGCTTGATCTTGGTGATTATTAGCGCACTCTAGTGGGGGAGAGTGGTGTTCTAAGTGATATATTTTATTGGTGAGAAGACATTTCTATGGTAGATTGACTAACCTTTGGGAATTGTTATTGTTTTGTCAATGTTAGTGACTAACTGACTATTGATTAATGATTAGTCTATTTTTATGGAATTAATACTTGATATGGGTGTGTCCTGAAATTGAAATAACAACTAACTTCATTTTATTTCCATTTTTAATTATTTATAATTTTTGGTTCAATGATCATGATTGAATAAGTACCAATTAATTCTGATGGAATCACATATAATTTCCATGCCCACCTTTTAAATTTAAGGATTATATGGGTTACATTCTTCTCAGATCCACCTATTGTATAATGAATTTAAGGATCGACTAATGTGTGTTAGTAAGTTTAGATCTTATGGATTGCTGACCTGTTTTCGGTTTAAAATCCATGCTATAGGATTGCCTTCTTTGTCCGACAGGGTTTGCTGCCAATATGGCCTTGATGACAGCAATTGGAAGTATTGGTTCTCTCTTAGCTGGAATAACATACCTTCTGATGATGAAAAGATTGCTATCTTTTCTGATGCATTAAACCATGCATCAATAATTGATGGTATTCGTCTTGCTGAGCGGCAAAAAGGTGTGAAAGTGTACATATATAGACATTGTGACATGTCCCACCTAAATACACTCTTGTAGGTTTTACCTTTTCATGAAATTTTCATATTATTCCCTTTGCCCTTTCTGGTACAATCTCTATATATTAACATTTCTGACTTCTATGAGTTTTAGATCTCATTGCAGTATGAAGAGGAAAATTGTGGTAACTGACAGGTTAGTCATTCTACTACTAGCAAAATAGAACTAGAAATTTTGTTCAGAGGTTGGAATAAATCTTGTTATATGCATATATTTTCTCACACGTAGCCTAAATAATGTTTGGGCTGCGTAAATATTTTCTACAGGGTAAACTTGTATATTCAGGGGGTAAGCATTAATAATTGCTTTATTGATATTAATCTCGCTCTATCTCTGTATTTTCTCCCTCTCCTTATGTCTCTCTTTCTCACGAACACATTTGTGATTTGAATGCTGTAATACTTGATAATCATAAGTCTTAACATACCGAAAAAGTTCCTATAAGTAACATTCTCCAATCTATGTTTCAACTTTACGACCAATTTTATTAATCTTAATCGTTAAATTTGTGCTAGTGGAATACAATTAGCTACAGTATAGTTGACACTTGACTGTTTCTTGTATATTTCTTGACATAAATGTGAGATTTGTATATCTCGTATCACCATCCCCTATAAATGTACTTGCGTTCCTAGAGACAAGACAATGCTTGATAAACATGTATTCTGTTTGGTACATTTGTTTTGAATTATTCTTCTGTGATGCTTCAATAAAATTATAAAAGTCAATTGTTTCATGAATAGAAAAATCAAAGCTTCGCCAAAATTATGCATCCATCACATGAAGTCACAAACTATTTACTTATAATTGGTGGTTTTGATTTGGGGCAATGTTGTCACTGTTTTAACTGAAAGAAGAAAAAGGATGGCATATCGTGTCCCTGTTGCTTGTTCTATCGTTTTCTTTTTGAATTTTTTAATGGTATTCTTGGCGTGCTGCATATGATTGTTGATTCCTTAGGTGGCAACCTAATGGGGGTTTCAGTAGTTATTGTGATGCTTTTGCATGTTAATTTTGTTAAAATGGACGACATATCACAATATCTCTCTTTTAAAATATATATCTCAGTGATGGTATGCATTATGGGTTCATCTGATTTATTGCAGCTTGTTTAGCATGGATGGGGACTTTGCACCAATGGTTGAGCTTGCAGAACTCCGCAAGAAGCATGGCTTTTTGTTAGTAATCGATGATGTAATATCTCTTAATATGTTTTAGCATATTTCTTCATGACAACTGTTATGTGTGTGGTTCTGATCCTCGGATTAAGGTTAACACCTAAGAAAGGCTTTAGATAATAATCATAAAATAGATATCCCATACGATTAATGTTCCTAGAAAGGAATTACTCATTCACTCTACCATATATTCTCTTCATGATTGACTATTTATGTGATACAAGCTAAACATGTCTTGCATATCCAGGCTCATGGCACATTTGTTTGTGGCAAAAATGGGGGTGGTGTTGCTGAGCAATTCAACTGTGAGAAGGATGTGGACATATGCATTGGTACACTAAGTAAAGATGTCGGCTGTCATGGAGGATTTATAGCATGCAGGTAATTGTCTGAGTACACTTGGCTTTGGAATTAACAATAAGAGGGACTGATTACATGTTTAACTTATGTTTTCTGCACTACATCGGCACAAAAAAAGCAATTATGTTTCGTGAACAATTCACCTATAAATTTTTCTATTCTATGAATTCTTATAGCAAAAGGTGGAAGTTATTAATACAGTCAAGAGGTCGTTCATTTATATTTTCAACAGCTACGCCGGTTCCAATTGCTGCTGCTGCTCATGGTGAGATCCAGTGTTGTACTTGAATTGATACTTATATATGAAGGCTTTCCTTAAAAACAAAACATTTGTTGTTAGTTCCTATTTCTAAATATATTTTTCTTGCCCCTATCCTTCTTATGTATTGTTATATCCTTATTTTATATCGTCTATGTAGTCTTGTGATACATTTCTTATTTATCACTCTCACTTCTAGCACAATCTTATAATTTAGTGGATAGTTCTATTTACCTGATTGTTGTGTTTACAATTGCGCAGTTGTAGATCATTTAATTTTAACAGGGAAGAAGTTAGACCGCCTGAGTTCATATGAAGCAATCATTATAATTATTTTTTTGTTTCAAAAAGCCTAGTGCCATAACTGACACCCATTAAGTGTGAAGAAGAGGAGCACAACAAATTTGAACCTGTGCCCTAACACATTAAATGTCCTCATAACCTTTTATTATCGGAGCTACAATTACGAGCCACATTATATATTTATTTATGCTTATTTGTAAATACCATCATTTTGTTAATACCATGGTTCAAATATTTGTTCAGAGATTTAAAATATATCATCATTTATTTTTCAATGTTTGAGTCCCCCTCTTGTGAGAATCACTTGTTTGCTAAATATATTATACAATTTTGCAGCTGCTGTTAGAGTGGCAATACATGAGAATTGGCGTAGAGCTGCTTTTCCTTCTGTTTTATGTTCTCCTGCCTGGGATCTATTCTAGACTAATAATTTAATAAATAATAATATGTTTTAGTGACAGACAATATTGTAGGAATAGATTAAATTTTTATTTATATTTTTCTAGGTTTTTGTGACAGTCATTATTGTAGGTAGAAATAAAAAAACATATTGTGACACTTCTCAGAACATGTAGTGACAGTCCTCAAAGTGTAGCAGGACGCCCCCTTAAAGTTGACACTAAATCTGGGTGTCACTCAAAGTATTATTGACCTTTACCTACAGCTTATAACTTTTAGTGACACATTTTGCATGTCACGATACGTCAATTTTTTTGTAGTGTATGCAAAATATCGTCGATAATGATGTATAATAATAATAATACTACTACTACAAATAATAATAATAATAATAATAATAATAATAATAATAATAATAATAATAATAATAAAAGTAATAATAAAACACTTAAAATTTGTTAATGAAATTAAAATGATTGAAATTCAAATAAAATTAACATATTCATAAAACTCGCCTATTTAATTTTGTTAAATTCCATAAATTCAATACATTTATGATTATTAATACTACACACATATTGTAACTTATCTCAAACAATACAAAATAAAATAAATACTAATATAGTAAAAACAGATTATTGTTATTGTCCTCTTTGAAATTAAGTCACCGGTTAACCTCTCCTACTAATTTTATAATAAATATATTAATTTTTCTTTAAATCTAGACTATTAAAAGACTTATAGTACATTTGTAAAACAAGAATGCATCGTCATGTCTTCC
>JBBPBR010000002.1:9309193-9324003 GCA_037974775.1 Cicer pinnatifidum
CTATATTTTATTACCTAATAATACTCATTTGTATCAGGTAGAAGATGAAATTATTTTGTAATATTCATGATAATTATTAATTAGACTAATTAAGCCACGTAATAGCTAGATCACAAAACATTTAACGTGAACAAGAAGTAGATAGTTTAATAATATTAAAACAAAATAGTCATACGATAAACAAGTAAATTTTAATTTAATTTCTTTACATATAGAATAAAATATTAATTACATAATAAATTACGAAAATTATTAAAATACACATAATATATATATTCAAAGTCGAAGATGTAACAAAAAATCTCTTTAAAGATCAAAAGAAAAATCACTACTATTTATTCAAAGTGGTACATATTTTTTATCCATGAAAAAAAGACTCATGTTTGTAAGGAGGTGAAAGAAATATAAATAGAAAAAAAAATAAAAAATAAAAATTAAGTTGATTGAAAAAATTAAAGAAAAAATATCAAAATAAAGAAAATGTTCATTCATCAAATGTGTTCATCACATTTCATATTTTAAATAATGTATAAATTAAGTCGGGACTATTGACCTACACTCTTTGATTCAAAAGATGGGATGACTGACCTGCACACTCTAATATAAACAACATGCTCCCCAAAAATTGAGAAAATGACTTATATCTTAAGTTAGGAAAAATATTTACACATGAAGTTGAGAAAATAATCCGCATCTTAAGCTAGGAAAATGACTCACACCCCAAGCCAAGAAAAAGACTCACATCTTAAGTCGAGAAAACAACTCGCACCCTTCTTTGCAATGCTAACTTTTTTCAGACAAAATTAAAGTCTCCGTCTTTACTTATTATTTACACTTATTCTCAAGTAAATTCTAAGTGAAGAAAGGCAGATGCCGAAACCTAACTTTGTCCTTTTTTTTATAATTCACAAAAAATAATACAAAAAGGGTGTTTTTTGAATTTTTACCCTAACTTTTAATTTTTCATGTGATATTAGTTTGTTAATAAAAAGATATATATGTTAGGATTTTATGTATTTTTATTTATTACTTTTTTGGTCTAATAATATGGTAATAAAAAAATAATTCCAAAGTTTTCTCATGTTATTGTATAGAAACAAAACAATATAAAATCTAAGATTAATAAATAAGAGTTTTATTAACTAAATTAAATATCAATTTATTTATTTGATTATTTAAGATTGGTTTTTATTTAAAATGGACAAATCCGATTTTTGTCATTTGGGGAAAATTTTTAAAAGAAAAATAAAACTTAGGGTTCAAAATAATTAATCATAACAGTAGACATTTATTTGTATAAATTCCTTAATCTAATTTGTTAATATAAATAAGAGTGTTAATTGACTCTTAGAGAATATGACAAATTAGAAAATATCCATTGATTTTAGGAATCCGACCACTACTAGTTCTCGTTCTCTATTGTACCGTTCTTACACAACCTTCTCTATAATCACTCATTTCAACAAAGAAAACGGAGACAAATATAATAAGGGAGACAACAATTTTTTGAAATCGGTATGTAAATTTTTATTTCTCTAAAACAAACTAGTACAATAATTTTTATTTATTTATTTATGATATTTGTTGATTTTTAAGTTAACTTTGTTCATATAACAAAATTATCTACAATGTTTTTTATAGTATTATCATGTTTGTCGTTTTGTATATTTGATGTTATAATTTAAACAAATTTCATTTTCATATTCTAATTATAAAATAAAATATTGAATTGAGAAAATGTATTTTTCAACCATCAATGTTATTTGAAAAATCGCAAAAAACACTCATTTATGGTTCTAATCATTGAAGTAAACTTAAAAATACTTTTAAAAAATAAGATAAAAGTGAAAACAACCTATTGTTATATTTTTTGCCATATCGAACATACCTATTGTTGGTCCATTAAATTGTTTTCCAATGCATCATTTGGTATTAGTCTCCTATGATTATCAAGGTTCTTTTACTTTATCTTATACAAATTTTTCAGGATTTATATAACTTTGTTTATCCTGAATTTTGTGTGTTAAATTTGTTGTAGTTAATTAATCTGTTTTTAATCTTATATATCAAAGTTTGTTTTGGCATTCTTAATTTATTGAAGTTTTCAAAATTATTTTTGCAGGTCCATATTTGTTAAAGATGAAGATGAAACATCACATGAATAAAAGGATTCTCTTGTTGTGGTTTATAATGGCCATGCAACTTTGTTTCATGATGCTTGGTGCTTATTCTGAAAATATCGTATTCAGGTTCTCATCCCTACATTTTTATCTTGCTTCTCTATTTACCATTTTAGTTTCATTTTGATGAGAAAAAGAAAATCATGAATTGTGATTGCACCCCACAATATTTGATATTTTGAAAAATTACAGAAAAATATAGTCGATGGAGCAAAATATTTATATCGTAACTCAAATTGTGATATACTTTTAATCAAAATGTGACTTCAATGCAATGCATATATTACATAAAAATTACATTTTTTATATTATTTTTTTTTCTAATTATATTCAGTTATTTGGATATAATTGAAAAAAATATATAATTAACAAAAATATTAAAAGAAAAATTAGAAGTCTCATTTCTCCCGAGAAAACAAATTTCATAGTTCCATGTCCTTAATTTATTTTTTTGGTACTTTTCCATCTGCATGCATCATTTCACTTATATTCCATTACTTTATCCTAGTAAAGAAAACCATTTTCATTTATTTTTTAACATCACTTTCATTTCATACCTAAGAAAAACTACTTTTGTTCATTCCTATATAAACATTAATCACTCATTTTTTATTTATTTTGTACTTGCAGAAAATATTTAAAGGAAGCTAATCCTCCAGTCAGTATTACGAATGAACAAAATTCTAGTCAGGTGATACTAGTTTTTGAGACAGAAATGCTTGATATTTTAACTATATATCACGGAAAAACAAAATTATTTGAAGCATGAAAATACCTAAAATTGATGACATATCTAATTATCTCAATTAAAATTAATTTATCTTTGAAGTTGGATCTAACTCACAAATAGTGACTAAATATTTTGATTGGGTATTTATGGCAAATTATGGGAGATATTACTACTTCTTTTTGTTTTTTTTTATATAAACTATTAGTTTATATATACTTTATGAAACATTAGCATTACTCTTCTTGGAAAAAGATATAGATCATTCAAAAAAAATAAAAATTGAAAAAACTTGTCCTGATTTTGTCTTTGATTTTCAGGTGGTGATCCAAAATGGCATATTTACCCTCTTTTTGGCAAATCCTAAGGGGTATGTTAAAGGAATATCATATAGTGGAATGGAGAATTTACTTGCAGATGGAAATAAAGAGGGTGATAGAGGGTACCTATTTTATATATTAAAAAATTATATTCAATTTGGTGTAATTAAAGATTATATTCAGTAATGTATATAGCATAAAAATTAGATCTATCGACATAATTAGGCTTTCATATTATTTATAGGTACTTCGACGTCGTTTTTGGTAGCTCTGAAAGGTATAATTATTTAATTTAATTTTTTATTATCTCCTAATTTATATGTTATTTCATTGATAACAAACTCAATATACTAATTTATAATACTAATGCAGAGTCCACGGGAAAACTTTTTCGGTCGTAACACAAAACGAGAACGAAGTTGAGGTTTCATTTGTAACGACATGGAATTCTTCAATGGGTCCCTCACAAGTTCCTATAAACATAGACCAAAGGTGAATTCTTAGTTTAAATTATTTTGTCACACTTTGTGAAAATTAATCATGGACAACATGTATCTTATTTTGATGATTAACATTCATTATTATTATTATTTTGAATAAATTTAATTTTACAGGTATATAGTACGAAGAGGCTATTCAGGATTTTATTCTTACGTGATATTTGAACGACTAAAAGGATTCCCTGCTGTAACAGTTGATCAAATAAGGATTGTTTATAAACTCAAGGAAGACCAGTAAGTAACTATTCGAAAAATATTTATTGATGCAACTTCAGGAAATTATTTTCGAGTGAAATTATCACAAAATTTTAAAAATTAAAATAACAAATATTTTCATAAAGTAAACGGTCTTTGAATTTTGTTACAAAAACATGTTTAATTAAAGAATCAATGATGCATGCAGATTCAACTATATGGCCATCTCAGATACTAGACAAAGAAGAATGCCATCTCCGAAAGATAGAAGAGAAGGTAAACCCTTAGCATATAAAGAAGCTGTTCTCTTAACTAATCCATCTGAACCACAATTTAAGGGAGAGGTAACTTTCTTTTTCTGTACTTGCTCTCTTGATTACATAAAATATTTGATTGTTTATATAGTATGCATGTTGTTTCTAATATGATTTTATTTATATTTATTAATACCATATAGATTATGTATCATTAGTGTAAAAAAATAATTACTCATCTCCGCTTAATTCAATTGACAAATGTCAGTATTGTTAAATTGAATAAATATCGTGAGTTTGAATCCGAAAATCACATTTATGTATCTAAGTTTCAAATGGTGTTTATCATTGATAAAAAAATTAGAGTATAGCTTATATATTCTATTTTTTTTATTCTAGTTTGAAAAATACGTTATTAAATGTGTGAATGGTTTGTGTTGGGCTCAGGTGGATGACAAATACCAATACTCAAGTGAGAACCAATACAACAATATCAATGGATGGATTACTGCAGATTCTGAAAAGCCCGTGGGTTTCTGGATCATAACACCTAGTAATGAATTCCGCAATGGTGGGCCTATTAAGCAAGACCTCACATCTCATGTTGGGCCAACTTGTCTATCCGTAAGTTCAACAAAAGCCCACCAGTTCATGAGTAATAAAGAATTAATATCTAAATAATATATTTATATATTTCAATTAGAAAATTATTTGCCTTTGAAAAAAAATTAGTTGTAACTCATGTGTATATTTTACTAAAGGCCTAAAACATTTCAGATAGATACTTAATATTAAATTTCCTAAGCTACAATTAAAGTGTTTTCTATTTTTTGACAAGAATTAAAGTATTTTTTATTTTCCCTTTTGCTTAATTATTTTATTTTATTTATGTGTAGATGTTTGTGAGTACCCACTATGCTGGCAAACATTTAGAAATGGTATTCAAAGAAGGAGAGACTTATAAAAAGGTTTTTGGGCCTATTTTTGTTTACTTGAACTCTGCCTCAAGCAAAGCTCAATTCACATCTTTATGGTCAGATGCTAAGCAAAGGGTGAATATTATTCTCTTAGAATCTCTTATATTTTATTTATATCTCTTTACTAGTACCTAATTACACATGATTTATTTTTCTTGTTTGGTTAATCAGTTATCCAATGAAGTTAAAAGTTGGCCTTATGATTTCCTTCAATCAAAAGCTTTTGTTCCAGCTAATCAACGGGGAACAGTACTAGGATCTTTACAAATCAACGACGGGTATATATTAACGAATTTAGCTTCTCTAGAGTCAACATTTTTTTAGACAATATAGAGTGAATAATCTCTTTACGATTATATTGGTTCATGTGTTTCAATATAAATCATTTAGCTTGTTTATTTTATTCTCTAAAATCAATCGGTCACTCTAAAGATAATGTTCATTAGGATTCGGATTTGGATTTGTTTTTGATCTGTTCTTGTTGTACCACATTCATTAGGGGGGAAAAATCTCATGCTAATAATGCTTACATTGGTCTAGCAAGTCCTGGAATAGCAGGATCATGGCAGAATGAAAGCAAGGTACATTTGAAGTTGAATCCGAAGAAATTTAATTTCTTAAACTTTGAAGCAATATTTATATCTATATCCAGCTAAATATGATTTGAATTATATGCTAATTTACAGGGCTATCAATTCTGGACTAGAAGTGACTCAAATGGAAACTTTGTTATAAAAAACATTAGATTACAAATATAATGATATAATCACCATTATACCAGGTAAGTTATAGAAATAAATTTCCAACGATTGAACACATGGTCATCACAAAAGTAATTATACTTTTGATGCATTAGACAATGAATTTATAATAATGTAAATATATACATGTAGGAGGCACCATCAACTTGAATTCACTAGTATATTATCCTCCAAGAAATGGGCCTACTCTATGGGAAATTGGCATTCCAGATCGATCAGCTCATGAATTTTATGTACCAGATGCTTATGCTAACCTCACAAACAAATTATACGTCAACGACTACGCAAACAAGTTTGTCATTTTTCCTTATTCAATAATTAATGCTAACTTTTATTATTTATTATTAAGATTAATGTTCATTTTTCACTTAAATAAATTACTTTATTTATGACAGGTTTAGGCAATATGGGATATGGCAACGTTACACCGAGCTATATCCAAAAAATGATCTCGTTTTCAGGATTGGTGTTGATAATTATACAAGAGATTGGTTTTATGCTCATGTTCCAAGGTAAATTACTTTTGTTTATGTGTTATGATTGTTCAATTTTTGGGGACATTTTAATGTAATTAAATTTCATAATGTATTCAGGCTCACAAATAATAAACTCGAAGCAACCACATGGAAGATTGTATTTGATCTTAAAAGTGGTGTATTGAATGGTAACTACACACTACAACTGGCAATTGCAAGTGCCGGATATGCTGAAGTGCAGGTACACTAATTACAACCCCTACTTTTTCTAATTACACTCTAATAGATTTTATTTACATGAATTAAATTTATCTTTAAATTATATAACCAATATAATTTTATATTTTCAAATATCAAAACATAAACTTTGATAATTCTTTTAATAATTTTATCTTAAAATTCGCCATAGACCTTATATGTCCTCTTAGTTTAAGTCAAATGTTTAATATATATTTATGTAATTTGATTTATTCAAAATAATCATAATATTGATTTTGAATGATGTGTGATCAGGTTTCGTTGAATGACATGAGTGTTTATCCTCCCCACTTTACAACACATCGAATAGGCGATGACAATGCAATTGCAAGACATGGAATCCATGGATTGCAGTTTTTTTATAGCATATCATTACCTAGTTCTCGTATGATAAAAGGAATTAATACATTATATCTAAGGCAATCAAGATGTGGATCCTTTTTCCAAGGAGTTATGTATGATTATATTCGTTTAGAAAGTCCTCCTACTACCCACAATTGATTGTGAGATTCTTCATGTACTATAGATTAAGCATTAAAGTTTAGGGAAAGAGTAAGGTTATGTTACATAATACATATTACTTTGTTAGTTGTGTTGTATGCATATATTTATTGAAATTAAATAATAAAATCATTGCTTTCAATTTTGTGCATGTATTTCCTTATGCTATTATCAATTATTGGTCCAATTTTTTTAATACTAATGATGTATGTAAAGAGTGAAGAAACAAGACATATACAGATTACTGCTTATAATAATACTTATGTTAAACATTTGTTGTCGTTATCTCATGGACAATTAAAAATATAAATTTTAATTATATAATTAAAAGTTTTGAATTTTAATTTGGATCATTTGATCTCAATCAATGAACTATATTCTAAAAAAATTTACTTTTTGCAAGAGAATAGAAAGGATTTAAATCTTGTCTCAAGTCCAAAAACATAGCATTTCTTTAACTATTTAATAAGTGAAGATTGAACTACAAAAATTATTCTTAGAATCAATAACAACTATAAAGGATTCAATTTCATTTTCACTAGTTTACTTTCAGTGTGTTTCCAATGTCAATAACAAATCGATATTTCACATCGGATTTGAGTAAACGCTCCATTGCAGTATTTACATAATCTACCGGAACAACCTCAATATCAGGTTTGATATCATGTTTAGCAGCAAAATCAATCATTTCTTGTGTCTCCTTTAACCCTCCAATGCAACTACCACCAATTATCTTCCTCCCTGTCAACAATTAATGTGGAATATCTTTCAAATCATTCTTCTAATAATCTTGCAATAAAGGATGCACAAGTTGACTAACAAAGTATGGCATTTTTGTGTTATATGCTTACCTCCAATTAAAGGAAATACTGGAAGCTCCAAAGGCTTCTCTGGAGCACCAACCATAACAAGTTTACCATGATTCTTCAATAGACCAATCAAAGGCAACAGAGGATGCATAGCTGAAACGGTGTCAATGATACCATCAAAGCTGCCCATTACAGCCTATAACATAATCAACAACATTAATTACAAGTTTATAATTGACGTAATATTTGACACTAATGAATATCTTATAATTGTTCAATAGAGTGTTTAAGGTTTAAACTTTGTCTCTTAAGATTACAATGTTACACTCTTACCACTAAATTGACTATCTTGATTTAGTAACTTTTTGAAAATTAAACGACCTCTAAATTAGTCAGAAACTCATTTAGAGACCGATTTTTAAATTGGTCTGAGAAATCAAACACTATATACCAAAATATTTCAATCACTAAATAGCATATGATGATTATGATTAGTACGCACCTTCATTTGGTCTTGTTCGCGACTAACCACAAACGAGTCAGCTCCTAAGTGTTCAATAGCTTCCTTCTTTTTGTTAGGAGAAGTACTTATGACTGTTACATTGGCACCAAAAGCTTTGGCAAACTTAACAGCCATATGACCTAAGCCACCAAGACCAACCACACCTAAATTTAAACCAGGCTTGTCAAGTCCAAAATACTTCAAAGGGCTATACACTGTGATTCCAGCACAAAGAAGAGGAGCAGCAACATCAAGTGGTAAACCATCTGGAATACGGATGACAAAGTGTTCATCTGCAACCATTGTGTCAGAGTAGCCTCCATATGTGATTGTTCCATCAACATTCTTGGCACTATATGTAAGAATCATCTTTGAGCAGTAATTCTCAAGATCATCGCCACAACTTTGGCATGAGTCACATGATCCAACCAAGCACCCCACACCTACCTTATCTCCAACTTTGAACTTTTTCACCTTGCTTCCTACCTCTGTCACTTCACCAGCAATTTCATGCCTTTACACAATACAGAAAGAAACAAAAATAAATTACTTTATTTTATGATCAAGTAAAACAGGAGTGTTCATGGATCGGTTAAATAGAATTTTTACCCTGGAACTATAGGGTAAATAGAATTTCCCCATTCGTTCTTCAGCATGTGCAAATCCGAGTGACATATACCACAATATAGTACTTTGAATGTCACATCTTTCTCCCCTGTTTCCCTGAAAAAAGGAATAAATAAATCATGCATTTATGAAAAATATGAATGAAGTGAATGAAGAAATGATGATGTGTGACCTTCTGGAGAACTTGAAAGGAGAGAGGACACCAGATGAATCTCTAGCTGCCCATCCGAAAGCCTTTTTGGGATGCTCTGCCTCTGGTTGTAAAGCCATTTCAAATGCAATGAAAGAAAAAAAATGTTGATCTTATGGAAAATTCAATACCCACAAGTTATAAGAAGAGTGTATGTGGCAGTGTCTTAGCCATGTTTGCTACTTATATGGGTGTGAGGGGTGACTTTGTCAATGAAATTAATGTCCCATAATACATCACTGCTTAGATCATTATCGTCAGTACTATTGTGATCATAAATTCATGTTATTATTATTACTATTATTAAATATTGTGTATTTATTTCATAAAAGATAATGTATTTTAATGTAAAATTATTTAAACAATACATAATGAACAAATAAAAGTAGAATATGGATATAGTTTAATTTTTTTTAAAATGTGACCAAAATGACATTTTATAGCGCGTCTTTTATAACGTTTATTAAATATACGCTTGCACATAATATTTATAAGACTTTTCCAACACTTTTTCAAAAGCGTTGTAAATTAAAGCCCCCTCATATAATGTTTTACAGCGTTTTTAGAGTGCTTTAAACACAAGCGCTGTAAAATATAATCGACATGTATATAATTTTATTTTATTTAAAATATGGCCTGATTTAAATGCATTTAAAGTTTAAAAATAATGTATTTAATTATAATCATTCAATCTGTCAGGTTATATTGTGTAATTTTTAAATTAAAATCAATTATTTGATTTTTATTATCGTGATAAAATGTTATTAGTTGACAATTGTATTTTTTTTTTTCATACACTTATAGCGCATTAAGTATAGCGATTCATTACTTTTTTAAGATAAAGTTTGATAACACAAAATCAATTATATATTGCCTTTTTTTATATACACGTTATTTTAGAAAAATAAAATGTTAAAATAAATAAACATGAATTACATAGACTATAAATTTATTGAAAACCTTTTTTTAACTTAAATAAGAGATCCCTATCGCATAATTTATTGAAACGTACCTTATACTCGATCGAAGCATTTATCCTTTTTAAAAACATAGCAAGGTTAAATCAAATAAGTATTTAATGTTTGGTGGACTAAAGGAGAACAAAACCCAACAAATCAAATATTTTTATTAGCTAATACTATACATAGGGATCGTAACATTATCCGTACATGTGAATATTTATCCGAATTCATTAGATTTAGTCAAAGAAAATTTATTTTGATTGAATGCGGATGGAGATTAAAATTGGTGGACACACTTGGAGGTGGTGATATTCAACTTGTATTCAAAACTATCTTGCAAGTAATATTGTAGTAATTTTTAAATTTTCTATACATACATATATTGAATATACTTAATATTTTTTAAATATGAAAATTATAATTGTTGCAGCCTGAATTTTTGAGTATTTTTCGAATTCAATAAAGTCGCCACCAAAATTTATTTTAAAATAGAAAAAATATTAAAAAACCACTAAACATAGAAATGAGCTTAAGAGGAAGCAAGAGGCGTGCGTGCAAGCAACTTTTCTTTAACATTTTGTTTTGTTTTTTGTTCTATTTGTTTTTTGTGTTAAATTTAATGTTACTGAAATTCTTATCGACTCAAAACTATATCAGATTTAACAAAATAACAATTTTTAGACTTAATAATAACAAACTTTTTTTTAATTATTTTTAATTGATCACAAAAAATTGAGGTATTATAATAATCTTATCTCTATAAAAAAATATTTTTTTAATTTTATTTATTGTCTAATAATAATTATTTTTTTATTTTAACTATAATACATATGATGTTTAAAGTTATAATTTATATATATGAATGAGTGCGAGTGTGGGCAGAAAACCTGAATTTTGTTGTAGACGGAGATGAAAGCCTAAATTTTACATCCACTATGAAACGAATACGAATGAAATTAATATAATTTTTTTATTAAAGTGACATTTATTATAAAACGAGAGGAATATTATTACGTAAAAAATTTGGTGTACATCTAGACACACGTTATATCCTTTTTGAGAGATAAAAATAGATAAAATGTCATGATATATTATTAGTGATCTGATAGAAATAGAGATAGAGAGAAAATTAAGGTATTCAATTAAATAAGATCATATTTTAATGCAAAATAGAGGATAAAAATCTAGAAATGATTATATAATATAAATATGTATTAGATGATATAATTAAAAAAAAATTAATATTACATTAATAGAAATAGGAATGGAAAGTGAGACTCATTTGGAATAAAATCTTTTTACTGTATGATTCTCATAATGATGAGTTCTTCATTTGGAATAAATAAATATTTTAAATCTTAACTATTTTGATGTGAAAAAATAAAAACAAAAAAAAAAACGTAATCATATACGTCAATGCATTTATAAATAGCTCTTCACTCTAACGTGTCCCTTCCACACACACAAATAAAAAATTGAAACAAGAATTGAAATGGCAACACAACCTGAATTGGAGCACCCCAATAAGGCCTTTGGTTGGGCAGCTAGAGACACTTCTGGTGTTCTTTCCCCTTTCAACTTCTCTAGAAGGTTCTTTCATTCACCTCTACATTCTTTACATTTTTTTAATTAATTCATTATTTTTTTTAAACTATAAATTTGTTATTCTGCATATATTTGTCTTGGTGGCCACAACATGATCCATGCAAGAAATTGGATGCAATAGTAGTAGTCGAATCATAAATTTTGATATTTGTACAATTGTGATGTGTTTTTGTATATTATTTCCGTCACATTGTGATGTGTGTACTTTATAGGTTAAATGCAGTTTTTGTTCTTCGGTTTATCAAATCCGCAAGAATCTCTTTTTTATTTTTTTCGTTATTTTAGTATCTAATTTTCAAAGAGTGTCGATATACAAATAATTTTAATCATTTTCGTTATTCTAGTCTCTCTCAATTTGATGACGTCCCAATCATTTTTAATATGATGATAATTTAAATTAAATAGTATTATTTTAATAATTGTTTTAAAAAACTTTAAAAGAAATTCAAACTCATATTTTTTTAAATTTACGTTTGTTTTTTGTTTTAAAAATTTTGAAAAAGAAATAAAAAAAAAGGTTACAAAAGATTCTTAACTTTTTTTAAAAAACGAAATGTAAATAATTTGTTGTGATTTTGTATTTTACTTTAACAAAATGATTTTTTTTTTATTTTTAAAAATTTTAAAGTAAAAAAATTAAAATTACTTATTTATTTTAAATTCCAAATTATCTTATACACATAACTAAAATGATTTGTCTTATCAGTTTTTAAGTTATTATTCTACGGACAAATGTGAATAATCCGAGACGTGTAAATTAATTATGGCAGAATTTATTATCTTATTTAAAATAAATAAAAGTTCTTCTAAAATAAAAATAAACATAAACAAATCAAATCAAATTTTCTTAAAAATATTAAAACCAAAGTTATAGAAAATAAAATAACTGGACAATTAAAATTAGACTTAGTTTACTTCTTGTCCATACTTTGAATTAATATTAGAGTTAGTTTTTCTAGGAACCGAAGTGTGTAAGTCATAAAAATACTTGTTGCACTAAAATAACTCTTCTGTAATTGAATATTTGATTTTGAAACTAACGTTGTTATTAGCTAAATAACACACATTTTTGTCTGTGAAAACTTTCAGGGAAACAACTGAAAAAGATGTAGCGATCAAAGTTTTGTATTGTGGCATATGTCATTCTGATCTCCACATGGCCAAAAATGAATGGGGCATATCCACCTATCCACTAGTACCCGGGTATATATATTTTATATTTCTATTTCTTCTCCCTATTTCATTTGAAAAGAATATTAACTATCTTATAAATGTATAAAAGTCATACTATTTTCCACTATTTTAATTTGATTCTAACTTACATAAAAAATACAGGCATGAGATAGTTGGAATAGTGACAAAAGTGGGAAGCAAAGTAGACAAGTTCAAAATTGGAGACAAAGTGGGTGTGGGCTACATGGTTGATTCATGTCGATCATGTCAAAGTTGTACTGACAATCTTGAAAATTACTGCCCAAAACCCTATACACCAACATCTGGTGGCAAGCATAGTGATGGAAGCAGAACATATGGAGGGTATTCTGACTCAATTGTTGTTGATCAGCACTTTGCTGTTCACATTTCTGATGGTTTACCACTTGAAGCTGCTGCTCCACTCCTCTGTGCTGGAATCACTGTTTATAGTCCTCTTAAATATTTTGGACTTGACAAACCTGGTTTGAATATTGGTGTTGTTGGTCTTGGTGGACTTGGTCATTTGGCTGTCAAATTTGCCAAAGCTTTTGGTGCTAATGTCACTGTAATTAGTACTTCTCCCAACAAAGAGAAAGAAGCTATAGAACACCTAGGAGCTGATTCATTTCTCATAAGCCGTGACCAAGATAAGATGCAGGTATAAATTCAATAGATCATTCAAATTCTAAATTAAATATATTTAGCTATGATAATTAATTAATTAACTATGTCACTAATTATATAGGCTGCAATGAGCACATTGGATGGTATTCTTGATACAGTTTCAGGGGATCATCCCGTTGTCCCTCTAATTGGATTACTAAAGTCTCATGGAAAACTTGTAATGCTCGGTGTACCAACCAAGCCTCTCGAGATCCCCGTTTTCCCTTTACTTATAGGTAAATCAGTGTATATCTGAAAAGTTAATGTATCTGATTTGAATTTTTAATTAATTACGTCCATATTTTAATTACTATTGAGAAAATTATTTATGAGTAACAATTTTAATGCTAACATTAATTGACCGTAGGGAGAAAGTTGGTAGCTGGAAGTGGAATTGGAGGACTGAAGGAAACTCAAGAGATGATTGATTTTGCAGCTAAGCACAATGTAAAACCTGATATTGAAATCATTCCTATTGATTATGTGAACACAGCAATGGAACGACTCCTCAAAGGTGATGTTAAATATCGATTTGTGATTGACATTGGAAACACTCTGAAACCAAGTTCTTAAATTTTGCCCCACACATTTGTCACAAAAAAATAAATTGCAGAACTATGCTTTATGTAGTTGGAGATATTTTCAAATGTCACAATTAATGTTTCTGTTTCTTTATTTAATATGTTCTGGTTGTTGTACTTTTAATAATGTGCTCATTTTATGATATGATAACATCCTGTGTGCAACTAGCTAGTTGAGGTGATTTCAGATTTTTCTCACTATTATTGTTATTTACACAAATAACAAATCGATGCAATGTACAATTTACTTACTGATATCACGTTTACATGTGGATTTTGATAATTTGAAGTGAGAATTTCAAATTTAAAGAATTTCAATAACACTTAAAATATAATTTCAAAATTTTTTTATTTTATAAAATATTAATCATGAAATAGTTTCTATAATTATTTTAAATTTATAATTTTGACATTATAGTTTCTATTTTTATTTTAAATTTATAATTTTGACAATGTTGATACATTCAAATGATAGAGTACATTATATATAAACATAAATTCAATATTATTAAAAATGAAAGAGATAAA
>JBBPBR010000002.1:9331353-9341767 GCA_037974775.1 Cicer pinnatifidum
AATGTTCTACTCAATTTTTTTTTAATTTTTTTATTTTTACATTCTTTTATATCATTCTTATACTAAATAGTACATCAAATTTACTATATTTCTCATATGTTTTCTTCTCTCTCTCAAAATTAGCTTTTCTTAAAAACCTATATAAATTAAGAGGAGTAATCAAATTATACAAATATAATATTACACTAATACTATTTTGTTCAATAATATTTTGTTTGATACTTATTTTTTTTTTTAATTTAATCTTTAGATTAAAAAAATATATCATATAAATATCATCAATACAAATTTTTACATAAAACTAAAACCGTTTCGTATGTGTATAATAAAAATGTTTAATACTTAAAACCTATATATTATATAGAAAATATGTCAATACAACAACAACCCTCACTACACAATGCATTATAAATAGCCCTTTTACATGCTTGAAGTAATATCGATATCGTATTACTTTTATTGCTACTCACTATTGAGAAAGACACAACTTATTCACTTCCTTTTCATCACATTGAAATGGCAAGACAACCTGAATTTGAGCATCCTAAGAAGGCCTTTGGTTGGGCAGCTAGAGACACTTCTGGTGTTCTCTCTCCTTTTAATTTTTCTAGAAGGTTCATTCATTAATTCACCCCTTTACTCTTTACATTATTTTTTATTTATTTCAATATTATTTTTAATACTCTATTAATTCATTATTTTTTTTCTTCTTGTGGTTCACTACAACACGATCCATTGGAATTGGATGGGATGTAGTACTTGAATTAGAAATTATATTTCTACATTAAATGTGATATATTATTGCATTTTTATTTAATCACGTTTTATTTACATATATTTTCTTTAGTCATGTTTACATTTATGATGTGTTCATTTTTATATGATGTCCACTTACCATTTGGATTCATAACATTTAAATAAAATTCATATCTAATTGAATGTTTTCATGTTGAGATGAACATGGTCACCTAAATAATTCACAATTGGTGTAAAAAAAATTCAGGGAAACAGGTAAAAACGATGTAGCATTCAAAATTATGTATTGTGGAATATGTCACACAGATCTCCACATGGCGAAGAATGAATGGGGCGTATCCACATACCCATTAGTTCCTGGGTATGTTTTAAATTACTACTCACCTATATTTTAGAATATACTAAATAAATTTTTTATTCCTATAAAATTCTAAAGTTTTAATACTTTAGAATATTACAAGAATTTCTCTAAAAAAAATTATAAAAAAAAGAGTTGAATTAAATATAAAATTTTAAATTTCAAAAACTTAAAAATTCATATTTAATTAATCATATGTTAAAAAAATTTAAAATTTTGTATGAAATATGCTTATAACTTCATAAACATGATTTCAAAAAATCATTCAAAAGTTTAAAAAATACACATGAATTCACTTAAAACAAAGATTTTTCATAGGTCAAAGTTGAAAAATTTGTTTAAAGAAACTAAAAACAAAATTTTAAAAAATTTACAGAGACTAAAATTTATTTAATATTTTTCATTATTTTAATTTGATTGTAACTTATATAAAAAATATAGGCATGAGATTGTTGGTATAGTGACAGAAGTGGGAAACAAAGTAGAAAAGTTCAAAATTGGAGAGAAAGTGGGTGTGGGTTACATGGTTGATTCATGTCAATCATGTCAAAGTTGTGATGACAATCTTGAAAATTACTGCCCTCAATATACAAGCACATGTAGTGGCAAGGATCGTGATGGAAGCATAACATATGGAGGGTATTCTGATTCAATTGTTGTTGATCAGCACTTTGTTGTTCACATTTCTGATGGTTTACCACTTGAAGCTGCTGCTCCACTCCTCTGTGCTGGAATCACTGTTTATAGTCCTCTTAGACATTTTGGACTCGACAAACCTGGTTTACATATTGGTGTTGTTGGTCTTGGTGGACTTGGTCACATGGCTATAAAGTTTGCCAAAGCTTTTGGTGCTAATGTCACTGTAATTAGTACTTCTCCCAACAAAGAGAAAGAAGCCATAGAACACCTAGGAGCTGATTCATTTATTATAAGTCATGATAATGATAAAATGCAGGTACAAATTAATAAAATAGTCTAATACTAAAATATTGGCAATGGTAATTAATTAATTAACTAAGTGATTGTTAACAATTTTATAGGCTGCAATTGGAACTTTGGATGGTATAATTGATACAGTTGCAGTGAATCACTCTATATTACCTCTAATTAATTTACTAAAGTGTCGTGGAAAACTTGTAATGGTTGGTATACCAGAGAAGCCTCTGGACCTCAATGTTCTGCCTTTAGTTATTGGTAAGCTACAATATATATATATATATATATATGATTATTATTATGTTTGATTTGAATTATGAATAAAGATGGTGATGGTAATAATTATTATTGGCAGGGGGAAAGATGGTAGTTGGAAGTTTCATTGGAGGGATTAAGGAGACTCAAGAGATGATTGATTTTGCTGCTAAACACAATGTAAAACCTGACATTGAAATCATTCCTGTGGATTATGTTAACACTGCTATGAAACGACTCGTTAAAGCAGATGTTAAGTATCGATTTGTTATTGACATCGGAAATACTCTTAAACCAAATTCTTAATTTTTTTTTTATCTCTAAATTCTCATTAATTGTATTGTTATTTTCATTATGAATATTGATTATAAAGCATGGACGTTTTGAAAGAGAAAAAAAAAAAAAATTATCCATTACTTCTCCTTATGTAACTGTATATATATATATATATATGGTATCAAATATTTAGTTAACTGAATTAACATGACATAAAGAGAAAAAAACAAGTAAAAGAATTTCTAAGTTTTATACAGTCACAACTACATAGAGTTGTGCGGTCAATAACACAATTGTAAGCTGTTATCGCAGCATATAATCAAAATCCGCTTGGATGTTTAATTTTTCTTTCTCATGCCCACATAAAGCAATCAAATTGAGAATGAGTTGTTAGAAGAGTTGGGTGGAAAACGGTATTGACCAACGGCAAAATCATTAAAAGTTGTCTAATCTCAATTAGAAAAAACTATTAAAACTAGAGTTGATAATGCTAGGGTTTGAATACTATATTACCGTATCCATTTAAAAAAAAATAATAAAAAAATTTATAAATTATTTTTATCAAAAAAATTTGAAAAAAAAAGTTGAACAGAATTTGTCAAAAATTATTTTTTTAAAAAATCGAAATATAAATTTAGAAAAGTGAGTAAATAGACTCTACTTAGTTTACAAAATTTTAAGAGATTTTTTAATCTTAAAAGCTTACTTTTTTTTAGAGCTTTTTAACTATAATTTTGTTTTACCTACTTAATATATATAGATTGAGGTGAATAGTTAATAGACTTGAGAAATTAATGTCTATATAATAATTAGGCGTGAACAAAGTTCAATTATGTTTGAAAGCTGAATCGAACCAAATCAAACTAATTTTCAGTTTGGAAAAAACCGAATCAAATCGGTTTACAATTTGTAAAACCGAATCAAACCGGTTCTATAAACCAGTGAACCGGTTTAGTACTCCAAATCGAACAAAACTAATTTTAATTTATTTTAACTTGTACCAAACTGAATTATTTTTGTATCAAATTGAATTGTGCTATTGAATTCCTATAGACTTTCTTTTTTTAATTCATTGACTAGTAATTAGGGACTTTTAGAATGTTGAAAAATGATTAAATTCCATCTCAACATAGAAGTTATTGACTAGCAGCATGTTGAGTTGCCTTTCCAGATACATATTAAGCCTTGCATTGGCATGGTCTTTTGAACTAATTCTCATGATCTTCATTTTTGGTACCAGTCGCAATAAAAGTGAGAATCCCAGAAGATAAAATTATAATTAATCAGGAACAGAAACAACAATGTCTAATTAGGGTAATATTGAACAATCAGTCTCAGCACATCACTAAACCTTAATAGGCTAATGAATTTTCTAAAAATCTATGTCCAACACACATGTAACTAAAAGCTAAACAGAAACAGATTCCTCAATATTCTAAAAGTATGATCCCTAAACTCAAATAATCTATTTACTTCAACAATTTTACTTCAAATACAATGATCTTTGCAAAAAAGAGTATTTTGTTATGTTTCAAAAAATTTAAAATACAATACAAAGTTTGTAGAACTAAAAATATTATAACATACCTTTCTCAAAGGCTTCAAGTTCTTCAAGGTCCTCATCAAATAGATTTGAGAAAGGAGATCCTTTCAGCCAATCTGTAAGATTACTACGATGAGGATCTAACGCTCTTCCTCCAGTGCTGAAAGTAGACTTTGATGCTAAAGTAGACAAAGGGATGGTCAGCACCTCACGAGCAACACCCAAAAGGATAGGGAAGCTAGTTGAGTTGACTTTCCACCAATTCAGAATAAGGTTCACACTCTTCAACAAGGTTCTCGACAAAATAAGGTTCACATTCTTCAGCAAGGTATTTATCAAGCTCATATTTAGGATCAATTCTTTGCCCAGTTGATTTTTTGTAGAAGCCCATACTATGTATATCATTATCATTGTCCTCTGGTTGTGATTCTCCCATACTTTGAGAACTTTCCTCCCTATCTTCATATTCTCGATAAATTGATTTCAAGGAAGATGACAATTTCATCTTCAATGCCTCACCATCTACTTCAAAAAAATAATCAAGAAAGTAGTTTACATATCCAAATTTGCAAGTTGGGTCCAATACTACAACAATCAGTAACAACACGTTTATTCCATCAATGTTGCCCCAATACTTGTCATATTTACTCTTCATACTAATCCCCATCGATTTTATGCTTGCATCATTGTGCTCGCTTAATAATCGAATCTTCCTTCCAATAGCAAATACATCCTTCATATATATGTTAGTAGTAAAATATGAAGAGCCGAAAATACGCATAGTTGTGTCATAGAAAATCCTCAAAAAGGGAAGCACCGTATTAGCAAAGTCTCAATCCTTGGATAGAGGTACTCCAAGGCCTTTATACTTAGATAGTTCCTTGACATACTTAGCATCGGCAATTTCTATCAAATCAAAGGTTTTTTTATACTTCACAACCATTACTAACATCAAATATATAGAATTTCATCTGGTTTCCACATCTAGACATATGAGACATTTATAAGAAATTTTCTTCCTTTCAATACATCCTTTAAACCTTGTCAATCTTGAAGGAGACGATCTCACATATTTGACTACTTTCCAGATTCTTGTGATAGAAATGTCCTCATCTTTTAAACCTTTCTTTACATCCAAACTCAAGATATGTGCATAGCACCGCATATGGATATATTCTCTGTTCAGGAGCAAACAGTTCCTTGCATTCATCCATTTCTTCATAAATTTAATTCCGATGTCATTAGACGATGCATTATCTACTGTTATGTTAAAGACACCATTCAACTCCCAAGCATTTAAACATGTCTCGACTTCCTTTGCTATGAACTCTCTTGTATGGCTTGTGATTTGACAAAAATTCAAGATTCTCTTATGCAAATTCCATTTTTTTATCAATGAAATATGTAGTTAGACTCGTGTAGCTTAGATTTTGGATAGAAGTCCAAGTGTTTGTCGTAAGACAAACCCTCCCACAGTGTTTTGAAATTAAAATTGTAAGTCTTTCTCTCTTCACATCATAAAGTGACCAAATAGCACGCCTTGATGTAGAGTGGGATGGAATGTCAAACTGTTGTTGTAAGACATTCACAAAGTATCGAAAAACACATTCTCCACAAATCGAAAAGGAAGCTCTGCTCCCACAAACGTCTTCACAAGCTCCAATCGACATGTCTCTAGGTCAAACATTGAATGAGGTGAATAGACAACACCTAATTCCTCTTCTGTTGGCTTTTTTGAGGAAGATGTTTTTTGCCTTTTTTGTTCTTGATTATCAAGATGCTCGTTACATCTTTTTAGATGCATAGTCATAGCACTTGTTCCATCCTTGAATTTAATCAGGCCACAATAATGACATTTGGCCATTTGACCTGAATTAGACACTTCAGTAACGAGATTTCATGCTTGTGATCGATTTTTTTGCTTAAATGGTGGAAGATGAGTATATATAGCTTCACCAAAAGGGGCAACCGAAGTGGTAGCAATATGTTCTTTGTTCTCGATTGATGAGGAGTCTACGTAATCACCTATTGACGACATCTGTTTAAATAAATATGATTAGAAAGTCTACTTATAATAATTTATTTGAACAAAAACAATAACAAAAACTAAACTAAACAACTTTCATCAACAAAACCTTAAAACACACATTTAGATGGAATCACAAACTAGCCCTTATCTCTCTTGTATCTTTTCTATTTCATCAAGCTATTCAAATTATCTACTTTCTTATTTTCTCAATAACTCACCATCTAACACACCAACCTCTCAAAAGCAACACAAACAACAAATAATCAAAAGTAGGAAACAAAATACAACTGAAAGGAAGGAACATGCAACAAGCAAAAAATCACAACAAAATAGATCAAGTGTATTAGATGCACACACATACACACCTAAAAACATATATTCTATACAAGGTTTTATTAAACTTACTTTGGTAAGAAGTGTACTTGGAAAATGAAAGATGTAGAGCTAGAGCTTGTCAGTTCTTTGAACTTACATTGTATATCATATCTAGAAATCAAATTAAGGGAAGTTAAATAGTGATTTCAGTACCTTTATAAATATCTGGAAAACACACATTTGATGAAACATAACACATCGACATGTAACATAATATCATATTATACAGATGCATGATAAACCAAATATTTGCATTCAATTGTAGAATAAGATTTAACCTAACTCGTATGCAAAATAGAAAAATAGAAGTTTACTTGCCTCCAAATGTAAGTTTGGGAGTGATAGAGCTCTCAACTAAGAGTCACAAATCAGGTTTCCTTTAATATAAAAAATGTTGAAATATCACTTGAGTGTTTTGTAGCACAACCATAATCTCTTCCACAATATTTTCTAGATATAGAAATGAAAATGGAAGGTGGAAACACTTGATTTTCAAGAAATGAAACTTCAAATCATTTTTCAAATACAATATTGAAAATGAATCAAATGATTCAACCACTGAAAATTGCAACAAAAATGCAGTACTCACTCAACTAACTTCAACTAATCAAGAACATAGACACATACAATACTTCAATTAGAAAATAAAAAAAAAATACTAAATTCGCATATTCAATAGCACATTGTTCGTTCAAATGCAATCAATTTCCTCAGTCTCCTCCGGTGGCGAAACTCGCAGATTCTTCAATGCAATCATATTAGCACTGCTTAATCACAAAAATGTCTTGAACTTAACATCCATGATCAAATATTTGTGGTTTTTCCTATAACATTGTCAAGATGTAAGGCAAGATGTAAGGCAAGATGCAGTCAGACAATTTACTAATGTAATCCATTTTGGATTTGAAATTAGGGTTTAGGATCCTGAAATAAATATGCATAGACTTCGCTAAACCTAAACCTAAGTATTGTTTTAGAAATGATTGGAAAAGGCTAATGTGAACTAACTCAAACTCACCCAAGATTACAAGTAAATGTCGCTCCTCTGTTCTGCTCCTAACAACCCAATAACTATATGTTGTAGTCTATTGATCAAGATCATCACCTAGGATTATAATTTTTCAGTTCATGAATATGAAAAGTAGGAAACAAATTATTTCAATAACCCAACTTTCATCAACACTTATTTTATAAAAGAATCAACAAAAAGAAATTGCAAACAACACCAACCTTGAAAAGTACAAATGTATAGCAAAGAACTTATTCCTAACTCATAGCAGAACAAAACTAATGTTATTGATTACACAAATGCTAACACACACAAAAAATCAACAAGCATGAATACAAATACTAATAAAAAAACTCAGCACGCATGAATACAAAGTTTAAGCAATTATCAATTTATAACATTAAAAATACAAAGATAAACAAAAATCAAATTACACAAAACATCAAAAAAAATACAGCAAAGCAATCAAAAGTATAATACTAATCATGGTAGAAATAAAATGCATGAACTCGAATTTTCAACACGTAACTAGTTTTTCATTTCAAAAGTTTAGGACGGGAAAAGCATGAACTCGGCTTTAAAGGGTATCAGACAAGCAAAATCATGAAGATGAACCAAAATGGTGAAACAGCGAAAACGGAGGTGGATGAATACCTGAGAGGAAACGAAGGGCGACAGAGGGCGTAGACTCACAAAGAGAGAAGACGAAGTGCGATGAATTGTTGTGTGAAGAGAGAAGACGAAGGGCGATGAATTCTTGTGCGAAGTGAGAAGACAGAGGACGATGAATTGTTCGCAAAGAGAGAAGAGATGGATTTTCTATTTGCAGCGATGGTGGCAGGCGACGACAGCCATAAGCTTCATTTCAATTTTAGGGTTTTACAACATTGATTCTGATTTTAGGGTTTTGAGATTTTGAGGTTTTGGTAGAATTAAAATTTAAAACTAAATTATGGTTATAGTGCACCTATAATTTTTTTAAATCAGTTAAGTTAAAAATGATTTTAAAATAAAGTTTAGTTTCAAAGTTTTTTGAATCGGTTTAGTTTAAAAATAATTTGGTTCAGTTTAATTCTCTAAATCGGTTCAGTTTTTCGTTTTTTTTCCACCCCTAATAATAATTATAATAATAATTATAAGTACAACATGACACTATAAAACATTAGTATTACAAGAACGAAAGAATGAATAACTTTCGGTGAAACTTATTATTTCTTACTCTAGAAAATTACGTCACAACAATTTTGAAGTAATATCCCGTAAGCATTCTATGAAATATATTATTCTAAAATAAAATATAAAGTTATGTATTTTATCTTAAATTTTAATAAAATACATCCAATTTTCTGATACTCTAATATTTTATTCAAGAGAAAGTATCTAGAAAAGTTTATGAGCTCGGTTTCAGAGTGTTTCCAATATCAATCACAAATCGATATTTGACATCAGCTTTTACAAGACGCTCCATTGCTGTGTTAACATAATCAATAGGAACTATCTCAATCTCAGGCATTACATTATGTTGTGCTGCAAAATCAATCATTTCTTGAGTTTCCTTTATCCCTCCAATTAAACTTCCAGCAACTATCTTCCTCCCTACAATAAATTTAAAATGAATACAAGTGAGCATCAAATTTAGAAGTGCATATTTAGCACTTTATGCTAAGCCAACCAACCTATGAAATATATTGATATGCTTACCAGTAAGTAAAGAAAATATAGGAAGCTCAAGAGGCTTTGCTACTGCACCAACCATGACAAGCTTTCCTTGAGATTTCAATAAACTAATAAGCGGTAACAGAGGATGAGTGGCTGAAACTGTGTCAATAATACCATCCAATGTATCTATTGCAGCCTGCATTTGATTTGGGTCACGACTTACGAGAAATGAATCAGCTCCTAAGTGCTGTATTGCTTCTTTTTCTTTGTCTGGAGAAGTACTAATTACAGTGACATAAGCACCAAAAGCTTTGGCAAACTTGACAGCCATGTGACCAAGTCCACCAAGACCAACAACACCAATATGCAAACCATGTTTGTCGAGTCCAAAATGTCTAAGAGGACTGTACACTGTGATTCCAGCACAGAGGAGTGGAGCTGCAGCTTCAAGTGGTAAGTTATCAGGTATTTTAATCACAAAATGTTCATCTGCAACCATTGAATCAGAGTAGCCTCCATATGTGATGGAACCATCACGATACTTGGATCCACATGTGACTGTGTGTTTGGGACAATAATTCTCAAGATTATCTGAACAATTTTGACACGATCCACATGAATCAATTATGTAGCCTACACCTACTTTGTCTCCAACTTTAAACTTTTCTACTTTGCTTCCAACCTTTGTTACTACACCCACAAGTTCATGCCTGTATTAATTAAATTAGATAAGTTTAAACTGGATAGTTAAAAAACCGGTCAAAATTAGTTGTTGAGCTTGTAGCAAAAGTTGGATCCGGTTTTCCAATATTCTCCTCTTTATTTAAAAATAAACTTCGAAAATTTAAACTAATTTTAAAATTGTTATTTTTCATTTTGGGTGAAGTGAGCCTTGCTGTATGTGAGGCACAAACTTTATCACATATCGACACTAATATATATAATTATTTATTTGTTATAATTAAATAAAATATAAATATTATTTATAAAATATTTAAATTGAGTAATTTATTTCACTATTAAAAAGTAAAAAAAAAAATAATATAACTTTAACTTAAATGCAGTTTTAATTCTCTTGTGTAATCTTGATTCCTCTATTTTTAATTTTATAATTTTAATCTTTATATTTTAATTGATTTATAATTTTAGTTCTTTTATTTTTAATTTCATAATTTTAATTTTCTTATTTTAACATATTTGTAATTTTAAATCATTTAT
>JBBPBR010000002.1:9349260-9365898 GCA_037974775.1 Cicer pinnatifidum
CCTTTTTAATAACTGAAAACTAATTTAGTTTTATTCAAATTCAATTTTAATTCTAAAACAAATTTTGTTCACTTGAATCCCTCTTAGCACTAATATCTTGAAAATCCTCATTGTATGTCATACGATTGATGTATTTGGTTTTCAATTACACTAATATCTTTATTATTTTTTTCACAAAAATTCCTGAATATTATTAAATTAACAAAAAAAATTAAATTGCTCACAAGAAATGCAAAACAGCAATATATGCGAAACTTTTTAGAAATGACATCACAACAATATTAAAAAATAATAAATTTAGATAAATTTAATCATTTTATTATTCATTCATTAAATAAAAATAAAATTTATTTAGTTTTTTTTGTTTTAAAGATATAAAATGAAAAAAATAATTAATTATATATTAATTTAAAAAAATTAAAATTAAAATGAAATACTTAAAAATCAAAGATTAATGAATGGAGAAATAATAAACATGCAAACATAAAATGTCCTTGGCAAGTGATACATTAAAATCTTAACGTTATACATTATTTTTTATTTTGGTTATA
Source organism: Cicer pinnatifidum (assembly GCA_037974775.1). Lineage (NCBI taxonomy): Eukaryota > Viridiplantae > Streptophyta > Magnoliopsida > Fabales > Fabaceae > Cicer > Cicer pinnatifidum. The sequence continues at coordinate 9,349,812 of JBBPBR010000002.1, forward strand.
TATATTCTCTATAAAATATCTACTTTTGACTTTAGCCTAAATAGAAAATTTATTGTTTCTTAATCCCTATATTTTATTAAATATAATTTGACCACTAAATCATTCTTTGAAATACTTGATTTTCCTCCGCAAAAATCAAGAACTTGGTTTCAGAGTGTTTCCAATATCAATAACGAATCGATATTTGACATCAGCTTTAGCAAGACGGTCCATTGCAGTGTTGACATAATCAATAGGAATGACTTCAATGTCAGGCTTAACATTATTTTGTGCTGCAAAATCAATCATTTCTTGAGTCTCCTTTACCCCACCAATTAAACTTCCAGCTACTATCTTTCTCCCTATCAATAACATGAAACACTTTTAAGCTTCAAAATTTTGAGATTAATTTTAACAAATTATTTATAAGTGTAGCAACAAATTATTCTTGTACCTGCAAGTAAAGGAAAAGCATGAAGCTCTAGTGGCTTTTCTGGTGCACCAACCATTACAAGCTTTCCATGAGACTTCAATAAACCAATCATAGGTAACAGAGGATGATCTGCTGAAATTGTGTCGATTATACCATCTAAACTACCCATTGCAACCTTCATTTGATTTTGATCATGACTTATTAGAAATGAATCAGCTCCCAAGTGTTGTATTGCTTCTTTTTCTTTGTGAGGTGAAGTACTAATAACAGTAACATTAGCACCAAAAGCTTTACCAAATTTGACAGCCATATGACCAAGTCCACCAAGACCAGCAACACCTATATGAAGACCAGGCTTGTCGAGTCCAAAATATTTAAGAGGACTATAAACAGTTATACCAGCACAGAGGAGTGGAGCTGCAACATCAAGAGGTAACACATCTGGAATGTGGAATACAAAATGTTGGTCTGAAACCATTGAATCTGAGTAACCACCATATGTAGTTGTTCCATCACTATTTTTGGAACCATCAGTGAGTGTGAATTGGGGACAATAATTCTCGAGATTATCAACACAATTTTCGCATGAGTGACATGAATCAACCAAACATCCCACGCCAACTCTGTCTCCAATTTTGAATTTTCTCACTTTGCTTCCTACCTCCGTTACTATGCCAACAATTTCATGCCTGTAAATATTTTTACGCTAATATAAGATTCTAATTCAAAATTTATGAATGAAAACAACATTAATTTTAGTAAAAAAGACACATTAGTAAACTTTATATATAAGGTAATAATAATTATGTTTATGCTAGGTGTAACAAATTAAGTCGTTTTGTATAAAAATGAATATAAATAGAAAGCATACCCGGGAACTAGAGGATAGTGGGTAGTGCCCCAATCATTCTTCGCCTTATGAAGGTCTGAATGACATATTCCACAGTACAATACTTTGAATGTTACATCTTTTTCACCTGTTTTCCTGAAAATTATAACGTACGGAATTAGATTCAATTGGGGTCAACTTATATTATTATTATTATTATTATTATTATTATTATTATTATTATTATTATTATAATTAATAAAATTTGTTACTATTGATACTATTATTTATCTTTTTCAAATAATATTCTTAATAATGTATTATTTCATTAAAAAAAATTTATAGTAAATATATAAAATTATTAATTAATGTTATATTAAATCTTGAAAATAACAGTTAAATAGAAATATTTTTTCTTAAGATAATTAAAAAGGAACCGATAGAATAATTGCTAACAACAAACATTTGTCATTGTAAAAAAATTACAAAAAGGAAATAAAATGGTGTATAGATTAATTGAAGAGGTGAATGAATGAACCTTCTAGAGAAATTAAAAGGGGAGAGAACACCAGAAGTGTCTCTAGCAGCCCAACCAAAGGCCTTCTTAGGATGCTCAAATTCAGGTTGTCTTGCCATTTCTATTTTCAATTATTGCTCAACTTTAATTTGTTGCTTGGTACAGAATGGATTTATGTTATAGAAATGAGTATGATCGGTGAGCTATTTAGAGTGAAGAGCTACTTATAAATACTTAAGGTGGGGGGATACATTGACGTATATGATTACGTTCTTCAAATCTTTAATTCGGTGCGGCATCGTTGACTAATTTAGTTACGTTCTTCATTTCTCCTTTTATTACTTATCTTCTACTATTCTTTCCAATGTACCTCAAATAAATAATTCTTCTGCCTCATTATAAGTTTGAGTATGGTATAAAGTAAAATATATTTATTATGATCCCTAAAAATAATACTCTTTTTACATGTTGTCTTTATCAACTATGAATTAGTTAAATGTTAAATATACGAGAAACTTATATATTCATTAACTTAAGATTTTGGTTAAAAATGTTGCATCAAAATCTCTTGTGGTTATAGAGAGTTATTTGACAAGTTGTCGATCATGTATTCCTAGACTCTCGAACAAAAGTGACGTGAGCATATTTTGTTTGATTGGGAAAAAGAAATGGTTGTATAGAATCTTTGTATCGAAAATCTTTTTAAAGATGTAATCAAAAGGCGTGTCGTGTGGGTATAACAGTTATATAAATATATGATGTGAGAGACTCACACCTCACGAGATTATTAAATTCAAGTGTGAATGATTAAATTTCACATCAACTATAAATAAACTAAATATTAAATATATAAAATATATAACTCAAATATAAAATTTTGAATGATAATTAGATATTAAAATTTTTAATAACTCTAAAATATTTTATCTGTTGTTGTTGTTAACTATCGAGTATCCCCAACTAAATTGTAGTTGATTATTTATTTTACTACATATTATAATATTTGATTTGCTATATGTGTAAGAATAATTTTACATATTAAACATATAATATTTTATCTTATTTTCAAATATAAATGCATAACTACATAAATAGGAAGAAAAAAAAATTCAATCATAGCATCTATATTGTGACATATATAATATGATATTGACTCTATTCGTATAAAAAAAGTCTAACAAGCATTTATGTAACTTCATGTGCTGCTTTTTGAAGGTGCACACTTTCCTTTGAAATTTTATCTTTAGAAATATTTGCTAATGTCATTGGGTTGGGAAGAGCCAGTCTAACGGGTTTTTGTAATTTTAGCGGTCTATATATATCAAGATTTTTATCAGCAATTTAATACGATTTTAGAAAATAAAAAATTTATTGAAATATAATAGGCACTAATATTTTTTTGAATTTCTTGTGCAAAAAACTATATTTGTTTTGTGCATGGAGTAACTCTCTCTATGTTGATTGTTTTCGGTTCAATCAAATTAAATCTTTATTACAGAAAATCAAAATTTTATGCTAGCCATATGAACTTTATAACAACCACGATTGTTTTTTCTTAATAGAGTTAAAAAAATATATTATTTATATATTTTGAGACTTAAATGAAAGAAACAAAATGAAATTTCTTTAATAGCCACATATTAGAATATATTGTAATTCATAACAAATATAAATAATATTCAGATATATCTATTCATAAACTATTAACTATGAATATGAATCTAGTTATATGAACTATTAAGCATGGATTTGAAGAAGATGGTTTTCTATTATCTTCTTCGATTTTATATTCAGACAGTTAACAATACACACTAAAAAAAAATTGTTGTTATCTTTGACAGATTTTATCTTTATGTACGGAAAGGTCATAGGTAACGTAAAATTACTTACGGACTACCCACAGACACGAGTTTGTATCTATTTCGCTCATAGAAAAATATTTACCCACGGAAACACAGTGGGACAAACTTACTAAGGAATGTTTGTGGGTAGTATGACTTACCGATTTTCTGTGGGTAATGATACTTACCGATTTTTTGCATTCTATTGTTTTTTATATTTTTTTAATGCATTTTTAAAATAAATTATAAGCATATTAAAACATCATTGTCAAAACAAAGTGAAGTTTTATATAAATAGTATTTTCAAAGTACACACTATGACTACCATAAGTCTCAAAATTAAGCAATACAGTACAATCATTTTCAAAATAAACACATTCTCAATACCATAAGTTTAAAAATACACACAACAGCACTATCGTAAGATATATACAGATAATGCCCACAAGTTTATGCAAAATATATAATCATAACTACTGAATAAAATAAACATTGAAATCAGTATTACTACTCGTCGTCATCATCGTTAGACTCATCCTCGTCATAATCTGGATGATGACGACGGTGGGATGACTCGACCTGTATGGAAGCAACACTTTTTGTCAATGCTGCTAGTTGCATCTAGAGCTCTGTAGTGCGCTGCTCTAATTGTTGAACCTCCTCTTGTCGACATAGCTCTGCTTTCCTTAACTCCTCTTATCGACGTTGCTATGCTTTCTTTAACTCCTCTTGTCGACGTTGCTCTGCTTTCCTTAGCTCATCTCGCACCTCTCGTGCCTCGTGTTATGTCGTTTTTGCTTGCTCCTCAAATGTTGCTATTTGTGCAGCTATCTCGTTAGAGTGTTGAGACAAGACATTAGTGCAACCTCTAGATGGACGATAATCTGCGACTAGACTTGCGACACATGATCTATATAGCGAGGATCTATCTCCAACACCATAAATACGTCCTTTATTCTTTCCCCGAACAGATTGGACCCATATGTCTAAGCGAGCTTCTGCATTAACCACTTGGCTACAACTACTAGATGTTTCCCCACCTTTTGAGGCATGCTACAACTTACCTTGAAAATTTTCCTACTCAAATAGAAAATAATGTAACATAATCAAATTACTTTTTACAAAAATACAAATAAAATAATGAATGATTTAATATTTCTTACATAAGTTTTTTTTTTGCTCTTTCATCAACCCAAGAGTTGTCATTCTTCTTAGTGTGAGTTTTTTAAAAGAGCTCATCCAATGTGGGGTCTCTACCTAACCCTTCAGCCTTACAAAAAAAAACATAACTGTGAATAAGATGATAGCCACATTTCACCAGCAAAGGAAAACAACAAAATATTTCAGCAAAATAACTCTATATATTTTGAAACAACAACACAATAAAACAATAAAATAAAAATGTATAAATAGAAAAATATAATTAAAAAAGCATAGATAACAAAATAAAAATGAGTGTTTTTGCTGCCAAATTATTTGAAGTCAAATTATTGCAGCCAAATTATTTGGACAAATTATTGCAGCCAAATTATTTGGACAAATTATTGCAGACAAAGTATAGATAACTAGTTATTGCAGTCAAATTATTTAGACAAATGAGTGTTTTTGTCCAAACAATTTACTGCCGAATTATTTTCATGTTTTTGTCCAAATTATTTGCAGTCAAATTATTATCATGTTTTTGTCCAAATTATTTGCAGCCAAATTATTTGGACAAATTATTGCAGCCAAATTATTAAAAAGTATAGATAAAGTTATTGCAGCCAAATTATTTGGACAAATGAGTGTTTTTGTCCAAATTATTTGTAGTCAAATTCTTTTCATATTTTTGTCCAAATTATTAAGCTAAATCTTGCAACTAAATTATTTGCAGATAGTTGTGGAACTGGTCAAAATCAACGGTTGATGTATGAAAGTTTCACAAACAAATCTTAAATAATTGTAAAAGTAACATAGTGCTTCAATAACTAAAAAATTGTAAAGAGAAACAATTAAGCAGAAATTAAATGTTGCTTTAGCATTTATGTAAGTTTGTTTTACTACTTATTGTTGTATTGTCAAAACTCTCTACTCTTAAAAAGGCAAGTAAAATTGTGCACAAGCACAGGTAGTAATGAAAGAATAGAGATAAAAAAAGGAACTCAATAGTACCAAAATCAAGCTATAATCAAGCCATAATCAAGCTCACAAACAGATCTTAAATAATTGTAAAAGGAACGTAGTGCTTCAATAACTAAAAAATTGTAAAGAGGAACAATTAAGTAGTAATCAAATTATGTAAGCTTGTTTTACTAATTATTGTTGTATTGTTAAAACTCTATGCTCTTAAAAAGGCAAGTAAGCTTGTGCAGAAGCAGAGGTAGTAATGAAATAATAGAGATAAAAAAGGAACTCAATAGTACCAAAATCAAGCTATAATCAAGCCATAATCAAGCTATGATCAAATATCTCTTCTAATGCTAACACAAGCAAAATCTCATCAATAGTACCAAACACAACAACAGTATCAAACCAAACACAACACAACAATAGTACCAAACCAAAAGGAACTATCATGTTTCATGAATAAAAAGAATAATCGTGGAATCCTAAATTGAAGCATGAACAAATTGAAGCATAAGAGAGAGCAAACGAGTTAGAGTTTGCAAATAAATTAGCAAACATCCATTTACACAACAAATAATGATGAAAATAGAACAAATTGGAGATAGCAAATGACATAACGACGAACGAAAGTGAAATAGAGAATGAACCGAGAGAGAACGAACAAGAGAGAGAGCAAGAGCGAGAGAGAGAGAGAGAGAGAGAGAGAGAGAGAGAGATAGAGAAAGAGCGAATGACACAACTAAAAAGAGAAATAGAGAACCTGGGAATGACACTTTGAAGTGGCGGCCAAAGAGCTCTGTTCGGCGGGCGGAGATATCTAATCGACGGCAGGATATCAGTTGTTCGTAAAGTGAGTTTTGCGAGACTGGGTGTTTTGTGAAATCTGGTTTGAGAGAGAGACGAACGGGTCTCACTAGTAAGTTTTTTTCTTCTTAAAATAATATTTTTTTTGTTATAATAAATTTTCTTTTTTGTAAACAAAAAAAAAATAGTTAATAAAACTTTTACGTTACCTATGGACAATTCGTCGACAATTTAATATTATTCTCTTCATTCACCTACAAATAATATGGGGTAAACAAAAATATGAAGAAATTTTGGCAATTTACATTTTTTTTTTAACTTTATCTACGTATTTTTTTAATTTTACCTACGAATTAACCGTGGAATCCAATCAACAAAAATTAATTTATTCAATAACAAATTTACCCACAGATTTTTCGTAAATATTAAATAATTTATCTACGGACTGAGATTCGTAGATAATTTTCTGTAGGTATACAAAGTCTTTCTTGTAGTGACACATTTACAATTTATTTTAATATTAGTTTATACAAAACACTTATAAAAAAATACATACGTCTATAATATTTATCTAATTCAATCAACCATTATACCTATAAGAATAGACAACGAGCTTAAAAAGTCATTGTACTAAATTTGAGGCATGTTTTTTTCTCTAGCCACAATTTTCTGTTGTAGTGATGAAAGACACTTAATCTATAACACCACATTCTTAATAAATAACATAGCACCAAAAAAGTTTCGCATCACATAAATATAAAAAGTGTACATCACTCACTGAGTGATCAATAAATTAAATATGTCAATAAACTTAAATTTTATTTTAAAATCTAACATGATATTTTAGAGGTTTGAAAGTTGGTTTTGTAAATCACAAAAACTTTTTTAAATATTTGTAATTTGAATTTTTTACATAAATAAATTATTAAAAAATTTGATCTGACTTATTTAAAAAAGTTTTGTTCTGCGTGAGATTATTATAGACTAAATTATAAACTCTTGTCAACCGACTCCTACAATTTCATGAATTCTTTAATGTTTATGTCAATTATAAAATGTCCACAATTGTGCATGTTGCTCTTTTAGGCCCTATTTTTGTAAGTGCTTCAAGGGGCGTTTAAGGTGTTTGATAAAATGTGTTTACCATCATACATGTGTTGGATGTCCAATAGTTTACAAAGATGATTAAATGTATTTGCCATCATACATGTATAGAAGGCTTATGTACTAAGAATTGGTGTAATGTTTATCGTCACTTCCTTTAATGAAGGTTTATGCGTGCTCAATGTTACATGTGCTATTGGGTATGGACGTATAGTTGTGTGACCTTTTGGCTGTAGAAACACGTGTTTATATTTTAGCCTAAAACAAAATAGGAATCAAGAAATGGCTCACAAAATAGATCAAACATGTCAGTCATTAGAAATGACACCAACTCAACTGTATTTTGATAAGTTAATTAGCATGGAACAAGGTTGTCTTATGGTTAATAAGACATTAAGTATTGACACCAGTTCAGCTATAATGTTTCGACAAAACCATTTATAAACAAACCTAAGTACTACAATATATGATTAAGTTAGATAAAACATTTAACAAAAATCAGTTCATTTAAAATTATTTTTTATTGTTATAGAACTAACCCTCAATTTCCGTTTGATTCACGATACAAAGAATAAAAAATAATTTTAAATACATGAAATTGATTTTCACATCTTTAAACAATATTAATTAAAATTGATTTTATCTTTAAAATTTGTAATTTTAATTTCAAATACGATTTTTAGATTTATATTCAACTCAATTATACATAAATATAACCAGAGATAATCATTTTACATCTAAGTTCATACTTAATTAAAATTAACTTATTAATAATCAATTTTTATTTTTATAATAGGAGAAGGAAACCTAAAGGTTAAATGAAAATTAAGTGTAACTAATGAAAATTAGTTCAATTGATAATCATTCGATTTTTACTCCACAAAGGTGAGATTCAATTTTTACTGTCAACACAAGAATTTTTTTGTGAGTAATTAGCATCTTTTTTGTGAGTAATTAGCAAGTACTTTATTAGCACTTATTGAATTTTGAGGCTTGCATCAACCTCCATAAATTTGAAATTTATTTCATCTAAACCTTTTTTATCAGACTCAACAAAAAATCAAATTAATATTTAAATCATTAAAATGTTAGATAATTTAGTCTCAAATATTATAATAATTATAAATTATTTTAACAATAAGTTATATCTTTTGAAATTTTTTATAATAATCAATTATATCTTTAAATGACTACTTTAATGATTCAAAAATTAATTTAAATTTTTTAAAACCCAAAAATCAAAATAAAAACATCCTACATTTTTAATATCTATAATTGTGATTTACCTTAAAAAAAAAATAAAAAAAAAATAAAAAAAAACTTGACGTATTGAATGAGCTATTCACTACGTTGATGGGTCCCATGGGCTGAGAATATCATAAACTTCGTGTCAAAATAAAAGAAATAAAAGATCTTGTGAATGTACTTTTCAACATGGGTAAAATTTTCAGTTTAGCCGCACCCAATGGGTACTTTTCTCTACTGATTAGTGCTTCGTCCATTAAGGAGTTTTTTAGAGAAATTATTTAAGGTGATTTTTTTAAAAATCATTTATTAAACTTTTTTTTTAATTAAATAATTCTTTTATATGTATATTTAGTTTCTTTTCTTTGTGCTATATTTGATTATTTGCTTTAATGTAACGTTTGATTTTCTATTTTGTTGCGATATTTTTTTAATTTAAATTAATAGATTAATTTCGATCAACTACAAATTTAAATTAAATCAATAACTTTAATTTCTTCAATTTCAAATGCATATGTATTTTGGATATTTCAATTTGATCATATTTGTATATTTTATCATAATTGTAGATAATATATTATTTTAATATTGATGTTACAAATTCATTTATAAATTTATCATTTTTAATTTTAAAGACTTTTATTCATCTATATAATTTTAACAATTTTAATGAAATAATATTTTTTTTTCCAAAAAAAAAAAACAGGAGTAAAATTTTCTAGGCGCAACAATATTCCTCATCAAACGCCGTAAACATAAAAAAGCAATTAGCGTACCGAATTTTTTTGACATTGAAGTCTGAAAGGTCTCGTCTTCGATCTTTTCAAAGTAAAAAAGTTTGAAAAGAAATCTTAAATTAGTGTTATGTTCAACACATATATGAATATTTTGAAACTTAAATTTCTTTGGTAACACGTATCCTCACTAACTATATGTCTATATATACATTTATCCTAAGTTCCTCCTTAATCAGTCCTCTCAACTAACATTGAGATAAAATAAAAGTGTCATTTTCTCATACTCTTTTCTGTTATCATTTTCATTTGATTTGATAGAACATGGAAAACACTTTATCAAATGAAAAGGAAATACCTGTCTTTGGTTGGGCTGCTAGAGACTCCTCAGGAATTCTCTCCCCTTTCAGTTTCTCTAGAAGGTAGCCAATTTTTTCTTTGGTGAAGCCATAGATAAAAATGTTACTCCCAACATTTTCAGAGGCCTCAAACCGATTTTATTGTGAGGAAAATGTTACACCCAACAGTTTCTCTAAAAATATGATTTCATTTTACTAGGAAAAATATTTTTTAAAAAGGGGAATTGTGAGAATTTGTACCCCAAACATATAATCTCATATCATATTGTGTGCCAACATTTTTATGTCTTATCATTTCTTCTATGATTTATTCATTTATTGTCATTTACTTAATGTTATAGGGCCAATGGAGATCATGATATCACTATAAAGATACTTTATTGTGGGATTTGCCATGCAGACGTTCATTTTGCCAAGGATGAGCTAGGCCATAGCATTTTTCCGATGGTTCCGGGGTATGATTCTTATTATTGCTAATCATTCTTCAACATCCAAAAACACATTAATTTGAACTTGATTGTTATATACATTGAAGAATTAACAATTTGAAATATATAAATTGTCTGATATTGATCGGACACTTCAGATTGGACGATTCATATCTTATTAATGTTATATTTTAGACATGTTTTGCAAACAAAGTTATAATATTAATATAGACACTAATTTTTTATTTTTTTTATTTTTTTAATGGTGACAAATTTAGACACGAAATAGTGGGTGAAGTGATTAAGGTAGGTCCAAATGTAACAAAATTCAAAATTGGGGACATAGCAGGAGTGGGTCCATTGTGTGGTTCATGCGGTTCATGTTCGAATTGTAACAAAGGTTGGGAAAGTTATTGTTCCAAAGCCATTTTAACTTATAATGCACATGACCATGATGGATCAATTACCTATGGTGGATACTCAAATAAAATAGTGGTTAATGAACATTTTGCTATTATAATGCCAAAAGGGTTACCACTAGAAGGTGCAGCACCATTGCTATGTGCTGGATTAACAGTTTATAGTCCAATGATGCATCATGGATTGTGTCAAAGTGGACAACATTTGGGTGTTGTTGGTTTAGGTGGACTTGGTCATGTGGCAGTTAAGTTTGCTAAGGCTTTTGGCATGAAAGTTAGTGTGATAAGTACTTCTCCTGGAAAAAAGGAGGAAGCTTTGGAAAAGCTTGGTGCGGATTCGTTCTTACTCATCAATGATCAACAACAATTGCAGGTAATCACAATTAAGTTCTAAACATTTTTGAGAAAATGATTAATATGTTAATGAATGAATGAACTACAATTAAGGTATAAACATTTTATAATCCTCTAAATTAGTGTTGTCAAATGGATCAACTTATTTTAATCTAATTCAAGTGAGCCAAAATATATAAAAAATTGTTTCCTTTATACCCTACCTATGCTTCATCACCTCCAGATTACGCCAAATACATACCCTCAGCCTATAGATCACCAACCTTTCAATGCGGTCCGACCCTTTTTCTAATTTTTTTTTTAATTTTTAATTTTTAATATTTTTGTACAAATAAACTTTAGGCTTAAATATTTTAGTACAAATTAACTTTAGGCTCATCGTTTGTTTATTGATAAAAAAAGACTAATAGTTAGTTTTGTTGTTAATTAGGAAGCAAAGGACACAATGGATGGAATCATTGACACAGTTTCAGGCCCTCACTCACTCCACCCATTAATTGATATGTTGAAGACATGTGGAAAATTGATTTTAGTGGGTGCATCCATTACACCTCCTATTTTGCCATACATGCCTTTGATGTTGGGTAAGTTATAATCTTATATTATAATGATTTATACTACTATATGATATTTTAAGTTATTATTAATTAATTTAATCTTGGGATTTATTAAGAAAAAATGATTTAATTAGGGAGGAAGATAATTGCTGGTAGTGCTGGGGGAGGAATGAAAGAGAGCCAAGAAATGATGGATTTTGCGGCAAAGCATAATATCACAGCAGATATTGAAGTGATTTCCATGGATTATGTGAACACTGCTTTTGAGCGTCTTGCTAAGAATGATGTTAAATATCGATTTGTCATCGATGTGGCTAACACTCTTAATTAACATCTCTCTAATGTTAATTAATTAATAGGTAGCTTCAAAACGGTCTTGGAGTTAGGTGCATAAAATAAATTATAATTTTAGTTATCTCCTACTATATGTAATGCATACAAAAATAAGCTTGCCATTTAGCAAGCAGTTTTAGTTATCATTCCTTTTAATTTATGTATGGCAATAAAGGACAAATTTATCTCATGTAAAAAAAAATAGAAGTACTTTACCTGATTTTTTTTATTTTTTTAATATTGAAAAATGTTTGGTCAAATGTTTTGATATTTCTTCTATTAGGGCAATGAATTTAAATTTTGAAACTTAGGCCTCTTTTATTTTGTAAAAATATTTTAATTTATTTTCTAATAAAATATATATTGATTTTACTTTGAGGATTGATTTTTGAAGTAAATTATTTGTCATAGAGAATATGAAATAGTAGTTAATGAAATTATATATTTTGAGAAATAATGGTAATTATTTTTTTTGACATTTATCATTTTTTTAAAAAAAATATAAATAATGTTCACTTCAAAAAAAATTATTTAGTGAGTAAAACTAAAAAAATAATAAAATAAAAATATAAAAATACTTTCACAAAATAAATTTGCTCTAAAGTTTTACAAATGAGAATATGAGTCACATATGTCATATCAACAATTCTTTAAATTTGTTTTATGAAGTATACGTTAAAAGTTAAAAAAGCCCATAGTTCAATGGGCCACTCCTACCCTAAGCCCATCATTTCCTAACTTTCCATCCTAAATTTGGGATGAGGCTGCAACGCACTTTAAAACTAAGTAGTACCATGCACAAGCTTACAATATCAATTATTGATTTGTTTTTGTTTATTGATTGCTCAGTTTAAATAAGTTAAATCCTTAAATTCGTGTAAATTAGTGACGTCACTTTCGAGGCTAAATCTACAATTTGGAGTTTTGCAAAAAAAACAGTCACATATCATTCATATGCGAGAAAAGGCCAACAAATACAAACACTAAATGAGCAATTAGTAATACATATTATCTTGAATACTATCACCACATAAAAACGAAATATTATCCATATCAAACGAAATATCACTTTTGAAATTATAGTGCTAATTTATAAAAATGAATGTATTATCTTTCATTTTTAATATATTATCTTTCATTTTTAATTTAAGAAACTAAATTTTTATTTTGCAAATCTGAGCAATTAAATTAATCTATTCTTAAAATTCAAAAGACCAAAGTTTTAATTAGTTCGAAAGAATATATATGACAGAGATTCTTTGAATCTAGAAATAACTTTGTGATAAGCTATTATATTTAATAATTTAATATAAACAATAATTTTTATTAATTTAACGGTCAAATAAAAAAAATTGAGGAGATTAATCTCATAAATTTTTATAAAATTTTAAAATCATTTGATATTTTATTAAATAATTTCAAATCAACGTAATAAATTTCTTAAAAAAATATAAGTAAATATCATTAACTAAAACACATACTTACGAATTTTAAATTTATATTTAACTCTGCCGGTATAAACATAAACTAAAAAAATCAAAATATACATAAGAATCTATAAAGAGTGGAGTAGTAGTAATTTGTCTAAGAAAATAATTGTGAGCAGAAGAGGATAGAATAGGGGCATGGGGCAGAGAAAGCAAGAAGTTAAGAGAGGTTAATGAGAGAGTTAGGATTGAAAGAACTATTCCATAACAGAGACAGAACAGAGGTAGCATGCATGCTTATTGATTTTGGCCATATCTTTGGAAGATTTTCATATAAATTTTATTTGATATTTAATTATGAATCAAAGACGGCTTCAGCATCAGTATCATAGATTGGTGATGCAGGCACTACAAGAAGCATACAAGAAAAAGGACAACGTATGCTTACCTTCATGTTTCATATTGAGTCAACCCATATGTTTCATTTCAGAATTGAAAGCGATTGTTCATTTGACGAACCTTAATACTTGGCGTAGGAAAAAGTGTGCTTCTGTATTTTGTCGTTAACATTTATTTTTATCGATCAAATAAATTATCAAGTACGAATCTATCAATAATAATAACATGCAAGTAAATAAGTACAGAGAAACAGAGGAGGAAAGTTAATACATATATTCCTTCCACGGAGTCATTATTTCATAAATAAATTCTTCATCTTTGAATATTAATAACTACAAACAAATTTCTCGACATTTTTTATTTGTATTTTGATATTAAATTTAATTTAAAAGTAAAAAAATACACTAATAGTAAATATGAAGTTTTTAAAGTTAATGAAAAATGATCAAATTAAAATTTTAATCATAACAATAAAATTAATTTTTTTTTTAATATGATTAATGGTCAAGAATAACGTAAGATTTAAAGTTTTAAATTCAATTTATTTAAAAAAAATAAATAAATACTTATTAATGTTCACTTATATCGACTTTATGTGGTTTTTGATTGATGTTTATTTATATCAAGTTTACGTGATTTTTTATATGACCAATCTAAGAATATGTTGATAATTCATATGCATGGATAAGAAAATGTTGAATTTGATAATAGCTCCCATAAGTCTCTTACTTAAAATAATGTATAACAAAAGAGTCATTTGCTTTTATAAAAATTGCACTTAGACAAAAACTAACTACACCACGTCAAGAAGACGAACAAACTAAACGTTGCACTCAAATAATGAAATTAGAAATGAAACATAAAAAAAATTTAATCTATGTAAAAAAATCATTTATTTAAATAAAATGAGAGAATATATTAACTTGAAAGAATAATTATGTAAAAAAAAATAATCTTAAGCCACTCATCTAAAGATTAAAAAGAAGAGATAAACTTATAGTTTTTGCTTAGAGTAAAACTTGACCTATGTATATTACTTGTTTACATAATAATGAATTTTTTTACCAATTAATATGCTTGTTTATAGCGGACAAAATATTGAATTTTGGCTTACACAAGTGATTACATTTGTGAATGCAATCCTTCTTAGATTAGTTTAGTATTTTGATGTATGTTAAAACTATGATTAGTTTCGATGATTTTGTACCTTGATTGTTTTTATATATATCAACTAAAACTTTTGGATTGGAAAAATATTTAAGAAAACTTATTTTTATCATACATTACATTGATTAGGAGTATGTTAGAATCATTTTTAAAGCCATGAAAATGCATTGAAACTATTTTGAGCCAATTTGGTATTACTGAATCAATTCATCCTTTCCATACCCTAGATTTTTGGACTTTGATAAAAATGAATTGATTCACATGTTATGTAAATGAATTCATGAAACTTTTTGATCGGTGAATGGATATTTATACATTTGATACATCGATTCATGAAATTCAAATTCAAATATGAGAATTTTAGTACACTTGTGAATCGATTTATCACTTATAGTGAAATGATTCACTCGAATAAAATTTAGTAATATTGGATTTTGTGTTGGAGAGATGTTGTAAATCTTGAACATGAAGAAGATAAAAATGAAGATGACGAAGATTACACAAACAAATTTTAAGGTGTGTATTTCATACTAAGTTTTATGTTCAATTTGTATCCATCAATCTATATGTGTATATTTGATGAAAACGGATATATATACGAATCCCCTTTAAGATACATTAGAAACCTTGACATAAACTGCACAATCATATCAAATGTATCGATATTTTACAAGAAAAGTTTCTTCAATTACTTGTGTGCAATAGAGAAATGAATAAAAGACTAAAAAATATTTTTGACACAATTTTGACTCATCTAAATATGATGAATAAATTTTTAGGGTTCAGATCCAAGTTTAAGAATTTGCGATTTGAAGATGAAGAAATTATATTTGAAGATGAAGATTGTTAAATTTTTATTAAAAATTTTGAGGTTGAAGATGAAGATTATTGAGTTTTTATTATTAAATTGGTTTATTGATTAATTAATTAATTTTAAGTTTTTTATTAAATGATTAAATGAATTAATAAAATGAATTTTAATTTTAAATATTAAATGTTGACTAGTAAACAACAATTACACGATCACCGTGTGCAACTTCATATAAAATTAG
>JBBPBR010000002.1:9373933-9384905 GCA_037974775.1 Cicer pinnatifidum
AAATTATGTAACTTTTATTATTTTTATTAAGAAAAATGTTTGATTGTATATATGTATGCCATTTATCTAATTAAAAGAGTACATTAATATTTTAGATTTTCAAATTATAAACATTAATCAAATTAAAAAATCAAAATTTTAAAATAGCATTTAATTCCTAAATTGTGTTACAATCAAATAATTTAATATTTTAACTAGATTTAGTAACACATTTTCAAATGTTCTATATATTTTATTTTAATACAATATTAAAAGACTATATTCAAGCCAATATATATATATAGAGAGAGAGGTCTTTCATTAATGTGATGAATATGTCCTAAAGATATATATTACAATTGAAAAACTAAATTGATTAAAGTATTTCAGTTTTAGAGAGGATTTAAATGCTGGACTTATATACTTAAAAAAAGACCAAAATGCTGATTTGTTGTATCTAAAGCTTAGGTTTCGGCTTTTTGTTGCTGCAAAAAAGAAAAATGTTTAGTTTAGCTTTAGAGAGTATTGGAGAATGAGCCTTTTCATTTCATCCGTGCTATTTTACCACTGATTAATATCGATTGCAATAATACTGTGTCATGTTCAGAGAGAGAGAGAGAGGAAAAGCAATTAACTTTGCTTTTCTTTTCTTTGCTTCTTTCTCATCTTTATTCCTCACTTTCTATGTTAGCGCGAAAATACTTTGACCCCACTATTGCGTCAAATATTTGCATTATTGTATGTTTACCTCTTTCCTCCTTCATTCCTCACATTTCTCTATAGGCATGTATTTTCATGCAAACTGCACCATCTTTCCTTTATGTAAAACGTACTTAGCAAGTGAAAATTTAAATTCACCCACCTAGTTTTTTTTATTTAATAATTCACCCATATATTGTAAAGTTCAATTAATGAATATGTACTCCTTTTAAAAAAATTAATCAATAAATATGTACTGAAGAATATAAAACTTACTAACTTCATGCTTTTTAATAATATAATTAATGTATATATTTTGTGTATGATGATTGGTGGTTGATTCATAAATTTCTTTTGATGGAGATAAATAATATATATATTTAGATCAAAGAAAAATATTACTAACTATTATATAATGAGTAAACAAACACATAATAGATAAGATTATCAAACACATAATAGATAAGATTATCTAAAAGTTACAATTATTTTTCATGGAGATTTACTATTTTAAAAATGTTCAATAATTTTTTTATTGTGAATATTATTAAATATGTCACTCTTATGTATGTAACTAATAAATTAATAAGTTATTTATTTACTTATCTTCTATACAACTACGTATTTCATTTATCACAAAATTTGCTAGAGAAAAATATCTTTCAATAGTTGTAGTTGCCACAAATAAAAATAAAATTAACTTTAAAAGTAAATATATTATTGCTTTCTAAAACCGTAAGTTTTTAAGATTCTTAAAATATTAAAATAATAATTTATTAAAATGAATTTTTGTAATTTTAAAGGAGCAAAAGTGCCATTAACTACACCCTATATCCGCTATTTTATTTTGTGTGTATTTCACAACAACAACAAAATATTTTGTGTATAAATGAATTTATGATAAACTTTTCAGCTTCCAAGACAGATTGGTACTATCTATTAAGTATTTATTAGGGATATATCTAGAAAAGAAACAAAATGCGTCTAGTAAATTGTAAACTTGTGTAATTTTATTTATTTATTTTTTATAAAAGAAGGGTCTAAAATGTGTTTTATATTATGTCGTATGTGTTTTGTTGTTGTTGGGGGTTCAAATGATTCACATGAGTCACGAAAGAGAAGGAGAGAAAGTGGAAGAGTGACCTAAGAAACGAAGAACATGAAGGTAGTGCGTGATTAACGTGAGTTGGAGAGACAAACTTTTGTTGTTGTTGTTGGATTGTTGTGTGAGTGCAAACCGTCATTTTACAACTTACATAGTGCAAGAAGCTCATGACATATACGAGACCAAAAACTATATACTCCATACTTATCAATCATCATTCGTGTTCCTAACCTTATCCTACACCGAATATTTAATTAAACTTTGGCCCCCACACCAACTTTAATCACTTCATACTTTCCCCCACTAACCAAACTACATGCAATCATATGTATGACCAGAAACATAAAAGAAGAACATGATTCCACATATACAAAGACCAACAATTTTTCTTAGATCACTCGAGAACTATAGGTCGTGACTAACTAGTATTTGTACATTATATAGATTATTAGATTTGTTTATAATTTTTTAATATACTCTCAAATAGTTTTTGAGATTACAAATATTTTAAATATGGATCTGTCAAAAATAATAATTTTTACCAGTAACAAATCTTAGATAGTATTGCGTAGAAGTCGGTTGTTTAATAAATATCTATAATATCATTTTATAAATTTTAATATTTGATTTGTTGTTCTAGTGGTAATTTTAATAAACCTTGCGAAACAAATAAAATATATACAAGTTACAACTACATTGGTTATGTTTGTTTTCACATTCATCTTTTTAACAAACTCAGATGATTAATGTTTTATTTAGAAATCAAATTATTATTGTAAATGGTTAAATATATATAGGGACCTAATTTGATAGTAAATGATTAACTATATAAATTATAATTGATACTAATAATTAAGGATTGAAATATATTATTCTCAACATGTTGTTCTTGTTTTTGACTAAAAAACATCATTAGGTCAATTTTCTTGTTTAGTTTTTAAAATGATAAAACAGGAGTCAGTTTTGCAAAATAATTTTGATAGAAAAGTTTCATCCAACAGATTTTATTTTTTTTCTTTTAGTTCAAAAATAGAAAACAGAATTTAAAATCACTTTTTAAACAGACCCAAACATCTCCACTTCCATTTTTTGACAATATTTCCACTTCCATAATCCATTTACCTAGAAAAGATAATTTGTTTAGTTAAACATACCCAACAAATTTATGAACTGTTAATTAAAATCTGTACATCTTAAATTAATTTGATAAAGAATTACATCTAGGTATGAAGTATTTGATCATTATGGCTTGTAGAATTGAATGCCTGACCATGATTATCTAACTTGCTTGGCACACATTACTTGACAGATTGCTGATGAAACAAGCTAGGTAAGGTTAAGTTTAATACAACCCTTCAAAAAAACATTAATTAATTATATAATGAAAAAATAAACTAAAGTCTAATTAGAAAATTAAGTCATTGAGTATGTTTAACTATTTTTTAATTGTAGTCTGTTAACGTTTGTGAAAAACTGATTATGCATATGTTTGGATAAACAATTCATTGATAAATTTCTTATCTCAATGTAAATTTGGCTATGATATTGAGAAACTTCAATTAATGGCTTATATATAAATGCACGAATTGGACGTGATTTTATGAAGTTTCAAACACAGGCTAGATGTTAGCAAATACCATATAAAACAAGAGTAATGATTTATATACATCTCAAATTTTCAAACACTCGTTCAACCCTTCATTTTTTTCTTTTTGTTTCTTCTTATCACTTCGGCGACATATCTCTATATTTCTTTATCATTCAAGATGTATATGTATGGGTGTACATCAAATATTCTGCATTAAACAAAGATAATGAAGATAAGTTTAAAAGTGGAAAATGAAAAGATAGAATTAAGTGAATAAAAGGACAAGAAGTTCAATGGTGGGGTGGCTGGTCTAGGATATCGGTTTTGAATCTTCTCATACAGTAGTCCAAATACCAGTGGACGAAATTAAGAATTGAATATAACAGAAATGGTGAGGAAGAGGAAAGCATTACTCATATTTTCAGGCTATTATGGATAATAAAGATATTTTAAAATCTATTTATATCCCAAAAATTTCTTTTACATGTTAATTCCAACATTTTTTGACAAAATAATAACTACTGCATTTCCAATTCAACAAAAGTTGCATGGAAGTATGCCTCCTCTAATCTAAATTTGTTTTATAATAAAAAAAATGAAAAAGAGTTGCATAGAAGTATGCTCCTATATCACTTTTTAATATTACTTTTGTTATCAATTTAAAATCGTATACGGATAAATAATAATGGGATCGTAATTGTCGGTCTTTGAATCATCCACATTTGATAACTTAGGAATAAAGTTATCAAAAATAGATAATTCACAAGTAGACAATTTGAATTCATTAAATAGATGTATCCAAATAATATCATCTCAGAAAATATAATTACAAAACAATACCCATTACTTTAAATTGAGAGTGTAAAATGTTACATTCAATATGACATAATCATGACCACTTATATTGTACTTCCCAAACAAAGAAAACAATCAACTTCAAATCATGCTTTCATCATAACTTCATAATTTCATGACCACTTATATCCAATATGTTGTTACAAGAGAGATTGAGATTTTTCTCCTATCTTGACCATATTTTCTTCTTACTTTCCCTCTCTTTAACTCCTTGAGCTTGATCTCTACTTGTGCTAGCTCTCTTATGAGACAAGGGAACTTGACTGGCAAGGACTGGCTGCTTTGTTGTTGTTAGTCTCCCAGTCCTTACAATTTTAGGTGGGTCGGATTTCCTTGTGATTTTTCGATCGTGTAAAGAGGATGATGCAACGGCAAAATGGTTCTCAATTTCATTGCTTCTGAACTGCCTTCTATTTCTCATCTGATGAGTAGAATCATTCCCTTTAAACAAAGCAGAACCTTGAATTATCTGGCGGTTTACTGTGTTTGAACTGCATAAAATGCGAGTCTCAATCTCCTCTGGACATCCATCGCTTCCACGGCTTTTACCTATGTCAGGTGTGGCCTTTACTGGTTCGACATAGCAATGAGTTTGTTGCCACTGTTGCTCTCGCTCTTTGTATCTATCTTCTAGTTCCTTCACCTGCAATGACACATTGTCGCATGAATAAATAATAGTAATCCTTTTCAATGTATAGAGGGAGTTTAGACATATAAGGCTATTATTACTAATACTCCCCTTCACTCATGGTAAGCTTGTAAATGTGACTGTTAACAAATATCAAACATTTAACATATTATTACCTGTTGTTTAAGCAAGGTTTCTGAGTTCTGCTCCTGCTCTTTCAGTTTTCTCTCAAGCTCCTTGATCTGAAGAATATGAAGCAATGAACATAAAAAGAGGTCACTGAAAATATTCCTTTAACATGCGGGCAGAATAGATACTATAAGAGCAACTCTAGTCATTTGACAACCTTATCTTTTAGAAAGGAGGATTCAGACTCAGACCCTTGCAACTGATCTTTCAGCTTCTTTTCTAGATCCCAAACCTGCATAATGTACAAGAACTGACTTAACTTTTTTTGGACCAAATTAACTGTTCCGTCAAACGAAGAGTAAACTTTTCTCCAAACATGCACCATCTGATAAGATGATGTCAGGTGCTCTAGGCTTAAGTTTTGCCAAGAATTAAGAATTAGATAAGAGTGGAGGAAGCAGTTTTCCAAATGTGTTACAGACCTTCTGTTGGAAGTTTGCTGTCTCTGACTGCAGTTGTTCTTTTATTTTTTTCTCTAGCTCTTTGACCTTCAGTAGAAGCAAGTGTCGAGTTAGACATGAATGTCGAAAGACCCATTAACCAAGGCAAATAACCTATGCTATTTATTTATTTATGTTATAACTTCTAACACTGGCTGTCATTTGTGATACATACATACGGTACACTTGTGTAAAACTTCAAAGAAATTTGCAGTTTATAAATTATAAGAGCAAAACCATGCGACACAATCCTTGTTACCAACAAATGTATAGATGAGCCACATGTCAAATAGCAATCTTGAATATAGAAAGGAACCTTATGTTGGAGAGTACAACAGATTTCTTCTTTTCCCTTCAACTTTTCACATAATTGAGAAATTTGTTTCTCCGATTGGTTTTGCATGGATGATTTCAACTCAATCTGGCCTTCAAGTTCTTTAATCTTTTCTTGTAGATTTCTGTGGATATTATCCTTGCCTTTGGCCTTACTCTCAATGCTTTGCAAACTTTCTTCTAGTTTCCTCATTGATTCATCTTTACTTCTGCACTCACTTCGCGCTTTTTCAAGCTATGCCAAAGTGTAAAAGAAAGAACACATAAATTTGTCTATAAAAGATGGTGAAATAAATTCAATATGTTCTCGCAAGGATCAGCATCCTACCATTGCTTTTGTCTTTTGAAGTTCACTTGTATCAATTTGCTTCTTAACAGGACCTAACTCAACGCCCCTCACTCTAGTTGCAAAATTAAGTGAGCTCAGAGTCTCACCTACGTCCTGGTCTGATGGACTTATTTGTACAAACATCAAAGTTTTTGAGTCACCTCCTGCCAATATAGACACAAAAATACGCATCAAAATTTACC
Source organism: Cicer pinnatifidum (assembly GCA_037974775.1). NCBI lineage: Eukaryota > Viridiplantae > Streptophyta > Magnoliopsida > Fabales > Fabaceae > Cicer > Cicer pinnatifidum. Next base: position 9,380,281 of record JBBPBR010000002.1, read on the forward strand.
AATATAATCAATCATACAGAAACTGGATCTTACTAGTAAAAAATGAACAAGAAACTAAAAGAAAGCTCAAACAGCTAGACATACCTAGTGAGTCTTGGAGTAAATGTGTCAATTTAGAGTTCCTGAAACCTCCAAAAGAAAATAGCATTATTGAAACTTACATTTTTACATATCAAGATGGGTAACAATAAAGAGAATGGTGGGTATACCTATACGGGATGTGACTACTTTTGGCTGCTAAAGCAGATATCACATCTCCAAGAGCAGAAAGAGATCGATTAATATTTTGTGCTTCTTTAAGTCGCTCCCCTTGCACTTCAGTCTTTGCAAGTCTCTCACTACCTGCCAAATCCACAAGCCAAAGCTTGCTCTTGGTACGCTCACCATTCATCAAATTTTTAGTGTTTACCATTATACATAGCATGCTGAACAAGAAACAAGTGATATTTGGTAAGTATAGAAAAAGAAAAGTTGGCATCTATGTAGAGGTCCTAGACAAGAAATTGTAATGAAATAGGGAAAAAAAAATGCATGAGCTGGGTACCAATGGGATCGACTGCTATGCTCATTAACATTATTACTTCCAACTGCTCTAGCATTGCTTCCAGCCTGCAGTACCTTCCACACATCACTTATGTTATCGACCTTCGCTTCGACAACACCAGGGACATGATGATGTCCTTCAGAGTTTTGTTTTATCTCCAATCTGATAGCAATTTCAAGAGAATTCATTTCATTTCAGCTTACTAGTTTTCTACTCAGAATAGTAATATTGCGCATTCTAGCATGCTTGACAAAGCATTAATGATTACTATACCAATGGAAAATCAATGACAAACCCAACTGAATTACCTTTTTGATGTTGGTCCTGTAGCTAATAAGTCTCTAATTTGTTCATTATAAACCTCAAGCACACTAACAGATATATCATATGAAAATGTTTCACTCCTTTCCTTACTGACTTTAAACAAGTGCTCAAGAGTCCTGTAATTAACTCCTCTATTTTGCTGTGTTCCTTCCATGGTGAATGTTTTTCCTGTTCCTGTTTGTCCATAAGCAAAGATGCAAACGTTGTAGCCATCCAGCACAGAGATTACCATTGATGATGCATCAGCAAAAACATCAACTGTTAAACAAAGTAAACACCGTCTTTTAAAACACTTCCAATTGTGCAAATAATAATAATATGAATCATGTAAATAATGACTTATGTTGGTCACGCAAACATATTATACTTTGCTACCTTGATCATCTTTTGGTGTATAAACTCTGTCAAATCTGAATGATTTTTTGGTGGAGCCAGTAGTCAAAATTCCAAGGCATCCATCCTTTGCTGCATCAAAATCCACAACTGTTGTACACCCAGCTGATGTTTCAACCTTATTTAGTGGTCGACAACGGCAGAAAACTCTAATGTTCCCTAGGTATTCATAAGAGAAGCGTATTAATATTTATTACCTTTGACATGTAATAATTCTTTTCAAATAGCAACAAAGTCTACTTATACTATGGAGAATATGTATACATGATATTATACCTTTAGCCTCTTGAACTTCATTGAAGAGCTTCTTTCTCTGTGTCATTTCTTCATAGTACTTCACCTTGAGATCTTCACACTGCTTAACTGCAGATAATAATTTTTAGTCCCTTAACACTGACTATTCATACTCCAAACTTTAAATTAAGAGCAACTCTTCAGTTTAGACTAAGAAAAATGGAGATTGAATAATGTAACTGAAGCATACCCAATTCCTGTACTGCAAAAACCATTTTGTTTAATTCAGGGATTGAATCGACACATTCATGGGCTTCAAGGGAAAGCCGAGACTGTTCACTCTTCATCAACTGCAAAATAAATTTAATGCATATATTCTTAATGTGTTACTGTGAATAATAAAAGAAGGGGGGATGGTAACTTAAAGCATCACTCTTTATAAACTTGCCATATACCTTTACTTTTTCCTGTAAACTGGTAATCGCTTCAGCCCATTTCTTCTGATCAAGGTTATACTTGTTAGAAATACTCCTCAGGTTCTCGGCTTGTTTCTCCACAGTTTGTTCTGACAGCAATTGACAATAAAATTAGGAATATTTTGACTTAGAACCATAAACAGTTGAAATTTAAAAAGCCTTTGTGATGGCATTGATACACGAGCACATCTAACTGTGGTAATTTTATCACAATTTACGACCATAAGCATAGCAAATTAAATAATCAGATCTTCAAGCTCCTACATATACATGACGACAAATCTCATTAACCAAGTTGAGAAAGTTCTGTAAAGACTCGAATTTCCATACTTCTCTTGTTGGAAGACCGTGTAAAAGTAAAGCATACCGGTAGTGAGTGACTTAAATGTCACTTGATCAAGCTCCGTCTGAACTTTCTCCATTTTCCTACTCGTTTCAGTTAATGATGTCCATGCCTCATAGCATTCTTTTGCCTTGAGCTCGCACTGCATAGTGAGCTCCTTTATCTTATTCTCATACTTAGCTGTAGATTTTGTCTGCATAAATTTCATCTGAAACATTCCAATTAAAAGAAGAAACACAAAATGTTGTGAGTCTATGATACTTCACACCTCAAACAGACACTTATCAACTAGTTTGCACCTCTAACCTGTGATGAAGGAATTTCAATCTGTGCAGCACAGTAGTTACATTTTATGAAATCACTTATCTCTGGTGGAACTGTTTAACAAAATATTGAAGACAACAAGTTGCTGAGTAACATCAATTCCACTGAATAAATTAATCAAGCACAGTAAAAAAGAAATTAAGTACCTGACGCCTTTGTCGCTCTCCTAATGCAAATCCCACTAACAACTGGGCTTCCATTTATACTTTCAAATCTTATGAGAATCACCCCATCATCCGTCACAGTGACCCTAGAATCAATCAATTGTAGTGGCTTGTTGACTCCAACAACTGCATAGATGTCCAATTCAGATAGAACCTGCCATATTATTATTTGAATAAACAAAAAATGAGCTCAAGCTATATTATGTAATATTATTTGAGTAAACAAAAAAATAAGTTCAAGCTATTATATGTATAACTTTCTCAACTCAAATGTAGTAAAAGCATAACAAAAAGGTATAATTTGTGTGGAAAAGCTTGCCTTTTCTTCTTGTATGTATACATTGAACACCCTCATTCCTTTTGGCCCATTTATGTTAATGATCTCCACAAAATGAAGGTCAACAAGATAGTTTCCAGGTGGAAGATTATCAATTCTATAACAAAAACTTCCCACCCTAGCTGATTGATAAATAGATGGGTAATCTCCACCTGCCACTATTTGCTCATTTGTGCGAAAAACATTGCCACCATCATAAAAGGTATCACCGAGGAATCTTACTCCATCATCTGCTTCGTTAAATGCTTCTCCTCCCGCATTTACAAACATGACACACTCCTCTGCTTCAATAGATACACATTAGAAAGAAGAAAAAAACACTTGATTCAACAAGTATTAATCTTATGTTCTTTCATAATTCTTGGAACATTCTAGTGTGCTTAGATTAAAGTTACATTTTTCAAACTAGCCAAACTTACAATTTATCAAAACCTAAACCAGAATTCTTGGAACCCCAATTAACCCTAACTTACTGTATAATTGCCACAGCCAGCCAACATTTTTGTAATTAGAGAGAATAGATTGAAAAAATTTGAAATTCGATTGAGAAACAACTTTCTTTTAAGTGTAACTGAAAAATGAACATAAGAAAGAGTGAAAAATGGAACCTTTTTTTTCCAATCTAATTTTCATATATTCATCCTAATGTGTGTAAAAATGATAAACTCAAACTGGGAGATTCTAACCTGCGTTTTGAGATCTGGTAAACCCAGTTGGAATTATTCTTGAAGTGGAATCACAAATGATGGAATCGAACAAGGAGTCTTGGGCATCTTCCATCACTGAATCTTTCTGGTCTGAAATTAGGGTTTGTGGGTAGTTCTGAAAATCGTTGGATTGGATCTGATCCATGTAAAAACGGAGTGTTTTGCAATGAAGAAGGAATTTAGAGTGAGATGGAAATAGAGCAAATTATTGGTGACAGAAAAAAAAAAATTGAGAGCGAGAGAGATTAGACAATGGTTCTAACTTGGGTGAGCGATAGGATCGTTCAAATTTGAATTTCGTTACCGTTGAATGTCGTTTGCATTTACCGAACGTTAAACTTTTGCCTTTACTTTTCCTATTACCTTTTTTCTTATTACCTAAATTGGAAAGTAATTAATTTTCGATGGAATTTGCGACAAAATATTTTTGGATGGAATTTTGATATACTTCATCAACTACCGATTTAAGAACATTAAGCACCAGCAATCAATTTAAATTTAAGAAAATAAGCACTGGTAAAATTATATTATTATCTTAATTAATTTTATTATTGGATCATTAATAATCAATTTAAACTTAAGAAAATAAGCACTAGTAAAATTATATTATTGTCTTAATTATTTTTATTATTAGATCATTAATAAGGAAGATAAAAGTAATTAATATTTAAAATTGCATGTTATAAATACTGCAATTAATAAAAAAGATATAATTGTCATTTAAATAGTTCATATCTAAAGTGAAAGTATTAATGACGCAACAATATAATTATATAAAT
>JBBPBR010000002.1:9385346-9428116 GCA_037974775.1 Cicer pinnatifidum
AAAAATCTACCTCAGACAATAATTTATAAAAAAAATATATCTTTCAATCCTCACATTTATCTCTTACCCTCTCAAAATACTTGAAAATACCATTTTACCTCATATTACGTGATAGTCAAAATTTTCTAAATTATTAATATTTTGATAATTTTAAATTTTTTATTTTTTTTAATTACATTTTAGAAGTTGAGTTTTTTTTAAAAAAAAATTAGAAAAGCTGCATTTCAGAAATTTCAGATTTATCTAAAATTTAAAAAAAAATTAAATTTTTCAAAAAAAATTGACTACCAAATAATAAAAAATAAAATAAATAAAATAAAATTATATTTTTATATGTTTTGTAATGAGGCGGTGAAAAGTGAATTTCTTCAAATTTATACTCTTTCTTGTAGGTTGTGTATTACGGGCCAATTTTTTAACATCCATAATTCTCAGCCCACACGGAGGACAACTTCACATTTCTGAAATTTGAGAATTGGCTTTTGTACCCCCCCAATTAAACCCCTACCCCCCCAATTTAATGCTTTTTGGCTGAAATACCTAAAATACTCCTAAAAAATTTAGTAAAAAAGTAAAAAAAACATACATTCATACCAAAATTTGAAAAATCCGAAAAGTAAGTATTTCTGGAAAAAAAAATTTACCGGAAATTTCAAATTCCTTGAAATTTCCGGTAGTTAAAAATGTACATCGGAAATTTCGTTTTTGAAATTTCCGGGAAACTGACCGGAAAATTGAAATTTCCGGTAGTTAAAAATATGTACCGGAAATTTGAAATTTCCGGATGGGTTACCGGAAATTTCAAAAATGAAATTTCCGGTATGTATTTTTAACTACCGGAAATTTCAATTTTCCGGTACACTTCCCGGAAATTTGAAATTTCCGGTACTTTTTTTTTTTTTTTGTTAATTTTTTGTTAATTTTTTGTTTTTAATATTATTAGTGAGGACCAGAGGAGCTAAGACTGATGGCGAACATTCTCGAATTCGGCCTCCTACTCAATCAAATAGGAGAGCTGCTATTGAGAAAAGGAGAAGAAGGAATGAGGAGCAGGCGCCCCCGGAGCAGCCTACACAATATGATCAGCCGCAGTTTGAGCAGCAGCAGGATGAGCAGGCGCAATATGATCAGTATGAGCAGCCGCATGATGGCCAGCATCAGTATGACCAGCCGCAGGAGCAGCAGCAGTTTGAGCAGTATGAGCAGCAGCAGCCTCAGTATGACCAGCCTGAACAGCCGATTTTTCCTGGAGGTCCTTATGATCTTTCTGTCCTTACCGATTATGAGCATCATATAGCCATTAATGTGTGGAATGGACAAGTTAGTAAATTATTTATTTATAGTATAAGATTATTTGTAGTTTAGATTATTTGTAGTTATAATATTATAATTTATTACATATTATAATTTTTAATTGTGTGTTATTTTTAATTAAACAGGAAAGACGTGCCTTGAAAGTTGTTTCAAATGGCAAAAAACAGGACAGATTCATTGATATCAGATATCAATTACCTGCTGAAATTGATAATTGGATTAATATATCTGGATTACGACCTCTGAGAAGATGTAGTCTGCAGATGATTGATGGTAATATGATATCTGCTTTTGCTGAGAGATGGCACGCAGAGACTAGTTCATTTCACCTGCCATTCGGTGAAATGACTATTACTCTTGACGATGTTAGGGGTCTTTTGAGCATCCCATGTACTGGAGAGTTTTTTACACCTCCCCCAAATGTCAATGAAGATTTGGCAATTGCTGCTGCTGTTCAGTTGTTGGGAGTTTCATATGATGAAGCTGTGGCTGAGACTAGGACTAACAGAGGAGCATCTTATAGTTTTGAATGGCTGAAAGAGGTATTTTATAAGAACCTTCATGAACGTAGATATGATTGTGCTGCTAGGGCATATCTACTTCATTTGGTAGGGTGTACTATTCTGGCTGATAAGAGTTTTACACTTGTATCTGCAAAATATCTCTTTTTGTTTCAAGATCTTGATAGCTGCGGTAAATGGGCATGGGGACCATCTGCACTTGTTGTGTTATATGACTATCTTAGAGATAGTACATTGCCTGCTACCAAACAGATTGGAGGTTATTTATCTTTATTTCAGGTACTATTATATTTATTATACTTATCATTATGTTTTTAATTATTTGATCACATTAATAATTTTACTATGTTTCTATTATTTACAGACTTAGATTTATGAACATTTTCCTGATATTTGTAAACGGGATTTCGATGAACATATTTCGTCGATGCCACGGATGTTTCGTTGGACTGCGAAACAAACATCAGGGAATGTTGCATATTACAGGGCAAAGTTGGATGCTCTGAGGGATACTGATATCATCTGGGCACCGAATTATGATGATGGCGCTGTGACACGATTTCAGTCTGTGTCATTATTTACAGGATACATGCGTTGGTGTTTCACGATGGTTCCGTATTTACCAGAGAGGTGCATTCGTCAGTTTGGGTATATTCAGCACATTCCTCCTACACCACCGATGCTCGTTGCACGTGATGTCGACATTGAATGGAGTATGTACCGGAATTCTGTACGATCACTTCGACCTACATTGCATCCAGCTGCATATCCACATCAGTGTGTTGAGGGATACATCCAGTGGTATTATAGGATATCTCATCCTCGGATGATCCCTTATGTTGCGGCATATGTTGGCCCTAGTGATGATGCTGATGTTGATGCTGGTCCTGGTCCTGGTCCTGATGCTGGTTATAGTCATGGTGCTGGTCCTAGTCATGGAGCTGATCCCGATGCGTCTTGTACACGGTGTGATGCAGTTGGTGGTCTTATACAGCAGAGCTTAGATTTGCATATTGGTGGTCCATAAGATCAGATGCGTCTGTTATTAGAGAGGGCTTTATACATTTCTAGAGGAGGAGATTATCAGTAGTATTGTAGTTGTTTTGATGACACTTATTATTTTGTTAGCTCAGTATGTTATTGACACTTATTATCGACTTAGTTATTAGTTATTCGACTTATTTATTTGTTATTCGACTTATTATTGACTTATTTATTAGTTATTCGACTTATTTCCTAGATGCAATACTCGATTGGTCCAAGCTTCGACAAATCTTTCCTTATGAGGATTCAACCATGTGTCTCGGACGTAGTCAAAAAACATAATATTATCGACACATGCTTGCTCAAATATTTGCAAAAGTACCTCGTACTCATTCTCTTCAGAACAATAAACAATTTTACTCCACAACTCAAGAATGGGTTCTTGCATGTCTCTGTTTAATATATATTGTTTGCATTTGGCTCTAACATTTTTGTTAATATGAAGTTGGCAAAGTAAATTTGTTGAAGATGGAAATACAAATTTAATTGCATTCATTAAAGCAAGTTCTCTGTCAGTGACAATCACCTGAGGAAATGAAGTGTTTGAAAGAAACAACTCTTTTAACTTCTCCAATGCCCACCAAAAGTTGTCTTGACGTTCAGAATCCATATAAGCAAATGCAACATTAAATGTCAACCCAGTTGAAGTTACACCAACAATTTCAAACAATGGTAACCTATACTTGTTGGTTTTATAGGTACTATCCATAATCAGCACAAGAGGGAACATGTTCAGCAAAGTTATGGAATCTGGGTGCGTCCAAAATATATCCCTCACAATGTTGGAGTCCTCATGAGTCCTACTCCAACAACTATATTTCTCAGCTTCAAGTAACTTCAACAAATGTTGCATATCAGTTCGAGGTCCCATCAAATTCTTCTTGTATGTACTTCGTCGCTTGTAAATTTGATAGATACTAGTCACATTCTCGTTATCATGATCTCTCAAGTATGACAAGATGTGTCTCGGTGCAACGTGATATTTTGTCAACTCGTCAACATTTTTCTTATCTTCTTCTGTTAAGCGTCCCATCCATGCATTATTTTCAAAAGTAGCTACTAACTCATGGTTGTGAAGTCCACAAATTAACTTAATAATCCATCCTCCTTCATCATTTTTCAGTGGTCTCGATCTAAGTTTAAACGGACATCCACACCTTTTAGTTGAAGTACCTGTGTCATTTTTATTTGACTTATATTCTCCACCTCTATCACAATCAAGAATTAATTTTGACTTTCTTCCTCTCTTTCCAGTCTCTACGTCTGATCGAATAATAATAACAGCTACTCGATTTTGTCGACCTATCTCTCTTGCCCATGATATAACAGCTTCTCGTGACTCAAAAATTTGATCAGTTGTAAACGCTTCAGTTAAATCTATAAATACTGGTTGTGCATTTGCCATCCCTATTTCAAAAAAAAAAAAAAAAAAAATTTAAACTACCGGATTTTTGAAATTTCCGGGAATACTACCGGAAATTTCAATTTGTCAAATTTCCGGTACACATATTATAACTACCGGAAATTTCAAATTTCCGGGGGTTACCGGAAATTTCAAATTTCCGGTATTCAAATTTAAACTACCGGAAATTTCAATTTGGAAATTTCCGGTAGTTACCGGAAATTTCAAAAACGAAAAAATGTTTACCGGAAATTTCAGCTGTTAAGGTAAAAAAAATTTACTGCAGAAGTGGCTGTATTTATGAAGGTTAAATTTGGATTTTTATGAAAATGGGGGGTAGAAGTCTAATTGGGGGGTACAAAAGGCAATACTCCTGAAATTTAGCATGTTCTTTGATTTGGGCCTCTTCCTTAGTTGTGTCTCATTTTGCTCCCTTTTTTCTTTTTTTTTTTTTTTTACTAAAAGCACCTCCCTAGTTTTTCTTCCTAGCAAGCTGCTTGATAATCATCCACAACCAATAAATTAATTAACGGGCTCCACTTTCCTCATTAATTCCATCCATTCTGACGGCTATCATTATTGCACCTGATGTATTTTAAATAGTTTATGGAGAAAATGGATATTTGTGAAAAATGAGAATAGTGGATTAGTATGTGTCTAAACTCAATCCAATATTATGTGATAGTGAGAGTGTGGGTCCATAAGTACTACTTTATGACAAGTTTATGGGATGTTATGTTGCTTTAGAAGTATTGAGAGAAACAAGTTTATGACATCAACTATAACGCATAAGGTTTTATTGAGACTATGTTTCACTTATTGAGTAACCTTGATAAGGACAATTTAATATGCTTAGCCATGACAATTTAAAAGGTGGTGTATGAGGAATAGGAAATGTTGGGAAAACAAATTCCTCTTAGCATTTGAGATTAATCATATAGTCGTTAAAGCATTGAATGGATGTGTTCAAATCTGATGTAATGATGAAAATTTATCACAAAATACGAACTAATTTAAAGTTATTTGATGGTCAAAATAAGAAGTTGGTAAGATAAAATGCAATTTGAATGTGACTTTATTCATAGAATATAATTGATTAAGAGTAGGAGCTTGTGTTAGGATTGCAAATGGCAGCTTTGTCCAAGCCTTTATTGATAATCACAAGGCATTTCGATTTTGAAGGAGGCATCAGCAAATGGTCTCTAAGGGTGGTCTTAAAATGCGTGTAAAACATGGATGTTGAACATAAGGAAATTTAGGGGTATAACACTATGGTTTTATTCTGTTTTTGGTTGAAAATAAATCAGTTGAAAATAAATCACAAGCCAAATCAAATGTGAAGGAGGCATAATTTGGTTCAATCAAATTGATATTGTTAAAAATTTATTTTTAAAAAATTTAAAATACGTTAAATTTTATTCAAACATTATAGACTTTTTATACAATTAAAACATGGAAACAATTTAGGTGTATTTTCTTATGTGTGTTTCGTATGGTTCTTGATATAAAACACATATTTTGTAGTTATAACAAACCTTGAGAAAATTTTAAATTTGATAAAATCATGATCGATTAAATTAAGAATCATACGAAAAATATCTTAAAAAATGCATTTAAGTTTTGTCCTTAAAATAAGTATTTAAGCTACAATAAAAAAATTCATATGTATTCATAAAAGATTACATGAATGCAACATATTTTTATAAGATAAATATAATAATATAATGTGAAATACAAGATATAATAATAAAATATAATGGTTTGAATTTAAAAATTGATTTAAATGATATAAAATCGATTTACAAACTAACTTAATTGATAGTATGAATCTCCAAATTTATTAATTTAGTTCTTAACCCCCTCAAAAAATTGAGAAATAGTCTTCAAATAGTACAATAGTAAAAAAACACTTAGTTTAACATTCTCACTTAAAAATGTAAAGGTATATTGAATAGCAATTGAAACTTTGAAATAAGTTTTGTGAGGAATCAAGCTAATCGAGTGATTCATGATTTAGTACCAACATCTCACTTATGTCTTAGTCACCATATTTTTTATTTTATTATTGTGCAATGAAATGCATTGAATTTGTTTTCCTAAAAAAAAAACATAAATTACTCTATATTTATTTAATTTATAGGTTGAGAAAAAAAAGAAGAGAAAACAGTTAAACACAGAGAAATAGAACAGTTAAAGAAGGTTCCATTATTCTGAAGCAAAGCCTCAAATCACAGATTCACACATCTCTATCTCCATCTCCATCTCCATCTCCATCTCATTCAATCCAATACTAATGTCTTCTGTAAAACCCTCATTGCACACTCTCTTCTCTCTTCGTGGTTCACTCTTAACCCTCGCAATCCTCACTCTTCTTTCATTCACCTATCTCTCCCTCAAATATTCCACCCCTTCACAACAGGTAACCAATTTCCATAAACTAAAACCAACCCATTTCTTAATTTTCAATTTTTAAATCACCCTTTTGGTTAATTTTCTTGTTTTGTTTTGTTTCCAAGGTTTCAGAGTCAGTTGGGAAGCTCGTAGATGCGGAAAGAAGAGAGGAAGAAGAAGATAATGATGAATTTGGTGATGTTTATCACTCGCCGCGCGTGTTCAAGTTGAATTACGAAGAGATGGAGAAGAAGTTCAAGGTTTATGTTTACCCAGATGGGGATTCGAAAACTTTTTATCAAACTCCGAGGAAGCTTACGGGGAAGTATGCTAGTGAAGGTTATTTCTTTCAGAATATTAGGGAGAGTCATTTTCTTACTCTTCATCCTGATCAGGCTCACCTCTTTTTTATCCCGATTTCGTGTCACAAGATGCGTGGCAAGGTATTTTGCATTTTCTAATTTGTTTGTAATCTTGTGCTTTATTCCAGTGTTGTCGATTGCAGATCACGGAAAATAGAGATTTGTTCAAATTTTACTATGCTATAGTGCTATAGAGCTGCAATAATAGTTATTTGACACTACTTATCGCAGAGCTTTAACGATTTGTTCAAATTCCTATTTGCTTTAGAGCCAGTGTAGCGGCTATTTGACAATGTTGCTTTATTGCTTGATTTTTTAGTGGTTGTGTTGTAATCCTTAATATTGTAGAGAATCATAGTTAAATGCAGCATCAATTGTAGTCGTGTTACGATTGTAGAGACATAAAATATTCTTGATGATTGAGGTATCGTCTTGGATCTTTTATTAACAGGACAAAAATTACATGTAGATTCTTATTTCATGTTCCTCTTTAAGATATTAAATGGCGGTCGCGGTAACAGTTGCGGTCATGTCGTGATCCTTGATATTACGGAGATTTAGGGTCAAATGTGGCCCCAACTCGCAGTTGTGTTGTGGTTTCAGCAACATAAAGAATTGATATTTAGATTGTGGTTTTGGACCTTTATTTAAAACCATGTTTCACTAAAAATATATCAAAACTGTCACCGATTGCTTTCGGCCGATTCTAAGGTGTGATTGATTGTGTTAAATGTTTTATGAGTATTTTTTCATCTCTATACTGAAAAATTGTAGTAATGGTGTCTATGGTAATAATGTTTATAGTACTGTACCTAAGTTTTATGATTTTATCCTTGTAAACATCTGAGATGGAAATAATCAAACATTTGTTTATGGTTTGTTACCATAGTGATGTAAATACATAGCTAAAAAGGAAATAATAATGATAATTAATAAGAAAGATTTAGAATGATTAGCCTGGATGGTTAAGTTTTTTGGTTCTAGGTGGAATAGTCAGTCTAATTTTTGGATATTATGCAGGGCACGTCTTATGAGAATATGACCATAATTGTACAAAATTACGTGGAGAGCTTGATATCCAAGTATCCATATTGGAACAGAACCTTGGGTGCCGATCACTTCTTTGTCACTTGTCATGATGTTGGTGTAAGGGCAACAGAAGGACTTCCATTTCTTGTGAAGAATTCCATTCGAGCAGTGTGCTCCCCTAGCTATGATGTTGGATTCATTCCACACAAAGATGTTGCTCTCCCTCAAGTGTTACAACCATTTGCTCTTCCATCTGGAGGGAATGATATAGAAAATAGGTGAAGCTTTTTAAGATTTATGGTTTTTGCCTCTTTCACTTAGTTAGACTATTATACCTGATTTGTGGATCTATATTTTAAGTTGCATGTCAATCTTGTTGTGGTCCTTGATGAGTGTGATGAAAATAACTTGATACTTCGAATGTTCAGATTCAGACACCTTTACCTTAAAGTTGCTCACAAATGCACTTCAGTAATCTATTCATACTTTTCCCACTTTGTTGGGATGATTTATTTCATAAGATAAACAAATAGTGGTGCTGGTACATTGATATATAGTTGTTCTGTAAGATTAATATTTAATGAACAATAGTTCTACATGATTATTTAACCTTTGTGAAAATTTGTGCTTTGCAGGACTACTCTTGGGTTTTGGGCTGGTCATCGTAATTCTAAAATTAGAGTTATTCTTGCACGTGTATGGGAAAATGACACAGAACTTGACATTTCAAATAACCGAATTAGTAGGGCTACTGGGCATCTAGTGTATCAAAAAAGATTTTACAGGAGTAAGTTTTGTATATGCCCTGGTGGATCGCAGGTTAATAGTGCTCGAATAGCAGACTCTATCCATTATGGATGCATACCTGGTAAATTATCCTTTCTCATATTTTTTAACCTTTTTCATTTTTTGGTTGCTTATAAATGCAAGCATATACAAACTGTATATTTATTACATAATGGTTTTTGTCATGTTTCATGAATGATATTAGATTGGTAGGTTTACCTGGCGTTTCTCATATATTGGTTGCAAATCATTTGCAAGCCTTACCCTTGTCCATTCTGATTAACATTGGTTGCTTTTATCAGTCCTAAGACTGGAATTGTAATTTATTGAGGTGTGTGTTAGGCATTCATATATGCTAGACAATGTGAGAATTATGAGTAAGGGGTAAAAGAAGGATTTGGATTGTTCCGGCCTTGCCTACATGGCAAGGTGGGTGGGAAGGAAGGGGAAACTAAGAAGAAAAGGTAAAAGGGAGGGAAAGATATGTCTTCATTGGTAGAGGTGGGCATGGTCCAATGTTTTTTGCAAAAAAAAAAGAGCAAAATGAACTAAACCAATATTATGGATCAATTTTTCAAACCACACGGATTTAATATTTTCAAGCTGGTTTTGACAATTCAAGTTTTTGCACAACAAAAAAAGTCAAGCATCTAGTGGAATGAATTCCGTCGAATTTCAAGTGAGATAACCAAAATATCATTTGCATTGCATCACATGAAGCAACAAAAGAAGACAATGCCTAATTTGGCTTCAATTAATTGATTTCAAGCCTCTCCCCACTGTTTATAGCAAAGTATATCAGTATTTGTGAAAAACTAATAGTCTTGTATTCATGTGATGAATGGCTTGGGTTCTTAGAGATATAATTTGGGATTTTACGGTTCACAAGTTTATGATTCCTAATGTATTTGTAATTGGCTTTTGTTCGATAATTTTGGTTGAGTTATGACCGGTTTATTGATTGTACCAGAAATTCAATTATGGATATTGAACTTGTTTATGAAATAGGTTCAAATTCTTGAACTGGTTTAGATAATATAGTTTTTTTTGGTGTAGTCTAGCTTGGTTTACAATTTGGTTTGAAAACTCCTTCATGGCAACCATTACTGCATGGAATCTTTCCTTTTTAAAAACTCCTTTGGGTTCTCAAAATAAAACTCAACCCCATTGATCCCCTAAAAACAGGATTATGTCAAGTTTTGAAAGCTGTCTCCTTGGTCATCCATTACCTTGTCCAACTCCTTCACCTTTCAACCATTAGAAATGTTCAGAGTCCCCCACATTTGGATGAAAATGTCTTTATTTGTTTGTGGGACACATCTCTCACCTTACAATTTGATTTTGTAGGGTTGAGTTAGGTCCCACTCAAACTTTAAGATGATATAAGAGCCTATTGAAGATCTATTGGATCATCCGCTATTGGGTCACTTGGGTTATGCTCTAGATGTTCAGTCTTGGGCATGATGATAGCGTGTTAAGTGTTCCACGTTTGATGTGATATGACTTGGAAATGTGTTTATAAGTGGGATGCATCTCTTTTACAACCCACTGCACTATTACCCCAAAAAGA
The DNA here is from genome assembly GCA_037974775.1 of Cicer pinnatifidum. Classification (NCBI taxonomy): domain Eukaryota; kingdom Viridiplantae; phylum Streptophyta; class Magnoliopsida; order Fabales; family Fabaceae; genus Cicer; species Cicer pinnatifidum. Next base: position 9,395,766 of record JBBPBR010000002.1, read on the forward strand.
ATTGAATATGTGCCTTCATTGAAATGTCAAGACCAGCCTTCTTGGAGTACTTTAAGAACAACAATGATTTGTTCAAAATTTGCTACGCTATAACTGCTATTTGATAACACTCGGTTGAAGTACTTTATTATTCAGTGATATAATAATTCTCTAATTCAGCAGAACCTCACTTATCGAATAGCACATATATTTCACCCCAGTTGTTACACAAGTAACACTTGAACTATATAACTTGGTTTGATTAAATTATCATTTAAGTGTTTAACTTTGACTCTGATGTTCTGGCTTTGAGGATGGGATTGAGATGTATGAGTCTATAGACAACCGTCTAACTAACTTCAAGTTGATAATGTTGTTTTGCAGTGATATTGTCAAATTACTATGACCTTCCTTTTAATGATATTCTTGACTGGAGAAAATTTGCTGTTGTACTCAAGGAGAGTGATGTATACCAGCTTAAACAAATCCTCAAAAATATATCTCAGGCTGAGTTTGTTGCACTTCATAATAATTTAGTAAAGGTAATCCTCTCATTACTTTATGTGATGAAATTTTATTTTATCACCCTTTGCTTAGTTCAGGAAATATTTCGATGCTATATGCTTAAATTTTACTTTGGAACTTCTCATCATTATTTCTGTTGTTTCAAAAGTCACCAGTATGTAAAGTTGGTATATAACCCAAAAAAAAATATTACACTAAATTTTTTTAAAATAAAGAGTTTAAAAACTATGCAATGACAGCGTAAAACTTTTTTACATAATCGTCTAATTAGATCTTTTCGTATAGATGTTTGTTGAGATATTTTTTGAATTGAATTAATATAACAAGTGATATTATAGTAAAATTTAATTGGATGATTGTGGAAAAAAAATTATATTGTTAATGCATAGTTATAGAACTCAAGAAGTTAATATGTAAGGTTGGCAAAGACAATTGAATTATTTGTTGATGTTGTATCACAGATTCAGAAACACTTCCAGTGGAATTCGCCTCCAGTGAGATATGATGCTTTCCATATGGTTATGTATGATCTCTGGTTACGCCATCACACCATCCAATACTGATACTGATGATATTAAGACTCAATCTTGTTTTGTATACACCTTTTCTTATACTTCAGTTTTAGTAACCCAGAGAGGCACTGTAAATAACTACGTTAGAGTTTTGTATGTAACAGAAGCTGGTTTTTCTATATTCTTCCATCCTCAATGTTTTTCATTTATATATTATTTCATTTGCTGTGAGGATTTTTGTTGCATTGAAAATTAAGGCTGGTGCAACTGTTCGAGTGAATTAGTAACCTATTTTTATAGTGACCTGTTTAAGTTTAATTACATTGAAGTGAAACCATAATAGATATGTATATTTTGTTTTACTAAGTATAACAAAATGTTATTTTAATACCAAAATTAATTTTGAAAAATATAGTACTTCAAAGCATAGAACCTAACTTAATATTAAAAATATAATAATTCTAATTTAGAAATGTAACAATTATATCATATTGGATGGGGTAAAATCAGTATTAAGTACTCATACCCATAAATATTTGTCAATAATTACTTAGGCCAACCCTTTTGATAGAAAAATATCTTGCTCATTGTTTTCAAAGTTGTATTATGTTTACACAATTTATATCAAAATTTGACAACAACTTAGATAGTTAATACAAGTTAAATGTGGGGTTAATTTCGTTCAATAAATTGTTCCTTAATGAATATAAGAATGTATTGTAACTCATTAATTATTTATTAAACACAATTAACAATTTTGAATGTTATTAGCCACAATTTTCAAGACTTCAAATATTTTTATCTAACCACTAATTATCCAAATTATGTTCATATATATGTAATATATATCAACTAAGATTTTTATTTAAATATACACTTGAAAATTGTGGTTACTTAGGTTGAGATGCGATATTTCGTTATATTCATTAAATATTTACTAAGTATAATTAACCACATGTTTAAAATATGTTAACCATCTAAATTGTTTTCAAATTTTGATTCCAAATTTGTGTCTAAAAACATCATTTGTCTTGTTCTAATTACGGTCTTGGATTAGAGTTAAAAGTTATCACAATAATAAAAGGGCGATATGAATAATATTGCACAGTTAACTTTATCTTCGATGTTTGGAATATAACAATTGTGATTCACCAATAATCTTTACATGAACACATCCCTCCTTTAAAATGATGAAATCTCTTTGCATCTCTAGCAATTATAGCTCTCCCAGTTTGCAAAGAAACAAATTTTATCCATTCGTGACAGTCCCCACAAACTCTAAGATTCTTGAAAATTCTTATAGTACTAGTCCTACCACTAGTCTTCCATAAAGCAAAAGCTATAGCCAATTTTTCACTGTGATAATATAGAGAACTAATCTTTTTCTCTTCCTCTAAATTCTGCAACACAAACTTGGTATCAGGATTATAACCTATAGTTTTAACCTTCTCTATTAAATCATGCAACATTTCTAAAATCTCATGAGCTCTTGGGTGAGACAAATCTCCTGCCATAAAAGTATGAACTTCTCTATCAATATCAACCCAACTCATGGCAGGACTTTTCTTTAGCCTCAATTCTCTCAGTGCGCTTTTCATCTCAATCACCTCATTCCATTTTCCAGCCGACGCATAAATATTCGTCAAGAGAATATGAGTTCCTCCATCTCCAGGAGCAAGTTCAACAATATTTCTCATAATTTTTTCTGCCATCTCTACCTCTCCGTGAATCTTACATGCATTCAGAAGTGTTCTCCATAGTTTTGCATCGGGATTTTTCACCTCCTCTATCAACTTTGCAGCCTCTTCAAATCTCCTCGCTCGACCTAACAAATCAATCATACAAGTATAATGATCTCTTGTGAACTCCATATCGTGGTTAATATTCCTAATAAGAGCAAAATTTTTGCAACCTTCTTCAACTAACCCGGCATTGTTACATGCCAAGAGAATGCTAATAAATGTAACACCATTAGGTTCAAGTCCCAATTTTTTCATTCTTTCAAATAGCTCAAGTGCCTCAAGCCCAAAACCATTTTGAGCATAAGCATAGATCATTGAATTAATGGATACTACATCTAACTCAGTCAGTGAATCAAAAACAGACCTTGCCTTTTCTACATTTCCACATTTTCCATAGAAATGAATCAATGCAGCATCGACATACTTATTTCCAACTACTCCTAGTTTCATGGTTATGGCGTGGATTTGTTCCCCTACTTCAAGCATTGCAAGGCTTGAACAAGCATGAAAAATACTAGACAGCGTGAAATGATTCGGACTTATTGAACAACGGACCATTTCCCTAAATACCGACACAGCAACCTCCTCTCTCCCGTTTTGCACAAGACCGACTATAAAAGAAGTCCAAGTCACATGGCTTGCATAAGTAAGCTGATTAAACACCTTTATTGAATCCTCAACCATGCTGCATTTCGAATACATAGTAAGAAGTGAAGTCTGTGAAGCAACAACAGATTCCAAACCTGACTTAACAACAAGACCATGAATCAATTTACCATTAACTAAATCTCCTAGATTACCACAACTAACCAAAATGCTTGCTAGAGTATATTCATTAGCCTTTATTCTCATACCAACCATTTCCTCAAAAACCTCTAAAGCTTCCCCATCAAGACCATGCTGATTATACCCCACAATCAATGCAGTAAACAAGACAACGTCTTTATCCAAAACACGGTCAAACACGAAACGGGCATCCCTCATTTTATCAAACTTACAATACATATCAACAATAGCAGTAGCAACAAACCCATCCAAGACCTCAAAACCCAAAACCACAGCCAACCCATGAGCCTTTTGGCCGTCGCGTAAAAGACCCAACTCCGAAAAAGCCTTAAAGATCGCAGAGAACGTGTAAGCATCGGGTAAAACACCCTCAAAGAGCATGTTGTTGTAAAGCTTAATAGCTTCTTTGGTCTTCCCATGGCTGACATAAGAAGAGATAATTGAATTCCAAGTAATTATGTGTCTGTTGGGCAATTCGTCGAACAGCTTGCGTGCTTTAGTTATGATGCCGCATTTGATGTATCCATCAATGAGCTTGTGACCCAATAATGAGAACAAGAAACCGGATTTGATGATGTGGGAGTGAATTTCTTTGAGGGTAGTTAAGGATTTTGTGTGTACGCCATGTGCAATGAGGGAAGTATATAAATTCATGTTTTCATGCTATATTACAATTGTTTAATGTTCTTATTCAATGGGAACTTAAATGTTACAACTACAGTTTATAAATCTCATCTCAAGTCTAATAAAGGGCGGGCTAATTTTAACCGCGGGTGCATTTCTTTTGAAAGTTGGGTTGAAATTGTAAGAAAAAATAGAAATAAAATTTACTCAAAATTTGTTTTTATTTTCTTTTTCTGTTTGTTTAACCAGTGATATGATAAAATCGATCGAAACTTTACAATTGTGTGAGAGTTTCAAGTGATAATTATATTATTTTACGATAAAAAATTACATAATTTAAGAAAAATTATTAGAGTATAAAAATAAATAAGAAAGATAATTTATAATGTTTTAAATTATGTTAGTGTGTTAAAAAAAAATTATGCTGTGTAAGCTTTTTAGAAAACTACTTTGTTAAAATAAATTTTATGTTGAAAATGAAAATAAAAATAGGATTACTTTCTAGGAGAAAAATTCCAATTGACGATTTTAATAATTTTATACGAACACAAAAATGACTTATGTTTTTCTTTAAAATCTCTTAAAGAAATTTTTAAATTATTTATATCAAAATCTTTTATCACTTTTAATAAGTTCTACTATTGAGAGATTTTCTCTCAATTCCTACCGTGGGAATCTCTATAGATTCGTGTGCGGATCTCAGATCTTGTTTTGACACAAATTGATAACAATTAGTGTGTGGTTCTTATAAATCTAAATTTGATAACAATTAGTTGATTGTCAATGAATTACAATACATTGTTATATTTTTTAACAGTCCTAATTAATTATATATATTTGTTATCAACTTTGTGTGTCTTTGAAACCATGTCAATATAAAAATTACTTGTATAATTGTAAAATTTAAATAGAATACAAATAAAGCATACCCATAATTAACAAGAAAACATAATTATAATTCTTTTTTATTACATCCAACCTTTTAGGTTATGTTAGTTCACTATAAATTATAGAGTATATTATTATTTTGATTTCTAAAATTGAAGACTATCAATCAACTTTGTCAAAATATGTGTCTTTATAATGACAAATTCTTCTACCTGTAAATGACAAAGATATATGAAGAAAAATAAATATCAATAGCTAAAGAAAGCAAAGGAAGAGGATGAAGTTGTATAAATGGATCTTGAAGCAAAATAATAGCTCCCACATCCCATCCAGCTCTTTTAAGAGAAAAAAACAAAATGTGTCTTGTTATCAATCTCTACAGGAGGTAACCATCATATAATTTTAAAGTGAAAGAGTGAGTCTATACCAAACAGTAAATATGACTATTCACAATGTGAAGGTGAGTAGTGAAGTTGTGTGATGTGATATATCTATGTACACCAACCAAACCACTAATGGCACCTCCTCCTCCTGTATTGAAGGAAGAACTAAAAAATGAAATGAAATTGTCATGTGATTCATCATCAGCTTGCATGTCCAGTTTGAATGAAAGCTTGAAGCAAGCTCTGAGCTGCAAATGTTTGATCAGGTGTCCCAGATATCACTACCTTCCCTCCACTTGTACCAACACAAGGATCATAAACACTAACATTTGCACCTGATATCTGCTCCCATAAACAACACCATAACATATTAATACCAACTTTAATATTAAAAACTAGTGTATATGAAAATGGTAACCTTCCATTTGTAGATGTCTACATTTTTTAAAAATGGTTTAAGTATAAAAGTATTCTGCAACTGAGGAATTAAAAGTAAATATATATTTAAATGAAAATGAAAGTACTATTTTTTTAGGCAAAAACTGAAGTACTATTAATTATCTTAAAAACATTTAAAGGGTTAAAATGGAAATTCATGTTGCCAAAGCTAAATTTCACATAGATCAAACAATGTCAAAATTCCCTAAATATTTGGGAATTGCAATACTCAACAAATGTAACAAGGTGATGAAATGTAAGTTTCATACTCATACTTTATTTTTTAGACCTTAATTAAAATCATTAGCTGTCCAAAAACCAGATTGATCATATGATTCAAATCACAGCAAATAATCAGAAGAAAGCATAACACAATCCAACCAAGAGTCACTGCAAATTAATAATTCATGATATTATTTTAAAGGGAATAATGAAGCACCTGTCTGATTCGATCTAAATTGCCACCATCTTCACCATAAACAGAACCAAAGACATGTTCAGAAACTATAATCTCCACAGTAGTATTTGTCACAGTGGCAAGTATATTTCCTCTGTCAAAACATTTTAAAAAATTGGAGAAGGGAAAAAAATTATTATTTATTAAAGCAGAAAGGTCGAAATAAAAATCAGAAGCAGGAAAATTACTATTTTTTAATTCGAAGATCACTACCATAAAAAAACACAAGAGCTCTTCAAACATAAATTTTTAAGACTACAAATAAACTTTGCAGAATAGGAACAAAGAAAATGGAAAGTGGCTAAGAATGACAGCAGAGGCGTGTATTCCCAGCTGGATTATACTGACCTGCCAGGTTCCAAATTCTCAATTAAATTTGTATTTAATTCCACATTTTCTCTGATCATTTTCGCATGCACCCCTGCATTCTGCAAATACACAAACTCCTAAACAATCTTGCGCTAAGACCATAGGAAAAACAAGAAAGAGATGTAAATATGTAAATAGAAATTGGAAGATGGTAAAACACAAAGGAGGTGAAGAATACCTGTGGTGGAAACCTCCCAGAAGGAAAACCAGATTTTCTGTGTGTAAAGATCTTACTCTTCACAGTATCCTTATTTGCTTGAAAACTGGATTTCTGTCTTGCTTCAGCATGCCCCTCATTAGGCAAAGGATTATCCCTGATTCTACTAGTGATTTTAAGTAGAGCGTTTTCTACATATCGGTACCCACCAGTTATCTGCACGAAATTTCTCTCTAAGTACAAACATGACTAGCAGACAGTAAATATAGAGCTTCTACCAACTGTTTTCATATTAAAGAACTTTAAATTTGAAACTAAGCAACAAACCTGTTTGGCAAGGTCAAACCGCTAGTTTGTAGCTTATAAGCTCACATGATTAAAGTGTAACTGTTTGGTAACATTATTCTCTCACGGGCTTATGCCTTTTAGTGTTTTTTCACGAGCTTACTATGTTTATTGAGATGCTACTTCAAGTAGTGTTTAAATTTATAGCTAATAGCGTATTATATTTTCCCACATTTTTACCCACATTATCTTAATTGAACAAATTTAAATATTAATTTAAAATATATTTGTATGTAATTTTATATTGGTTAGTTAGTTCAACCGTTAACTTTACCAAACATTTCAAATTCAATGTAATCTTATCCGGTATCAACCATCAGCTAGTTTATCCGCTATAAGTTCATCCACTATCAGATAATGTATCTGTCATCCACTACTTTTTACCAAACAGAACCAAAAGTTATCCTTTTATCATGAAGGATGTCAGCATATGATACAGTAAAATAGCTGTCTTGAATTATACAAGATACATAAGTGTACCTGGACCACCACATCATCATCTGAAGCACCATTTGGAACTGGCTCTCCATGCAGTATTTGTATATCTGCACCACTCACTTCTTTCAATTCTGAAACCACCTGACCTTCATGGCCAGTCAAGAAATTTGCTGTGCTTGATGCAACTAAAAGCCTTGCAGTTACAGGTGATTCCACACTAGAGGCTGGGTGAAATCCATTTCGAATGTGATCTTCAACAATTCTAGCAAAGACAAGAATAACAGCATCTTGTGCAGGAGAATTACTAGATTCAAGATTCTGGATGAACAACAAAAAGCCAACTCTAGATCAACAACAGTAACTATGGCAATTCAAAATGTGTTTTCATTCAGATTTATCAAATTCGTGATTTTTATATCGTGCACGAACAACATAAAAAAATAGTGGTGTAGTGCAACTTTCTCAAATGACTAACCTCAAAAGCAGAAATGGTGATGATGCGCTCTTCAAACTGACTTAATGGAGCTGCAAAGATAATAGAAGCACCTGTTTGACTTTCTAAAGTTCTAACAATAGCCCCTCTTTTGCCAATCACACTACCAGCTATATTGTTAGAGCAAAGGAGTCTGAAAACAACTTCGTGTCCGGTACCTTTTGAGTCAAGGCTAGGGTTTATGTTAGAATTCTTTGTCGATTTTGAAGCATCGTTTATAGATAAACCTTCCATCGAAGGTAACCATGAATTAAGGTGAGGAAAAAGATCCTCAGGCAGGTTAGAGGTTGACCTATCAGAAGAGCTAACAGTTGGCGTAGTGTTCAAAGATACTTTTCCCAGCGGCGGACAATCTTGAAGACAATGAGATACAAGAATCAATGCTTTCTTTACAGCTAAACTTTCACCACTTATCTGCCAATCAAACAAGTTCTCAGATAAAGAAAAAGAATTTCAAATAGTCATTTCAATGACAATTGACAAGTGAATGGCGTTATTTTGGAATTGTCTGAAATATTGTACAAGCATGGAACATGGATCTAAAATTTCTCTTTGTACTTTGTTCTCCCATTGAAATTATATCCATCAATTAGCAGTCATTGACTCTTAATTATCCTACTAGGAACAAGCATCAGATGAAATGCAGGCCAAGAAAAAGTAAAGATATTGGTAACATAACAAGAGCAGAATCAGTTACTATCTCTCAACTACTTGCCAATTCCCTCTAGTTAGACATTCTAATTTATCACAAGTTCCATAAACCTACAATCTCAAAATTGAAATTCCAATTCACATGCACAACATACCACATAGTAATATGATTTTCATGCCAAATTAAGCAATGCAGCATTTGTGATCCGAGTTTCCTAGGAAGAAAACAAGATCAAGATTGCGTACCATTAATAAAAACATAACATTTGACATGAATTTCACCTGACATAGTTTGAATCCTTATCCAAAATTCTCTTAATAACAAGACAAATCATAACCAATGTCCTTACTCAAGTATTTTAAAAAGTCAATAAAATGTGGGGAACTAGTGTTGTTTTTTATTAAATACTACATTTTTTTCAAAAAGAAAATACTACATTTTTTACAAACAATTTTCGATCTTAATCAAAAGGAAAGAAAAGCAAAAAAAGTGACAAAAAAATTCATACTATTTTACTTTCTTAAAAATATAACCAAATAACAACTTGCTTTACTTCATTTAATGTTCTCATTTTTTTATGTCAATGTTATCATTACTCTTCAACTAATTTAGATTTTGTTTTCCAATAACTCTTGTATTTCTATGAAGCAAGTTCCGATTAAGGATAGTATAGGAAACAAACCTTTTTAATGATATTGATGAAATTAAATAAAATTAACTAACATTCTTAATTTGTATGAATTTAGTTAAGTTTGCTAATACTCTTTAATTATTGAGTTTTCTTAATTCAAAGAGCTTAAGTTAGAGTCAAATCCAATAGCAACAACACAACAATATTAGTAGCAAAATAAAAACACAACAAAAATAGTAAGCAGCAGGAAAACTCACAAGAACTAACTCCTCATCTTTAGAAGCACAATGTGGAGAAGGACAAACCCTAATTTTGGTACCACTATTATTCCTAATGTTGCTTATATTCTTCCCTCCTTTCCCAACAACAGCACCAATCTGTGAAGTATGCGCTAACAATTTACCAAAAACTTCTCTATTACTGTTATTAACACCTTTCTCACCTTCAAGTTCCCAAACCCTCTCAAAAACCCTAACAACACCTTCTTGTGCATTAGAAACCTCAACTTCTCCATCACCCAATGCAATACCCTTTCGCGGCGATATCGAACCAATTACCAAAATAACCCTATCATCGGTGCCGGCGACCGAATCCTCGCAGTGGATTTTGCATCCTGTTTCTCGCCGGAGCTGAGAAACGATTGAACCTGAACTTCCGATCAAACCTCCCACGGTTGACGAGTGGCAAACTAAACGGAACGCGATCTGACCCGGTAGGATTTTGAAAATGGGTCGCTTTGTTCGGTTGTTCCGTTTTGAAGGTAACTGCGGTTGATGGTGGTGGTTGGTTTCGACGGCGGCGGAGGTGGGGTCTTGCATTTTGGGATGAAATTTTTCAAAGTTTTTGACTTTTGAAGTGGGGTTTTGCTGTTTTTTAAATTAGTGTTAATGGGTACTCGTGGTTAAGGTGTTTTCATGGTGGTGGTTGAAAATGAGATTCGCAAAGAAAAACGAAAGAGAGTGACGTGAGAATGAAATGGAATAGAATGAAATGAAAGGGTATTGAAGGATGGTGTTGTTTTTTTTTTTTTTAATTATTATATCTATCTATGTTTGGCTTTATTATTAGTTGACAACAACTTGAAATTAAGGTTTGTTTGTGTATGCTAATGGAACAGTGTTATTGTTTTGTGTTACTACTGTGATTATGGTAAGATGCTGTAAATTATGAACTTCTTTCAGTACAGTTTGTTGGTGGGTTATTTTGGATTTCAGATCGGCTGGTGTAAAGTTGAATTGAATATAATAATAATAATTCAGAATGTAATTGAATGTGTTTAATGTTTTAATTTAATAGAGAGAATATGAAATCTGCTAAATTTGATTATTTCCATTGTTTGTCACCCGTGGATGATGACAACAGTGGAATAACACTCTTAATTTGATTCAAAATGGCGATTATTCCTATGTTTTATTGGGTCTAGACCACAGTAACAAAATTTGATTATTTATTTATTTATTTTTTACAAAATTTGATTCTTTAAAGTACATTTATTTTTGGAGACTGATAAATGCCTTGTGCTCCAAAACCTAGCGCCTTCAGCAGCCTTCTTCTCTATGCCTTTATTCTTATTTTTTATTTATTTAAATAAGTTATTTTAACATAAATCTAATAAGTGTGTACTAAGTGTGACACATAATTTTGGAGTCTCATGACAATATTTATTTTATTTATATTAATAGATTAACTTTGATTATATATATATATATATATATATATATATATATATATATAATTAATAACTTTAGTATTTTATGTTATACATATGAAAGTATGAGTATTTTAAATACTATAATTTTTAAATATTTTATCATTATATTAATTTAGATGTTATGAGTTATTTTACGTATTCATCCTTTTTCGATTTTAACGAATCTATATTTATATTATTTTTTATTAAAAATTTATTAAATATTAAGTAATTTAAATCTAAATACATTTATATAAAATAAAATAAGTTTAATATTGTTTTAAAATTAAAAGTTTAACAATAAATTTAAAAACTTAAAATCACATTTCCATGCAAAAACTTCAAAACTCAATTTCAAATTAACATGTCAAATTTGAATTTAGCATAAAAGAATTTGAATTTTTTTAGAGAATTGCTTTTGTTTTTCAATAAGTAGATTCATACATATATTGGTTGTGTCTTTTTTTATAGATGAAATGATATAATTATCATCAAAATACACACAATTACGAGATTTTGATTTCAAATTCAAAACATAATATTCAATTTAATAATATCGATATTTATTAATTAAATTAAAATTTAAAAATACATATTATTGTCTTTAATTAACGTGATGAAACTTTTTGAAGTCAACATAGAAGTGAGATAGCCAATATTTTCAAGTATACTTTGATTCTAGCGCTATTATTCGGATGCTTCGATATGGTTGCAGTAACACTAATTAAGTTCGATATCTCGTGGATTCTATTTATTAGGTGTATGTTAATTCAATTGATATTATTTGAACTCATGTTTTTATAAGAGTTAATCAAGTTGCTGATGTTTTGGTAAAGCATGGTTTGAGTTAGAACTATAATCTTATAATTTATTTTTATTTTGCTTCTGTTTTTATTTTACATGTCTTATTGGTAAATGCTTTGTGTGTTTCTTTTCCGAGAGATTTGTAAGCTTTTATTTGGGCCATAGTCTCTTTTTTTGTTCATAAGCAAAAAATAACCGAAATTTATATAGTGACCTTATTCCAAATTTTGGGTCGTAAAACAATGTCCTTAACTACTTTTTTTAAAAGAAATTATGAAAAAGGCAGATAGAGTTGCTTGAAAAAACTCGTACCGCATTATGTGAATACACAACATTTCAAATATAATATTTAAAATAATTTTGATTTTTGATCACCAAAGACCCTCGTTGATGTGATGGTCGAGATATTACACATAATAAATATAAACTATTATATTTTGTTTTAATTAAGATGAATAAGTAGATATGATAAATAAATTTTGAATTCTATCATAAGATTTTATTCTATCTATTAAATAGATATCACACATGATAAGACTTTATTTTATTTTTTAAGATTAGATAAAAAAAAATATACGATAGAATAAAAAAAGTTACTCAATTATTTTAAATGTCATGTGGATTTTTTTGTAGATTTTTTTAAATGATGTACTGTCACATGAAAATTAAACATTTTAATTCATTTGACAATGATTTAATTAGTATAAAAAATTATAACAAATTAATTAACATACCATAATCTTTTTTAATAAAATAAAATAAAAATTTTATCTACCATAATTCACTAATTTATGACGTCACCCAAAGGTCCAAAGAAAATTAAATAATAGAGGGCGACCAAACTCTTACGAATGAAGGGATATGACTCCAAGACTAAGAGAGGCGTACAAAGTTAGGGTAGTATTTTAGAAATCAAAAAAAGGAAGAAAAAAAAGTGGTGAAGGTATATAGTTAGGTTGAAGATGGTAAATGATAGGATTTTCTTTGTTTCCCCTAATTATTTGTCTTTTCCATTTTCGCTTCTTCTATATTTTTTTTAGAAAATAACAAAAATTGTAATTTAGGGTTTTCATTTCTTTCTGTATCAACCCTTAATAAATCATCAATATATATTATGGGACACAGAAATTTGAGTTCTATGTGATGTATTTCTAATTTATTAGTTAAGTTTTGAGTTGTTTTTGAATTGTATTTACAGGTTATTTATTATGAGAGGAGGTCACCAATGGTGAGATGAAGACGTGTGATAGGTTGTGATAGATCTGAGAGGAGGTAGATTTAGACTTGTAGTACAGGAATGATGATTACTCGATTATTGAACATTTGCATTTTTATTGCATAAATATAACGATTGTTTGACAAGAACATCATTTTCATCAACCCTAATTTAATTAAACAAAGAAAATCATAGTAAATGGAAGATGATTGAATATTGCAATGACTAATTACACATTAGATGCCATATTGGTAGTAGTTAGCGTCGTTTAAATGAATCTTGACATAAATGACTTACTTGTACTAACATACTAAATTTAATGGACCAAAAATGACACTTTCTAGAGTCAAGGTAGCAAATCGAACCTAAAAAAAGGTTTACGGATCGAAAATGTATTTAAACCTAAATTTATAGGTAAAATATTAATAACTAATTTTAAAAATATGTATAACTTTATCATAAGGGTAATTTTATTATTTTATATAATCTAGCAAATTAAAAGTCTATTAATATAGAATATTTAAATATAAAAGTATTGGATTACAAATGTGTTATAAGTTCTTTTTATAAGTTCTTTTAAACAGTTTTACGAGTGTTTATTTATGTAAATATGCACAAATAATAAGTCAAATAAAACAGTCTCATAGTGTTTCACTAAACGAATTATGTAAGAACAACAATAGTTTCAAGTACAAAAGATCTTACTTGTTTTGATGATAACAAAATCAGTTCGTTGGAACAATTTTAGGCAATAAAATTTTATTTAAGTGTGCAGTTATAAGACCACAAACAACATTAGAAAATATTAGGATATATCCTCTGATAAATTGGTCAAAAGTCATGAAAATTCCGCATTTAAAATTGATGAAAAAAAGTGTCTCTAAAACATTGTCTATGATGATACAAAATATTATATTGCCTCTACCTCTGTCTTTGATGTTACAAGAAGGTTTGCCAATACTCCATCCAATTATGATTCGATTTTGCTTTCAGTGCATCTTGACAGTCTGCCTCTGATGAAGCAAAATAGACTTTGAGAAAGTCTGTCTTTGGTGAAGAGACTTTGGAAAAGTCTCTCTTTGATGAAGCAAAATAGACTTCGGGAAATCTGTCTCTGGTGAAGCAATCAAACTTCTAGTCAAAACTGTCTCTAACTAGTTGCCTTTGGAGATGAAGCAAACATATGACTTTCTTGCCTTGGTAAAAGTCGATGCCTAAAAAAGTCAACAAATGTGATAAAAGTCAACATTTGAAAAGTCAATACTTGAAAAAGTCAACGCATTTGATAAAAGTAAACGTTATGATATAGTTAGTGCCTTTAATAGTCTGTCTCTGGTCATTTACTTTTGCTTTTGGTCCAATAATTCTACCTCTGGTTACTCCATGCCTCTGGTCAATTAAGTATTTGCTTCTAATCATTGCCTATAGTCAAGAAATCATGTTTTTGGTGTCCTTGACTATGGTCAAAAAATCATGCCTCTGATTGCTCTTATCTCTGGTCCAGTAATCGTGCCTCAGGTTCAATAATCATGTCTCTAGTTGCTCTTGCCTCTGGTCAAGAAAACATGATTATGGTGTTCCTTCTTTTGGTCAAGAAACCATACCTTTGGTGTTCGTACTTCTAGGTCTAGTACATTATATTTCATCTAAAACACAATTCCAAAAATACTTAGAAAAATTCTAAGTTTCAGTTCTATGCTCAATACCTAGAATTGAACTCAACGAATATATTTTTGAAGACAATGAAGCACCATGATAAATGACAAACATACCATACCATGAATGACATAAGACCTTTCCTTGAAGGACATTCAACCATACTTTGAAGGACAAAGTCAATGCTACAAAGGCTTCTATAAATAGAACCCATTTTGAATTCAAATAATACAATCGATCACGACAACTTACAACATTCTTTCAAAGTGAAACAATCTCAAATCAGCAAGCAAAAACATTGAGTTAGAAAATTGTCAAATTTATCTAAGTGTTTGAGTAAGAAAAATCCCAGAGCTTATTCTATAAACATCCTCTAGTAAGAAAGAAAATTCAGAAACTCACAATCACTCCTTTTTTGTAACCAAGTCCAGTAGTGGTTGATTGTATTCCTCGACGACCTGACAACACTAAGCTAGAAGTTGCGAAGACTTGTTAGAACTTATAAACTAAGTCTGGTAGTGGTTGCCATTTTCTAACTTAACGATACAAAGTTGGAGGTGAGAAAATTGAACACAATCATTGTGACTAATCAAGTGTTCAAGTGTAAGTTCTAAATATAATGGATTAAATCATTCAAAGAAAGGGACTCAACATAACTACTAAGTTAGTAGTGAACTACGATAAAATTGTTGAGTAATTTATTTTATCATTTCAGTTTTATCACTTCGATTTTTTTTAAACCATTAAAAATATTTTCAAAAATTGTAAACATAATTCAAATCCCCCTCCATTTCTTGTGTTTCTTGACCAACAAGATCATCGTGCAAAAGAAAGTGAGTCACTCGGTTTGAAATTCTTTCTAGAAATCAATATATTTTAAAACTAAATATTTTATTATGATCATTAGCAAAATAAAATATTAGTTTATAATTTTACATTACAATATTTGATTGCTTCAATGATTAAAAAAACAAAAAAATAGGTGACTTTTAGAGTGGTCTAATGTGTTAATTTGTCCATTACAAGTAAATAGAATGTTATATTCAATAACTAGTTACACTTAGTTTTCTGCATATTTTAATCTTTATCCCCTGAATATTAAATAGTTACAAGTAGTGCCAAACTTTTGTATTATGGCTCTCCAAAACATTAAACAATTATGAGAAGTGTCTCACTTTTGTATTATATGGTTAGTTTGTGTTGTCGGTGAGATTGTGTGAACCAAAAATGTGTGAAGTTGAAAGACTTGGTCATAGGCAAAGATCTTTACCACATTGCGAGATGTATCATACATAATGAAGATCTAGATGAAATTTATGAAGTTGACATAGATTGTGTTTAAAGTACAAAAGAGTTGGGAAAGTGTCAGACATGTGTAACTTTGATTTCGAATCTAAAATAAATGTTGTATATGATTTATAAGAAATAACTTCAACAACATAACAATGGATGATGTAATGATATAATTCACAAATATTGTGACTGTGACAAAATTAAAATGAGCAACACATAAAAATATGGCCAAACTCATATGAGTGTAGAAGCAGAACCCTGCGGCTATTGACGAGCCACGATTTCAAAATAAAAAAAACGCTCTTACTTATACAACTTATTGGCCCAACCCAAACTCAATTCAATTCATTCTTCTCTCTCTCTCACAACAATATTCTAAACCCTCTTTCCACTGAATTGGAGATGATAAAACCCCTCTTCCATATACACATTCTGTTCATGGCTTTTAAATGAGAAAATCTAAACCCCTTTTCACCTTTCTCCGCCAAAATCACAATCTTTTTCATCTTTTCCTCAAACCCTTTTCTTCTCTCCCTCAACAACCTGATCTCCCTTCACAGATCTTCACCATCCTCTCTAACCCCCAATGGCGAAAAAACCCTTCTTTTAACACATTAATTCCTTCTCTAACCCCAACCCATCTCTCTTCTCTCTTCAACCTCGACCTCCACCCTCTCACCGCCTTAAATTTCTTCAAATGGATTCACCAACAACACGGTTTCATTCACACCGTCCATTCCTACCAACCACTCCTTTTCATTCTCGTTCGAAATGGGTACCTTCGTGCTGCGGAAAATGTTCGAAATTCCATGATTAAAACATGTGCTTCACCACAAGAAGCAAGGTTTGTTTTGAACCTGTTGCGTATGATGAACAATGCCCATCATCAACCACTAGGGTTTAAGCTCTCTGTTACTTCGTATAATCGCCTTTTAATGTGCTTGTCGCGTTTTGTTATGGTTGATGAATTGAATTGTTTGTTTAAGGATATGTTGGATGATGATGAGGTTTTGCCTAATTTTATTACTTTTAATACTATGGTGAATGTTTATTGTAAATTGGGGAATGTGGTTGTGGCTAAGGTGTTTTTGAATGGTTTAATAAAGAGTGGTTTTTGTGCTGATGATTTTACGTATACTTCTTTGATATTGGGTTATTGTAAAAATTGTGATGTTGAGAAGGCTTATAAGGTGTTTGAGATAATGCCGCAACAGGGTGTTAGGAGGAATGAGGTTTTGTATACTAATCTAATTCATGGTTTTTGTGAAGCTGGAAAGTTTGATGAGGCTCTCAAGTTGTTTTTGCAGATGAAGGAGGATGGTTGTTTTCCTACCGTTCGAACTTATACGGTTGTTGTAGGTGCTTTATGCAAGTTGGGGAAGGAGACAGAAGCTTTGAATTATTTTGAGGAGATGGTGGAAAGTGGTTGTGAGCCTAATGTCTATACTTATACTGTATTGATTGATTATTTCTGTAAGGTGGGTAAGATGGAGGAGGGGCAGAAAATGTTGAATACAATGTTGGAGAAAAGGTTGGTTTCAAGTGTTGTCCCATATAATGCCTTGATTGATGGGTATTGTAAAGGGGGAATGATGGAGGATGCTGTGAGTGTATTGGGTTTGATGGAGTCGAATAAAGTTTGTCCGAATGCTCGTACTTATAATGAACTAATTTGTGGGTTTTGTAGAAGCAAAAGCATGGACAGGGCGATGGCATTGCTTAATAAAATGTTTGAAAACAAGCTATCCCCGAACCTGATCACGTATAACACGTTAATCCATGGGCTGTGTAAAGCAGGTGTGGTAGATAGTGCTTGGCGGCTGTATCATTTGATGATTAAAGATGACTTTGTTCCTGATCAGAGAACTTTCGGTGCTTTTATAGATTGCCTCTGTAGAACGGGAAAAGTAGGAGAAGCGTGTCAGGTCTTTGAGTCTCTCAAGGAAAAAAACGTCAAAGCAAATGAATTCATATATACAGCCTTGATTGATGGATTCTGCAAGGCTGAGAAAATCGATGATGCTCACTTGTTATTCAAAAGGATGCTTGCTGAGGGATGTTTGCCGAACTCTATTACGTTCAATGTATTGTTAGATGGCTTGCGCAAAGAGGGGAAAGTGGAAGATGCGATGTTGTTGGTGGATGACATGGTAAAGTTTAATGTGAAGCCCACTGTTCACACATTTACAATTCTCATTGAGGAAATATTGAAGGAAGGTGACTTTGACCGTGCTAATAAGTTTCTCGACCAAATGATTTCATCTGGATATCAGCCTAATGTCGTCACATATACTGCATTTGTTAAAGCATATTGCAGCCAAGGAAGATTAGAGGATGCCGAAGAGATGGTGGTCAAGATTAAAGAAGAAGGCGAAATTCTCGACTCCTTCATCTATAATTTATTAATTAATGCATATGGATGTATAGGGCAACCAGACAGTGCGTTTGGTGTTCTCAAGCGCATGTTTGATGCTGGTTGCGAGCCTTCGCGTCAAACTTATTCCATCCTAATGAAGTATCTAATTAGCGAAAAACAAAAGAAAGAAGGCATCAGTCTTGTTGGACTTGATTTGAATTCAACCACTATTTCAGTTGATAATGCTGATATATGGAAGATAGCCGACTTTGAAATCATAACCGTGCTCTTCGAGAAAATGGTGGAACATGGCTGTGGGCCTAATATTAACACCTACAGCAAGCTTGTCAAAGGATTTTGCACAGCGGAACACTTATCAATAGCCTTCAGGTTGTTAAACCATTTGAAAGAAAGTGGAATATCCCCATCTGAAAACATTCATAATTCTCTTCTAAGTGGTTGCTGTAAGTTGGGAATGTATGAAGAAGCATTGACATTGCTGGATTCTATGATGGAGTATAACCATTTAGCACATCTAGAATCCTATAAACTTCTCATTTGTGGGCTATTTGAACAAGGTAACCAAGAGAAGGCCGAAGCGATTTTTCATAGTTTACTAAGTTGCGGGTATAATTATGACGAAGTGGTTTGGAAAGTTCTAATTGATGGTTTAGTTAAAAGGGGTTATACTGATCAATGCTCAAAGTTGCGAAACATTATGGAGAAAAATGGATGTCCTTTACATTCTGAGACGTGCTCGATGTTAACTCAGGAACTGAATGGAATTGAAAGTGACGGTCGTGTATTTTTTCCTGGAAATGGAACTGGGAAAGAGATGCCTCCCATTGATATTTCATTTTTTGATGACTCTGGCTAAGGTTGTACAGAGGAATACCTGAAATTTCATTGATACATACTGAACATACATACAATATCTCAAAGAGTGAGCTGCGAGCAGCTCTTTTTGTATGATTTTAGTGACGGTTACCTGCCACAGTCCGGTGTAACTGTGATAATCACCTAGGGAGAGCAATTAGCAGAAGACAGAGGCAAGTGAGTATTTAAATTATTGTTTATTCTTTTATTCTTACAATAAAGCCTCAGTTCAAATTTGTAACTTTTAGTTTCAGTTTATCTCAGACATTATTGGGGCATTATTTTTGTATGAATAATTATGAATATGATAACTTCCTCAGACTTTACTTGAATCATATTACATATTTCAAATTTCTTTTAAATATTAAAATGATTTTTATTCTTGGAGTTGATAAATACATGTGAGAGATTCATGTTAGTCATCATCTTTGGAAATAAACGAGGAAATATTAACAATTAATGTATTCATATGTTTTATATTGGACAGAACATTTTCTGAAAAAAACACTGATGTACCTTATATTTTATATTCATAGGTATTCTATTCTTTGCAACTCTAGTGAACCACAGCGGAAGCTGTGGTAAGAGTAAGACAACCCAGAGATTTTACTAGTTCAATGTCTTCTGTTATCCTTACAATAATGGTTGCAGGCTCAAGAATGAAATTCAGTTGTAAAGATTTGTTGGTATTACCATCATTTCAAATGCAAGTAGTTGTAGTAAATAGCAGCCAAATATCCTTCCGCTATCATGTCACTATTGTTCTAACAAAATCTCTGAAGACAAAACTTCTGCACAACTGTCAACATAATTGATGAGTTGAATACAAGCAATAACATAGTTATTTGATGAAATTTTGGCCAGGAAAATTATTTGATGTTTAGACTTTTGCTTACATAGTTATCAATGATAAGCTGAAATTTATGGCTGTTTGTTCCTTTCCAGTTTGTGTTTGCATTTGTGTGGTTATCATTAAGGTGAGGCGAATGAGTAATTTGATCTATAACATGTCACTTGAGGTGGGGGCGTTTTTGGCTCTAAGTATGAAGAATACATAGACTCACCCAACTTTGTGTCGATGTCTATGTACTTTAAAAAAATGAGTTGGTGCACTTTAGCAAATGTCTAGAGGAGTTGCTAACCTACATTCACTTATTCTTAAGAATATCTTGCGAACGTAATGCTTCTGAAAAATAAGTTGGTGTTTATTAGCAAAGCTCACATATATGTATATATAACTATCATTAGTGGAGTAATTAGGAGTTCATTAGAATTTAACTTGCAGCTTAATATCAGGTGCTTACTTGTAGATTGTGGCCTAATTAATACTTACTCATAATACGTATGGTTAACTATAAAGGATAGTGTATAGACAAGCATCTCTATTGATATTTGGAAAAAGAAAAAAACACAAGCAACTCTATTTGTTTTTTAATGTCCAATTTGTAGATGAGCACCTAATGAGGCCTTGGTAGTGTATTTAAAATTTATTTTAGGTCGTTCATTATCATTGATACTCATTAGAATTTGAGGTAATTTAGCTGTAATATTGATTTCCATGTAATAGAAATTCTGCTCTTTCGATGTAATAAAAGGCCATTCTGATGTCTAATATGCATAAAATAATACCATTTGAGACTGCAAAAATATTGCAAGGGGTAGAACTTGGTTCTTGTGCAAGTTTCATATTTTCATCAAATGAAATATATAGTCAAATAAATAAATAAAATCAAACTATGTTTTTCTTCCAGGCTTTGCATCTTGCAAGCAAAACCGCAGGGCACGAATAAGTGTTTTATAAATATTTACTGTTAATTTTACATAAAAAAATGCAGTTACTCATAATATTATGAGATTGGGATATGCATTAAATCTGAACTATTATTTAAGTTTTTAAATTATTTTAAAGTTATTTAATAGAGTATAATAGAAGTGCATAACTGTCACCCAATAACCATTCATGGTAGAGCTACATATACATTGAATAGTACTATTACATATGGATGTTATAAATCTATTTTTTTTAAAATTACACTGACTGCATCCCTATTTTCTCTATTCAATATTTCAATTTTTCGATGTGTTTCATATATGTCACGCTAATACAATTTTTAGTACTTATTGCAACACAACTGGGTACATAAAAAATGGCACGTCGGGTCAGTTATTTAAAGGACTTTATTGCGTTGATCAACTTCTAGGCATCATCATTAAGGCCACGTTTATTTTATTCTTCCGATGAAGTCTTGTAAGCTGTTTCTTATTTGCTGAATGAATATAAGTTGTTTCCAATTTATGTCGCTGAATAAATAATTGTCTGTGATGCATCAGCTTAATATAAGAGTTTGATTTTGTAATTTCTTCAAAAGACCCTTGTAAAATGACTATTATTGTCATTATAATTATTAATAATTTTCTTTTTCCATTTTCTTAAAATATAATCACAAACATTAAAACATAAAAACCAATAAGATTAAAGAAATAGTAAGTTTGGTTGCACTTTTCAGTCTCGTCTACTTTGAGTAAATATAGAAGCAGTGAAAATATTCCTTCCACAAGGTACTTTTTCCTGCGATGCCCTATGTGTTGACTACTGTACAGTACACTGAAGAGATATATTACAACATATAATATAGGCCATGTCAATTTTGACATATACCAATCTAAATGTAAAGGGTCACAAGGATGCACACACTGGTAAAATACTAGTAAAAGCTATTTACCAGAGGGAGAAGTCATTCTATTTTCCTCTGAATCATGTTTGGTTGTAGAATCCCCCCCACCCATTAATTCCGAGAAGCCTTCCACCTTGACAGGCGGGGCTCTAACCATGCTAATGTTGTTCCTATAATGCAAACAATGAAACTTAATAAGAATGACATAAAAGCCAACCTAGCAGTAGCGTAGTATTTATTTATTCAAATTTACTTACTGTGACTGCATTGGGGGAATCTGTAAGGAACTGATCTGTCTAAACTGAGTGTTAGATTGAGGATGGAAATTTGCCATTGCAGCCAACTGCTGCTGCCTAAACTGCATTTGAGGATGTCTGGAATTGAAGGCATTACCATCACTTGGTAAATCTGATGTGTTTTCAATTTTGACTTGAACCAATGGTCTTTCCTTATTTACATCCATAGCAGGGCGGGCAGGAGATTGGTGGCTTCTCATTCTCTCTAACTGCAGCTGCTGCTGTTGTTGCTGAAAAGCCAGAGTTTGGGAGTGAATCATCTGCTGCATCTGTGGATGCATCTGTCTCTGCATCTGAACCTGCACATTAACAATGCACTGGGTAACGCAGCATCACCGAAACATAAATCAATCACCCCTAATAACTGGACACATTGTATCCAAATAACATGCAACCCATAGAATATAATCTTTTGATGGATGCTATAAATAACTTCCGGCCACTGATCAAAGAAAATAAATTACAATTGAAGGGCACAAGGAAATTTTGTTTTGAAAAAACACTAGGTACATCTAAGAAATTACAAAGGATCCTAAATAAGGATTCTGTTCCCCACTGCCTGTGGCATTTTTCATGTCCATACTTCATACCAGTATCATAAAACATTAAACAATGCAAAAATAAGTTATAAGTACTTGCTGAGGTAGTCGAAGGGAATTCTGCTGTTGTGGCTGCAACTGTGACTGAGTTCCAAGTGCATGTTGCTGACCTTGTTGAATATTCTTGGAGCCATCTTTGACCACATCCACTAATGGCGCAAAATTACTGTAGGCACGACAGAAATATTAAAATGAATCCATTGCATGTTTAAGATATCTTGATTTAAAAGTAAACTACAAAACAGGGAAATATAGCAGAACAATAGTTACCAGTTCATTACATGAAAATAGAACATAAAAATTGTAGTCTTTGAGCAATCACCTTATGAATAAACTAATGCAGAGCAAGAGCAACATATTTATACATTTTACTGAATTCATACAAGAAATTTGGCACAGGCTAACATGCATAAACAATAAAATAAGATAATGTAGACCAGTATCACAGAATAGAAAATCTGACAAAGCTAACTTAGCTATATTCAGCAGTAACTTGAATATACCAAGTTTTATTTGGGTGGGGGGCTTTCATAATTATAGGAATTTCAAACATACCTAAAACCCACAGTTTTAAGCAACATCTTTAGAAGTTCAATGGCAGAGCATTGTTTTTTATAACTATCAGCAAGTATTTTCAAATTGGTTCCTATTTTAACCAGATGTTTGCTCATCACTTCAGACAAGTATTCAATTGGACCTTCCGTGGTAGCTTCAACTCCCGCACCCAACAAAATGCCAGCCACTACCTTCTGAGAGAGCTTTGCTGCTTGCTCGCGACCAAGAACTCTTCCATTTCCCTCACTTCCCAACTTCCCACGGTACAACCCTCCCACTGGTTCCCCATTAACATACTCAGCCCGAATCCCAAGCCTCTCAATCATAACAGGACTCCGAATCATAACAGGAGGCAATGCATCAAGCACACCAAGTATCGTCACTTTCTGGTTAATATTATTATTCTCTACTCTTTCACTCACTGGAATTGCACTCTCGGGTACACAGTTCCAAGCATATGTTACCTCCGGAAAAACAAACTCACCATCAACATCATCACCATGAACTAAACTACCACCATTTGATTGACGCATAACCTGATCCTGTTCTTCCTTAAACACTACGCGCCTCTTTTTATGATTAGTATTATACAAAATATAGGAAGCCATCTCCGCTGGCGAACGTTTCGGTGACGATTCCCGATCCCACATAGCTAGCTTCTTGTTAGCCTTATAATTCTCAATTACTTGATTATACCACGTTTCAGGCAACTCGGAATCAACAAATCTGGATCCATTCTGCATTACAAAAGAAAAAGCTCAACATTTTGTTATTACATTACACAAACAATAACATAGCAAATCACCATTTTGTTCCTCCAAATCAACAAAAATGACCGTTAAGTCCCTGAAATTTAAATTTCTATTGCCTACGTCGTACTCAGTCGCAACAATCTGTTTAAGACTTCCATTCATTTCAATTTTACGATTTCAATATAGGATTTACTCCCTACTTAACAAAATATAAGCAAAAATAACTATTTTTGTTCATATTTTGTTACACATTACTCCCTCCGTAACTCCGTTCACGAATAACGATCTTTGGTCCTTTAAACATTTTTCTTTTTATTTTTGCTTAATGAATCGAGGGTAAAAGAGACTAAACCAATGTAAATTTATGGTTTCTCAATGCTAAAAGGATCAAAGTTCAGGGACGAAGGAAGTAGTATTTCACATACATACTACATTGTCACAATAGACTTTTTTCACCCTATCAATCAATCATAATCGTCGATCATTAAAAAAAGTTTGACTTTAATCACACCAGCTTGGACTTCTAAAGTCATAATTTTTTTCATGGTATATACAAATAAATAAAAACTTAATTAATTAGACTCTATTAACGTGATTCATGGAGGGACTAAATTATTAATTTGTAATTCTGAAAACTTAATAAACCAAAAAGAAAATTGCAATCCAATCAATAATAATAATTAAAAAGATGAAAGAGAAAAAACCTTGGAGTTGGAGGAAGTAGGAGGATCTTGATTATTATTATTAATATTACTATCGAGTGTGAAGTAGATGTCATCGGGATGCAAGCGAAGGAAATTAGGGTTAATGGTGGAAAGAGAGGGATTGGGATTAGGATTAGGGTTTGAAGAAAGAGAAGTAGAAGAAGCTTTATCGAAGAGGAGAGCACGAACTCTAAGTTGAAGGTGAATGTGAGGGGTAGATTTGGAAGAATCGGTTTTCATAAAAGAATCCCAAGCTGAAGGAGAAGAAAGGTAAGGTGCGAAGTTGTTGTAGATGGAATCGCCGAGCCATGTTCGCCATACACCGTTGGATTCAAGCTTACGAGCTAGCTCGTAGCCGCGTCCGTTTTCACCAAGTAGTTGAGACATATAACAACGCCTTCTGCTTTCTGCTTTCTGCTACTAACACGTAACTAGCTTCTCTCAGGTATGGTTATTTTTTTTTTTTGCATTTGACGGGTATTGACTTTAACTATATACTTTCCATCCAAATGGATTCTCTGCTTAACCCGATTCGACAACGGACAGGGCTTTTTTTAACGGTTCTTTGAACCAAACTTTGTTTTGGTTTAATTGTTCGGTATTAAATAGGTCTTTAAATATAATAAGATGTCTGAATAGGTTTTTATCTAATTATCAAAAAATAATTTATTTTAGATATTTGTTTAAAAATATTTAAATAGTTTAACTATAATATAATATATATATATATATATTTGTTTAGATTTAATTTAGGTCTTTAAAGGTTATTTTATTTTAATTTGATCTGTTAAATTATATTTTATTTATATCGTTAATCTTTTATCTTAATTTTGATAAGAATTAGTTTAATTGAAAACTTATGATTATTGGAACTATAAAATATTATAATAATATATCTCTCATACTAATCTTTCAAAAAACATTCATCAAATTTTATAAATAGTTTATATTTATTGATTTTTTTTTAACAATAATTTAAACATAGGTATAGCCTTAAAAACAAAGTAATAAGAATTTATCCACTTTAACAATGTATTTAACTTTCTTTACTTGCAAAGTAGATTGAAAAGTTAACTTGTTGCCATGTTTCAATTAAATATTAACATTTATGACAATAATTCAAGAAAATTATCAAATTTAAAAGATTGTATATGTAATTTGATGTATCTTAAAGGCTAATGATGCAAATTAAATATAATTTAAAAACCAAATTTAAAAGAAAATAAATTTAAAGGATCTAAGCAAAGTCAAATTTAAAAGACTAAAGGTGTATTTGTTTTTAACTATCTATTTAGTAATTAAACCTATAAAATATGTGTTTAACTAATAGATTCACATCCCTACAAATACATATTCTTTAATTAATATGAGGTCAGTGACATCATTTACAACTATCAGATTGTCAACATTTGTTTTTAGGATGGTTATTCACCTTTTTTTTAATATTCATTAAACAAAACAATAAACAACTTAAAACAAAAACACACCTACTGAATTAGTCTATCTAGTAGCTTTTTGTCCTTACTAGATCGGCCAATCCACTACAACCTTGAACAAAAACAACTTGTGAAATAACAAACACAAAGGGTTTATGGTTATACCACCTTTCGTTTCAAACGAAAATAATGATATTGAGTCAATAGGTGATAAGATTGTATATTGAAACACAAATTTCGTGAAAAGTTGGCGAAGATGAAATTTTAAAATTTTAATCGTAATTATACATATATACTATTGAAAATATCATTATGATAAAACATCATCCAAAAGTGTCCTTCAATTAAAGGATAATTTCAGGTTTTTGAGTGATATTTGAGTATCCAGAATTAGAAAGTTCCAAACTATTTATAGTTATCTACACAAATTAAATTCTTGAAATTTCCAACCTATTTTCATTTATCTATACAAATTAAACTCTTATTATTTGGATTTAAATATGTATTTGGTTCTTACAAAAATTTAAAATATTATTTTATTTTAGTTCTCGTAAATGTTTTTGTTTGATTCACATCCCTATAAATACAGATTCATTTTAAAATAGTCTTTCAGTCCAACTTTTGTTAAAAAATTATAACACCATTAAGTATTTTTTAATAAATTAAAAATTTGATTATTTTTTGAAAGAATGGTCAAAATTGAGAACACTAATTTGTATTGTCTCCCTCTTCACATGTTCACCCCTTTTCTCTCTCTCTCTCTACTCATATCCTTCTCACCTTCAAGGAGAAAATCAAACGTCATTTCTGATGTGTCTGTGTTGTTCTCCAACTCGCAAGGATGCAAACTCACACCCTCTTCTCAATTTTTGTTGTTTTCCACTTGCTAGTTCCATTCTTCTTGTACTCGTATTGCAATCTTTGGTTGTTTTAAAACCAATCCGATGTTCACAAGTTGAGTTATAAATTATGCATTTTGTAGTTGCATGTTGGATCTAAGATGTAGGTAAGAAAGAAAGTTCGAAACTTTTGACATATAATTCATGAAGTTGAGAAGTGGTTTTGAAGCAATGTATTTTTTGTTGGAACTAAAAATTATAATTGTACTAACAAATTTTTGTTTGAATATTAGAGGAATACAATAGAAATTATAGTTCTCAATTTTGGTCACGCTTCTCAAAAGTAATCATATTTTTAATTTTTAATTTATTTTTTATTTTTTATTAAAAAAAGTTTATAAGTGTTAGAATTTTTTTAACAGATGTTGGATTGAGGGGTTATTTTAAAATAAATCTGTATTTATATGGATGTTTATAAAAAAAAAAAATTATAATGACCAAAATAAAAAACGTTATAATAGTGAAGATCTAAGACATATTTAAACTTTAATATTTTAATGATTCATTCTTTTACAAATTATCCAAATAAATAGTGGTATAAAATGATTAATTTGGTGACAATTTTGTATTGACGAGAGGTCCATATAACAATTACATACTGAAAAATGATCAAGGCCAACTTGATAAATGATTATAAAACTTAGATAAATCTAATTATAGTTTTTTCAGTAAATATGAAATTATAAAATTGAAGTATAAAGATTTGTACTACTTTTAACTTTTTCAATCACCATTTATAAACTTATTTAACAATATAAATCTATTATATATTTAAAACAGAAGACTCCACTGCCACCTCACACTATTTTCTCCAAGTATGCAAACATTTCCCACGTAGGTTGAAAAGCTTACGTGTACGTCTCCATAGAACTTCTACTCAGTTTCTAAATTGTTTTTCTCTAAATTATATACATCATTCATTAAATTTGCTTAAATCTTTGACATTAAATCTACATTACTACTCAATACGGTTTTTTTTCTGCATTAATCAACTCTATATTTCCTAAAAAATCTATATGATAATATTATCTATCTATTATATATTTAAAACAGAAGACTCCACTGCCACCTCACACTATTTTCTCCAAGTATACAAACATTTCCCACGTAGGCTGAAAAGCTTACGTGTACGTCTCCATAGAACTTCTACTCAGTTTCTAAATTGTTTTTCTCTAAATTATATACATCATTCATTAAATTTGCTTAAATCTTTCACATTAAATCTACATTACTACTCAATACGATTTTTTTTTCTGCATTAATCAACTCTACATTTCCTAAAAAATCTATATGATAATATTATCTATTATATATTTAAAACAGAAGACTCTACTGCCACCTCACACTATTTTCTCCACGTATGCAAACATTTCCCACGTAGGCTGAAAAGCTTACGTGTACGTCTCCATAGAACTTATACTCAGTTTCTAAATTGTTTTTCTCTAAATTATATACATCATTCATTAAATTTGCTTAAATCTTTCACATTAAATCTACATTACTACTTAATACGGATATTTAAAACAGAGACTCCACTGCCACCTCACACTATTTTCTCCACGTATGCAAACATTTCCCACGTAGGCTGAAAAGCTTACGTGTACGTCTCCATAGAACTTTTACTCAGTTTCTAAATTGTTTTTCTCTAAATTATATACATCATTCATTAAATTTGCTTAAATCTTTCACATTAAATCTACATTACTACTCAATACGGTTTTTTTTCTGCATTAATCAACTCTACATTTCCTAAAAAATCTATATGATAATATTATTTGAAAATTATTTTATAATTATTTACAATAAATTTATAAATTATTTTACAATTTGATAATAATTTATAATTTATATTATTATCAAATTATTTTATAATAAATTTATAAATTATTTTATAATATTATTAGTTATTTACCAATGGTAATAATTTATATTATTAGTCATTAAATTCAATGGAAAAAAAACCACCTAATCACTCATAAATATCGACATAAATATCCTTCTTTGATGGACAATTATATTATTCCATTTATGGTGAATAATGATTTATGTCAATCAATTTTTTTAATAACATTTTATACAATAATAATATATATTCTATTTGACAGAAAATACACAAATTTATTAAGAATAATCATAAAATACGAATATATGAAAAATTATTAAAAAAGTTACTTCCAATTATTAAAATATACAAATTTATTTAAAATTATAATATATATAAATATATTAAAAAATATAATGAACAAAAATTTATTATATACATGTGTTATGAAAAAATAAGTTAACACTAAATTTTATCAATTAAATTATATATTTATAATTGAATGCTATTTTCTATGTTATATATTATATAGAAAGAGTTTTTGCCTACCTATCTATTATATATTTAAAACAGAAGACTCCACTGCCACCTCACACTATTTTCTCTACGTATGCAAACATTTGCCACGTATGGTGAAAAGCTTACGTGTACGTCTCCATAGAGCTTCTACTCAGTTTCTAAATTGTTTTTCTCTAAATTATATACATCATTCATTAAATTTGCTTAAATCTATCACATTAAATCTACATTACTACTCAATACGGTTTTTTTTCTGCATTAATCAACTCTACATTTCCTAAAAAATCTATATGATAATATTATTTGAAAATTATTTTATAATTATTTACAATAAATTTATAAATTATTTTATAATTTGATAATAATTTATAATTTATATTATTATCAAATTATTTTATAATAAATTTATAAATTATTTTATAATATTATTAGTTATTTACCAATAGTAATAATTTATATTATTAGTCATTAAATTCAATGAAAAAAAAAACCACCTAATCACTCATAAATATCGACATAAATATCCTTCTTTGATGGACAATTATATTATTCCATTTATGGTGAATAATGATTTATGTCAATCAATTTTTTTAATAACATTTTATACAATAAAAATATATATTCTATTTGACAGAAAATACACAAATTTATTAATAATAATCATAAAATACGAATATATGAAAAATTATTAAAAAAGTTACTTCCAATTATTAAAATCTACAAATTTATTTAAAATTATAATATATATAAATATATTAAAAAATATAATGAACAAAAATTTATTATATATATATGTGTTCTGAAAAAATAAGTTAACACTAAATTTTATCAATTAAATTATATATTTATAATTGAATGCTATTTTTTATTTTAATTTTCCTTATTATAATGATAATTTGAATGTTAAAAAATAAATGAAAATTTAAGTATTGCATAAAATTAAATTATTTTTTAATAGAATTTATTTTTTGTACATATCAACATAACTATAATTCAATTGCACAAACAATTAGTTAAAACTTTTAAATACCTAAAATTAATTTAAAGTATATGTAAATCTTTAATAAAATAAATTTCAAACTCTTGATGAAATATATTCAATAATTTTTTTTTACAATAACTTCTCATGCTCGCAATTAAAACATCATACTAATAAAGAATATATTCAATAATTTTTTTACAACAACTTCTGATACTCGCAATTAAAAAAATCATACTAATAAAATAAATAAATTTATTCTACGCTACAATATAATTCAACATTAACATTTTTTAAAATAAAAAATATTAAATAGTCAATCATATTTTTAAATTTTTACATCTTATTTTTGAGTATGTATTTTATATTTTATTTCATCAAATAAATACAAGTACCATTATATGTTGAAAAATAAATTGACAATCAAAATACAATCAGTCAAACAATTATCCTATATAATAAGTTATCATTCGAATCTTATAAAATATTTTAAAAATTAAATTAGATGATTGTGACAAACCTGATTTTTCCTCATTTTAATTTTCCTAATCATATTCAATTATTACAAATCAATAAAGTAATATTATAAGTTAACTATATTTGTAATACATAAAATATTCTTTATAAAACTTATAAAATTATTTTACAATTATTTATAATAAATTTATAATTTATAAATTAATTTACAATTTTATAATAATTTATATTATTCAACATTAACATATTTTAAAATAAAAAATATTAAATAGTCAATCATATTTTTAAATTTTTACATCTTATTTTTGAGTATGTATTTTATATTTTATTTCATCAAATAAATACAAGTACCATTATATGTTGAAAAATAAATTATCTATTATATATTTAAAACAGAAGACTCCACTGCCACCTCACACTATTTTCTCCACGTATGCAAACATTTTCCACGTAGGTTGAAAAACTTACGTGTACGTCTCCATAGAACTTCTACTCAGTTTCTAAATTGTTTTTCTCTAAATTATATACATCATTCATTAAATTTGCTTAAATCTTTCACATTAAATCTACATTACTACTCAATACGGTTATTTAAAACAGAAGACTCCACTGCCACCTCACACTATTTTCTCCACGTATGCAAACATTTCTCACGTAGGCTGAAAAGCTTACGTGTTAGTCTCCATAGAACTTCTACTCATTTTCTAAATTGTTTTTCTCTAAATTATATACATCATTCATTAAATTTGCTTAAATCTTTCACATTAAATCTACATTACTACTCAATACGGTTTTTTTTCTGCATTAATCAACTCTACATTTCCTAAAAAATCTATATGATAATATTATTTGAAAATTATTTTATAATTATTTACAATAAATTTATATATAATTTTACAATTTGATAATAATTTATAATTTATATTATTATCAAATTATTTTATAATAAATTTATAAATTATTTTATAATATTATTAGTTATTTACCAATGGTAATAATTTATATTATTAGTCATTAAATTCAATGGAAAAAAAACCACCTAATCACTCATAAATATCGACATAAATATCCTTCTTTGATGGACAATTATCATTTATGGTGAATAATGATTTATGTCAATCAATTTTTTTAATAACATTTTATACAATAAAAATATATACTCCTATTTGACAGAAAATACACAAATTTATTAAGAATAATCATAAAATACGAATATATGAAAAATTATTAAAAAAGTTACTTCCAATTATTAAAATATACAAATTTATTTAAAATTATAATATATATAAATATATTAAAAAATATAATGAACAAAAATTTATTATATA
>JBBPBR010000002.1:9430769-9450511 GCA_037974775.1 Cicer pinnatifidum
TTTTTTTTTTTTTTTTTTTACAGTCTACATAAAATTAAGTTTATATATGATACATAAATTGAATTCACGTAGTCTATTTGAGTGTAACTAAAAGAAAAAGACGTGTAATCAACAAAATTGTTCCCACAATAGTACAATACTCTTTCTTTCATGGTGGCACTTTTAATAATGGTTGCTTTGGGAATGAACAAAGAAAATAAAAAAAATTGATTGAATTTTAATAATTCTTATTAATTTAATTGGCATTTTGGTTTTTTAATAAATTATTTAAAAATATAATTTTTTGCATAAAAAAATATCTGAATTTATCAAATAAGTATCGTTTTAAACCTATCAACTTATCAAAATCATAACAGCGATGTAAACTCATTTTCAACATAGTTAAACAAAAACTCAAAAAGGGGAAGGTCATGCATTTTTCAAACTTATAGAAATAGTACGAATAAATAACTCCAAGTACCACAATATATTTTACCTAAAATAAAATAAGCTAATGTACCTACAATTTGCACCAAGTAATTATCAACAACAAAAAAAATGTTACCTATACATATGAATAAAAATATATATAAATTAAGCAAATTTACCATTTATATGTGACGTTCTAAGAAAACATGTAGATAGATTAATCGAAGTAAATATTCCACTTAAAAGTCATGTTAAACAATCCACTCAAGCAAACAATTCTTGTATATTAGTAAATAGAATACTAGATGAATTGCAAAACAAACACTCCACTTAGACTTTTCTAAAAAATATACTGCCACGAACATATTATGAAACAAATTTCAAACAACTAGAGTTTCTGTATACTATTATCATTTCTTTGAATAGAAGATATACAAGCCAAACAAGTTGGGGGAACCCTACCATTGGACCAAAAATTAAAACAAATTAAGGGCTATGCCCCAGTGGTAAGCAATCACAAAAATGGAATTTTCCTTGTTTCAGTGGGTATTTTCACATATTATTTCCCCGTATACAATTGCTCCACCCCAATTCTCAGCACTACACAAGGTTCATTTTCTTCCGCATTGAACTAGAGCATGGTTCACCAGAGGACAACACAAACACCCTGAAAATCAAGCATTGAAATGTCATTATTCCATGAGAAAATGCGTTTCTCTATAACAGAAAATCCTTTGCAAATATCACTACTCTTAGAATTTGGATTTAGAGTCTAATTCAACTCTACAAAATCAAAACATTAGGTGAAGGCTGCCCATAAATCACTAACTCACTAATATATCATTAGTCGAAGTCAGATCTCCACAGACTGACCCTTACATCCATAATTGGATATATGGAGCATGAAGTTGGCAAGACTTGACATCAACAAGTGGCCAACAAATGGGTGGTCAAATTACAGATTTAGGATAGACTCTAATACCATCTTAAAATTTGAATTGAAAGGTCAATTTAGCAGCTTTCAAATTGCTTTCTGCAAAAGAATGTGACTTCCTAGATAATAGACTAATATGTGTCTGTTTTAAAAAGGAGTGTGACGCAACTATTTCTTATGCACAATCACTAACATCTACACTCATCCTTTTTGTTTCATAAATTAATACATCTGCTTCCCCGTCCTCTCACAATGACAAACAGAAGTAAATAGACATTTAATCATTTACCTTTGTAGGACAAAAATTGGGACACCTAAACTCAACTCCCGGTAGCAGGTCTTCGTTTCACCACCAAATCATCAGCTGAGTAGTAATCGGCTATGAGGCGGTACATGTATGATGGGTTATGCCCTCCTCTGAGAAGAAGTAATTTCCAAACCAGCATAACAGAGAAAGAAACCAATTAGTACAACACATTTTTTTATGTCACAAGAAAAAGCAAGTTTTCAATCTGTTATAGTCCAACTTACGTGTCAGTAATAAAGAGACTAACAAGTTTTGGTGGCACATAATCGAATGTTGGGTTAACAACATGAAGAGAACCTCCACCACTTGCAGAATCCATGCAATCTGAGAACTCCCCAAAGTCGAGTAGCTCAGAAGGGGATCTCAGCTCATTCAATAGGACTTCAGGATTGTGTGGATACAAAGGGCACAACTGTCAATAAGATAAAACAACATTCAACAAAATACTAACATTTGGTAATAACTGTTAGGATGAACCAGATCAAAATTTAATTCCAAAACATGGTTATGGTACCAAAGTTTACTTGCTGGCAATTAACGAAAAGCCTGGAGATATTGTGTATTGGTAATATTATCATAATGCGGACACGTCTTAACTGAACCGACAACTAAGAAACAGCTATTTCATTATCGTTATACAACATATTGTTCAGTTCCAATTTTCCATCTCTATAAATATTCTATCATTAGGTCAAGAATACTTGAACCAATTGCAACAGCTTGAGATATCGAGACTTTAAACAAAACTCATTACAGATCCGATGTATAGTTGTATACTACATGAAGTCAACTGAAGTATTACTAACCAGATTTCAAAAATCTATTGGCATCCAGGACCTACTAATATTGAAAACAATTGTATTAGGATCTCGCCAAAATTTAGAACTGGAATAACTAAGGTTCATAAGGATATGTATATATATTGGAAATAACATGTGTCACCATCACCTCATTGCAAATGGAAGAGAATGGATCAACACTCTGAATTATGATTATGGTTTGATATGAGGGGTTGGCTAGCACAACTGATTTGAGCTAAGAGTTAAAAGAGTTTGAGGAGTTAAAGGAACAGGGTTCAAACCCTGATGAAGGAGAAAATACTACGGTTTGTTATGATTGATAACCGATTTGATTATATAAAAAGAATAAAATACGAACACTTATCTATACCAATGCAAGACTCCAAATCCTAATTAAAGAAGGAAATAAATCATGATAGAATCTAAGAAATATGAAAAACTAATCTTAAGTGATTGTCTAAGATACTCATATCAAGATATTATATGATATTTTTTTATACAGTCCAAAAATTTTAGTAGACATTACTACTTCCTCGTAACCCTTTAAATGCATAGTAAGTCGTCTAATTAGGTAAAACAAGTACCAAAATGTTTAGGAATGCTCATTTTGGTTTGACTATTAGCAAATCTGTATGTGGAAAAAACATGATGAATTCTTTGCTTCCAACAGATTTGGTAAACTATAATACGATTCCCATATTTATCAGAACAAAAACAATTATGAGAAGACTACGAAAGTCAAGGGAATTGTTGTTTCATAGAACAAGACAGATGTGAGGTAGATTTAGATTATAGGTTAGCATTTCACCTTGTGACTTCCAGCAAGTACAACAAATGGAACAGCATGCCTTTCAGCTGCAAGTGCAACCATATTTAATCCAACGGGGGCAATGATTCCGCCATTAGCCATGACAGCATGAGCTCCAACTATAACCTATATAATGGCAGAATTTTTACATGTGTTTACCCGTGAAATCATATTAAATTTTCCCTAAGAGAAGAGACTTGATTCCAAAAAGAAAGCAAGATTTTCACATACCATGTTCACTCGGGAAATCATGGCAAAAACTGCAGAATCGGTAATTACGGTGGTCTGTAAGCCTCTAGAAGCCAACTCTTTTGCTAGAAGATGTCCCTGATATCTGATTGCATGTAAAGTCAACAGTAAATGGTCATATGAATAGTATAAAGAAATCCATTGCTAATAGAACATCACCATCCATTGCAAATGTGAGACAGCCACTACTACCAACCTTGGGGCACCTTCAGCAACAAAGACCTTAAATGATCTCTTTTTCTCCTTTGCAGCACAAAGAAATTCCAACACTGTCTTTGAACTTCCTAGCGTTAATATTACCTCACTGATAATCATGCAAATAAAGTGTAAAATAAGAAAAAGAATAAAATAATTCTTCTATATCAAAAAGAAAAAATTAT
This sequence comes from Cicer pinnatifidum, assembly GCA_037974775.1. NCBI lineage: Eukaryota > Viridiplantae > Streptophyta > Magnoliopsida > Fabales > Fabaceae > Cicer > Cicer pinnatifidum. Next base: position 9,434,656 of record JBBPBR010000002.1, read on the forward strand.
CCTATTCCTATCAAGACATAATGCCATAAATCAACAGAAATTTGTGTTGGTTATTTAAGATGAGGAAACATGAAATAATAATAATAACAACAACAATCATAATATTTAAAGAGCCAAATGTTAGTCGTGTAGATTATGCAACCCACAGCAACATGAAACATAGATGGACAAAATAGCTCATTTTCCATATAAAAATACAACAAACCACATTAAAGTTATTCCCAAGAAGATAAAATGTTGACAAAGATGGTTGTTTGCTGTGAAAATTAAATGGCATTTTTTGAACATATGCATGATGTTTTAAGTTAATACTATGAGATGTACTTGAAAAATGCTATTTGACCAATTATACCAGCCAATAGTAGATATCCCCAGCAATACACCATGACATATTAATAGAATACTTAATCAATATCCTTTTGTTTTAAATTCAAGACCAACAACGCAATCATGGTTTTACAAGGTAATGCGTCTCCAGAGGAAACTAGAAAATAAGAACGATCAAATCAAACAGCCTCGATAGAAAGCTTTAACTAAAGTGTGGCTTGATATATTTAACCATATAAATAGTTATATAAAACTACTTGGGATCTAACAGTTTTACTAGTCTTTTCAATTTAAGTCCATTCCTTGCCACTATCAAAATAATGTAGAAAACACTCAAAAACAAAGCCCTTAACTTTTAACATACGCATGTCTCTTATCTAATTGTTATAAAGAACAATAACAGATTAGTTTATGATTAAGAATTTAACTCATCTTTAAAAAGTCGTATGTGTTCACCTTCATCATATGACCTAGTACAGAATACTCCACTAAAGAAACAAAAGCTTTCAATCAACCATGAAGAATTTTTTTTGGGTAATGGAATAATTTATCAATTTCTATTTAAGACCAGAGGAAGAAATCTTAGCATTGGCCACAAATTAAATAGCATGACTCATAGCACATAGTAGGCTTGCAAAAATGGCATGCAAATATGTGCAAATGTCAATATAAGCCTTTCAGAGTCACTGACCAATCTTGCCTATGGTGAGCAGGTATAAAATGTTTTCAAACAAACAAGCACTTTAAAACACCAAAAGAAAAACACACACATCTTAGAGTAGATTAAGGTGAAACAAACTTTTGATGAATGTGCTCTACTGCTTGCTCAGCTATTTGTTCATAGCAAGTAGATATATCTTGAATAAGTTCATTAACTGCTTCAATGACATCATGCTTCAACTTCCGACCTCTTGAACTCTTATCAACAGCTGAAACAAAGGAAAACAAAACTCAAACTCAAAACAACACGAGCAATTGAATATTAGAAACAACAAAGATTTCATCATCAAATGCCACTAGCAGGAAAAAATAAATAAAGGGTAGCCCGGTGTACAATGCTCCCACCAAGTAGAATTTGGGGAGCGTAGATGTACAAAACCTTGCCCCTGTAAGCAGAGAGGTCGTTTCCAAGATTTGAAATCGTGATCACCAAGTCAGAAGGACGTTGCCGTTGTGCAAAGGCTCACCACAATCAAGGAGTTTATATTATAGAATAGTAATCACAATGATCAACAGTTAAAGTATCCAGTAATGTCAATGAAGCATTCTGATGCCTTTAGGAAAAATGAGGAAATTAATTACATCTAAGCATTAATTGTATCCATGAAAGTTATCTATATTAGAAACAAAAACTTGTGTCTTCGTATGAATTTTCCAAGTAAAGGATGAAATAAAAAACAGAATTATTTTTTAAAAGAATAGCTTATCCCCTTGATATCTTGTAAAAACACAAGTATCATTCCCATCAGATCAAGTTAGAAGGCAAAAAAGAAAAGGAGAATGCATGGTCAACAATATTATAAAGTTATATGTTAAACACTCTCAATCTTAATAGTCTGGTGCCATACTCACATCTACTTTTCCCTTCAGAATCACCCCCTGAAGAAGATGTGTGTGGAATGGCAGCGGAAATAGGTGTATCCTCTAGAAGAGTTTGCAACGAAGGTGGGCGCAAGGTACTTCTCGCAGCAGCTGCAACAGCAGCAGCAGATAAAACAGGATAATCATCTCGCTCCACATCATCTTCGTCATCACTTCCGGCTGATAGCTCCAAACCAGCTATAGCAGCTGTGGCAAGGGAAAGATCCTCCTCCCTTATAATGTGCAAAACACGCCTCACAATATTTCCTACAGCGAGCTCTGCGATTGCATATATAACATCTTATGATAGGCAGACAAAAAATAAACAAAAGTAGAACTAGGCATAGAATAGAGATATTTTGGATAAACTTCATGAAAATTTATGAATACAAAAGTATTAAAAAAATAATAACCATGAGTGTTTTAAACAATATGACAATAACTACTATAAATTCAAACTAGCTTTAGCATCTCACTTTTAAATAAAAAAAAATCTCTTATTTAATGACAGAATCAACTGGTATTTAAGGAAAAAAATTCAAAAAACAATAAGAACTTATTGTTAATCCTCAGACCAATGTAATCTTGAGGAATGAACGAGAGTACATTTCTTAAGGCTTATTCGGGAGTGAATGACCTCTCCTTGTTCTGACTATCTCTCTAAAACTAACTCTAACCCCCTCTCTTCTGTCTATTGATTACATTCTGTTACAACAGTGGGTAGTTACAGCTGTTACATTCAAATAGTTTCCCCCTACTCTCCCTCTTCCTTTTCACATATACATTTCTAACAAAAGGCCTCATATCATTTAATTGTTCCATAAACACTTATAAGCTTGTAAAAACTGTATCATAGGTGATGAACCATAATATAGTTATAAGTGAAGAGCCATAATAAATATAGTTTAATTGAAAAGTTACCACCAGTCAGAAACTAATTCAAACTAGCCTTAGGCAATCAGGCAGCAATAAGCCAAAAAATACATACTTGACTTCCATAAAGAAAATGAACACAGCACAAACATAATGCAATATTGTAGTTTAAAAAAAGTAAAAACTTCATCTCAGCATACCAACGGGGTTAGCAGCAATAAGCTTCTCCCCCACAGCCCTTACTGCATTAATCAGAGCTGTAGCTTGGTTTGTTTGTGGCACCCTCTGCTGTGAAATCACAGACCGAAGCAACTCAGCTGTCTGCTTTGCTGTGGCCTGAGAACCTTCAATTTTACTAGCATCACACATCAATAAATAAATAAATCATAAATAAAAAATAAACACAAACACAGAGAAAATCACAAAAGAATCAGTTCCTAAACCTCAAAAGTCACAAAATGTTCCTACTATACAATTCACCAAACTGAAACAGAGCCACTAAAGAAGCAATTTACCGTTTTTTAAGCTGATTCACAAAATCACTAACAAGGGAATGAACATCCGGCATTTTGGTACCAACCTGAAAAGGGAGCAAAAAAATTTATTTTATGTAAATATAAGTACAGGGGTATCCTAAAATAGCATTACTAAATTACGTGTCTTTGATTTGTGAGTTGAAATAACTTTTATTTTCTTCTGATTTTCCCAGAAACAAATAAATGGAGGATAAAGTGTTTACTTGAAGTACACTATTAACCCTGTTCGTCGGGAAACAAATATTGAGAGGAAAGTTGAGAATGAATTAGGGGTGTTTGTAGGACAGGTTATGCCTGTCTCTTACTTACTGGGCCCTAAATTTTGCCCGAGCCAATTTTGGAACCCAAACCAGGCCCTATACCTGATCAAACCCAATGATATATGGGTTCAATGAAGGCTAGGTTCAACTAAGACTAGACCAGGTCGACCAGAACTCAATGACTGCATGCCATGTTATGATCACAAGCCTGATCAACCTGATCACCCAATTGATCTTTTGATTTCCTTTAACATTCAGTCATATCGATAGCTGTGGATTGCAGAAAATAGCTAATGGCCAAAAATCTTATATGTGAAATAGTGAATAGCGTTGCAGTCAAATAGAGAAAGCCACATAGCGGTTGAAATAAGTCAATTATATACACACAAAAAACGACATGCTGCATACAAATTAAAAGGGAATGGAGCCTGAGCATAGCTTATATGTTGAAAGGTATGCGTATTATGGTGAATATGTCAGTAACACTCACTAACTCTTCAGTTTTTCAATTATAAAAATAGGAAATGTTTGACACATGCAGATTCTTCAGTATTTCTCTTTTTTCCGCTATTGCCGCTATGTCAGCTAGCAGAAACTGGAAGCAGCAGCCACTATTGCCCTTATAGTGAAACTAGGATAGCGCAGCAATTTTCATAGCAAACTCATCAAAATCTGCCTATGCTATAGGGCTATCGCCGCTATTTGACAACACTAGTAACACTTAAGCATTATTAGAGTTCTTTTGTAAAACTCAATTACTTGGTCACCAAGAATTTACACGTTTAAGCTAATTTAAAGTTATAAAAACACACAACATAGCCATGAACAACATCAAAAAGGCATAGAACCAGCATAAGAATACATGGCTTAATAATCTTATCATTCAGAAGTCTCTCTTTCAAGATGTGTTGCAAGCTATCATTTCTAGACGCATTATACAAAGTCGATGAGGAAACCGAAATGCCGTGAGCAGAATAAGCCTAATTCAAACTCAAACACTAATTTCACACGAGGAGAACAATTCTAATTTCACAACATGAATAGACCTAAGTTATGAACTCACTAATTTCTTACTATCGGTATTGTCAATCGCACCGTATTTGCACAGAATCGCGGTGAAGAGTGCAGCTCTACTCTGACGCAATTCTCTTGTGCGAATCGCGGCCGCAAATTGCGATGGAATCGCATCATCGCGCGTGCAACAAGAGAGGGGAAGTAAAATAGAAAAATAAAAAGTAGAAAAAAGAAGAAAAACCTGAACAGCTTTCTCACTGGCGGCCGACGACAAACTCCGGCTGCGTTTTCCGGCGAGTTAAGTCCGTGCGTTTCTGATACTAAGGCAAAGCTGATGGAGATGCTGAGTTTTATTGTTTTAGGGTTTTTTAAATTGATCAAATGTGTTTATTTTTTTTGTCAACTTTGGTAGTAGGTAAAAAAAAGGCACTATAAAAATGATTTTTATGGAAATTATTTAAAAATAACAAAATTTATTTTGTATCACTTAAAACTTTTTCTTAAAAAATCAATGTAGAATAATATGATTACATTACTAAAAGGTTGGTAAATATATAATTTAATATAAAGTTTAAAATTTAATTTATATATATACATATGATAATAATTAAAAACAATATTATATTTATTTATTTAATTAGACCAACATGATAAATTTAAAAGATTTTTTATATGATTTTGTATTCAACTTTTTTAGTTAAAAAAACTTCAGTCTTGTTTATCGTAAAAAAATCTAACTTGATATTGTCCGAGATTAGGTCGTAGTCCTATCTTGAATGGTCTACTTTTTTCTCACTCCTAAAAATGAAATTTAAAGTATGAGTTTTTATAGAAAAATAGGAGTTAAACTTTGATAAAAAAATTTCAATTTTGCTTTTCACACCCTTCAATTTTTTTTAAACACAAAATACCCAAAGTACCCTTCCCTCTTTATTCACTTAACCACTCATTTTCTATCTTTATCATCTTCATCTTCATTACCTACCAATTTCAATCTTCTTCAATATTCTTCAATTATTTTGATACATTTCATGTTCAATAATCTTGAATCATTTTAAACATCTTCATCATTTTCATCATCTTCATCATTATAGTGACTCAAATCAACTAGGTATGTATTTTGTTGTGTTTTGTAGCTGATATTTTTTTTCCAAATATGGGTTTCGTACGTGAACTGAATTCAAGTACTTGATGAAATTAAGAAAATTCAGATTCTACGTGAATTAGGTTTACGTAAACGTACATTAATTAAGTTTGTGTACATCAATGGAGTTTTAAAATTCATATTATCTACGTGAACTCAATTCACGTAGCAAACATGTGAATTGAATTCACGTATACATATGTGAACTGAGTTCACGTATAGAATGAAAATTTGTAAAATCTCAGTCATACGTGAACTGAGTTCACGTATGTTCACTTGAATTCAGCTCATGTATGTGATACATGAACTGAGTTCACGTACACATACGTTTTCTCAATTCACGTAAAGGTGATAAAATTTGGGGAAAAAAAATTGTTTTTTATTTTGTTTATTGTGTTTAGGAGTTAAGAATTTTTATGTTATATTTATGTAATTTATTGGAGGCAGTTAAAGGGACGAAGGGGGAGACAACAATGACGAAATGTATGAAGGTTTGGAAGCTTTGGAACCTGATTTTGATGGAATGTATGATGATTTGGATTCAGATTTTGAAGAAATGTGTGATGATGTGGAACCTAATTTTGACGCTATGAATGACGGAGTTGAACCTGTTATGATTGATTTGACTGATGTGTTTACCATCGGCATGATATTTGATACACGAGATGAATTAGTGAAATGGGCTAGAAATGTTGGAAGGAAAAATGAAATTGTTGTTGTGATTTTTAGATCTGAAACTGCAACAACACAACTAAGAACAAAGATAAAATTAATTCATAGTTGTGAAAGAAGTGGTAAATATAGACATTTGAAGAACCCTAATCTTACGAGCAGTCCTTGGACTAGAAAATGTGATTATCCATTTAGATTGAGAGGAACACGATCAAGTGTTGGTGATTGATGATATTTGCATGTCATATGTGGTCTCCATAACCACGAATTAGCCAAAAAACTGACCGGTCACTCTTTCGTAGGCCAATTGTCTCAAGATGAGAAAAATGTATTTGGTGATATGACAAAGAACTTTATAAAACCAAAAAACATTTTAATAACATTGAGGGATCATAACATTGAAAGTTTGACAACAATGCACGTCAAGCATATCGTTCATCACTTAGAGATAATAGAATAGAAATGCAACATCTTTTGATATTGATGGAACACGACAAATACGTCTATCGATATAGGAAGGTAGATGGTTCAGTGAGTTGAGGGACATATTTTGGGCCCATCCAGACGCTATCACTCTTGTAAATAATTTTCACAAAAGATTGATTATAGATAGCACTTACAAGACCTATAGGTATCGAATGTCATTACTTGAGATTATTGGTGCTACATCTACTGAAATGACATTTTGTGTGGGATTTGCATATCTACAGTCTGAGCGTGTTGATAACTTCACATGGATACTACAAATGGTGAAAGAACATATTACAGGTGGTGAAGTTGAAGTCATCGTTACTGATTGAGACCTTGATTTGATGAATGCGGTTGAAAATATTTTTTCAAAACCAGAGAATTTATTATGCTTGTTTCATATATGCAAGAATGTCAAATCCAAATGGAAGATGATTGTGTTTCCAAAAAAGAAGCAAGTGCAAACAATGGAGGCATGGGAGGCTCTTATTTACAGTTATGATGAGACTCAATACTACATGAAGTTGGCTATCTTTGAAGGAATTTGTAGTAGCTATTCAATTTTTTATGATTATATACACGAGCACTTTGGGAAGGTTTGTTGAGGCGTGGAAAAATAAAGTTATGCACTTTGGGAACACCACAACACAAAGGGTTGAGTCAGCGCATTGGAGTTTGAAAATGATATTACAAGATAGTATTGGTGATATATGCAGTGTTTGGGAAACCATCAATAGCATGATTGTATTGCAACACAATGAGATAATAACATCATTTAAAAAGAGCATCATTCAAATGATGCATCGATATAGTAACATATTATACGCGAATTTGCATGGTGTTGTGTCAAAAAATGCAATTGATCGCATTATGGTAGAGTATGACCGTGTGAAGTATGTAGGTATTGATCAGACTGAGTGTCGTTGCACATTTAGGACAACTCATGGTCTACCTTGTGCATGTGAAATATTCAGGTATAGTATGATCCCATGTTCCATTCCATTAAACATTATTCATGTTTGGTGGAGTAAACTAACTTACCATGTTGATGCATCGAGTAAACCTTCAGAGTTATTTGTGAAACATGAAATAGATGTCGTAGTGAAAAAGTTTGAAGAACTTGATGTACCTGGCAAAATTTCACTTAAAGGTAAATTACGAGAGATCGCGTATCTATCGACTACGTCGATGTTTCCACCGGTTGCTAAGGTTAAAACAAAAGGTGTACCAAAAAAAAGAAAAAGTAAGGTATCAAAAATAGATAAATCAACCAAACGTGATCCATCTTGGTGGGAGTATATGGATGCAAGTGTTTGATGTAGTGGCACAGATGCATGTAGCACTATAGATACCAGTAAAGTAGAAAAGCTCGCAGCTCGACCATCAGTCCAAAAGTTCACACCTCGACCATCAGTTAGCAAAGTTCAACAACCAAGAATTCTCGTCTTGGTTGTCAGTTGAAATTCATAATTTCATAGATGACATTATTGATGTTGGTGATGATGGTAATTGTGGATATCGTGCAGTCGTAGCTTTACTTGGAATGGGTGAGAACTATTGGGCATTCATTAGTCAACACTGTGTGATAGAGCTTCAAGAGTCCATGTCTCATTACGAGATACTATTTGGTGGAGAAAATTGTGTTTGATAACTTATACACAATGTGTATGTTGAGCAAGTTGCATCGAAGGATAATTGGATGACACTTCTAGAAATGGGATATGTGATTGCTTTAAAGTTTAACGTGGTTGTCGTCGCATTATCACTTAACAAATCGCAAACATATTTTCCACTTCGAAGTCCACCAACAACATCTATGTCAGATAATCATGTGATTGTTATTGCATTTGTTAATAACTATCATTTCGTACATGTATTAATTGATTTATAATTGATAATTGTTATTGATTAACAAATTTATAGTTGATAATTGATTTATAATTTTATGTAATTTAACAAGTTTACTTAAAGTCAGATTCCCCTATACCATCAGCAAGCAATTGGTGGAAAAGATATTTTAATGAAGAAACACGACAATGGGATAATATTTACAGGGATCGCATGCAACATTGGTTGCAAATATTTCCAGAAACTATAAATAAATTTATTTTAAACTGAATTGTTGACATTTAATAAAGTTGTTTAATTAATGAACTTGTTTAATTCAATGAAATGGTTGCAAATATAATAAGTCGAGCATATCAAAAATGATATCTAAAATATATATCCAAAATAGATATCTAAAATACATATCCAAAATACATATCCAAAATAAATTTCTAAAATAAATATTAAAAAAAAAAAATACAAATCATAAGTCTATCTATGTTTCCTACGATATGTTACTACATGAGTCCAATCTCTACCGCCACCCCTCTAAGATCTTAATACCAAAATTAATTCATTGACGAGTGCGATTTCATCAGGTAATATTAGTTGTCGACCAAAAAGCTCCTCTGCAATTTGTATTGCTCGACGTTGCATTAAAAATTACATTAATTAATTACATTACTAATTAATTTAATAAAGTTATAAATTAAAGTTAGATGAATTTACCGTTGTGACATATGGAACATGATCATCATAGGCAGGTTCTGCAGCCGAATGAGCTACACAGACTGGTTCTCTACGAATGATATATGGATGAGAAATCCGACGAAACCAGTTCATATACTCATTTGCGTAGACTGCAAGTATGTGTACAATTGCCCCAACGTCAACTACATGAACAACGTCTGACCTACTATCTCCAAAGGTGAACCATAAATGGTTTGGACATGTCCATATTGACGTAATATCCTGTCTGGTAAATGAACATACATCTTGGGACCCCAGCGTATCCACCCTATAAATAATGAAACAACCTCAAATGGTTGCTTCGGTCTATGCTCTATGTATGGTGTCTAACATATGTCATCAACATCAATCTCGTCCAGTGTTTTCCTAAATGGAATAACCAAACTTTTATCCCGTTTTGGCTTTCATCTAAGTGCTCTAGGATAGTCCTCAACATAAATATGAGATAGTCGACAACAATTCGCACATAATACTGGAAAATGCTCATACAGTCACGCTTGCACATATATAATAACATATTCATAAATCAGTAAAACAACAAACCACAAAATTAGGAAATAAATCAAACCAGGAAAGCAAGCGCAAATACTTGTAATGGTGTCAGATACCCAAATACTGTTCTAGTCTGATGGATGATTGCTTCTCGAAGATTGTCGTATAGGTAAGCAAGTGCAGCAACACCCCATGCATATCCCCCACATGAGTTGAGGTCTCTGAAGCATTCAAGGTAGGCAACATTCACTACGAAAGCACTCTTGTCGTTGAACAAGGTGCAATCCACCAAAAATAAAAGAAATGTCCTCGCAGCCATCTGCCAATGCTGATCAGCATATCGTTGATGGTATACATCAAACAACCAAGTATACCGAACAATGGTTGTCCGCGTCAAGTTAAACTCGGCATATGCAGCAGCTAGACTAATCCCAAGAAGCTCACCCAATAATTCTACAGCGTCATCCTTGTTAAATATATTAACGCTGAAGAATACACCGGTGATGGGTATATGCAACAACGAAGAGACATCGTCCAAAGTAATAGTCATCTCTCCAATTGGAAGATGAAAGTTGTTGGTGTCGCGATGCCATCTCTCGACAAAGGCAAAAATTAGACCTTTGTTGATTATCTCGTAGTTGAATTTTAGCAATGTATATAAACCGGAACTTTTAACAAGTTCCTCAACCTCTTGATTTTCAATGACATATTATTTTAAATTTTTTCCATTGCTAAAAACCCTTAACTCTCCGCGATCCTGAAATAAATTAACTAAACAAATATAAGTTCAAACACATTAAGCAAATATTAAATATTTAATTTGATTTAGAAATTTACCTCGTCGTTCCTTAGTCGTGTCGCAATATCATCCTCATATGTCCTTAAGACAGACTTGTCAATCGGACCACCAAAATATCCGTCATATGCTTCAGGTTGGGCCTCTTCTGCTTGCCCCTGTTCTGCTTGTTGCTTCCGTAATCTTTGTTGTTCACGCAATTCAAACTGAGCACGGTGATCTCGTGCAGAAGCGGTTGGTCTAACACGACGACCATCAGTCCCTTCGTCGAGTATAACACGACTCTCTCTATAAGTAAACATTATTCGCACCATTTATGCATAAACAAATCATAATCATTATCAAAACGACATAACAATATAACATTTATGCAAGTCCAGCAACATAAGAACACCGTCAACCTACATGAATTGAGTTCACGTACGTGAACTCCATCAACCTACTTAAACTGAGCTCACGTCAACATACGTGATCTGAGTTCACGTATTTGATTTCAGTTCACGTAGTTGAACGCCATCGTTGTACGTGATTTGAGTTCACGTTCATCACCTAAAAAACTAAACCCTACCATTAAACCAAAAAAACACCCCTAAACCCATAAAACATCTTTATTCAAAAGCAACCATTCATTCAAAAATGCAGAGAGTTAAACCTAGAATTCCAAAATGCAGAGAGTTAACCCAAAAACGAAAAACAACAATTGCTTACTTGATTGATTGAAGATGCTTGAAGTGATTGAAGATGGTGAAGATGGTGTTGAAGATGATTGAAGATTGCTTACTTGATTGAATATTATATTGGATTTAGGGTTGAAAATGATTGAAGAGATTGAACAATATAGATGATTGAATATGAAGGTGTATGCTAATGAAGATGAAGATGATGAAGTTAGAAATGTTGAGTTAATTGAATAAAGAGGGAAGAGTATTTGGGTTAAAAAAAATTTGAGGGGTGTGGGAAGTAAATTGAGGGGTGTGGGAAGCAAAATTGAAAAATTTATACGAATTAAAATCGAAAAACTAATATTTGACAATGTCTAAAAATATATTTAAGTTTAATTATTATTTATTTATTTTTAAATGTTTTTTTTATCAACAATTAAAATAATATATATATATATATAAATATATGCGCACGCGCGTGTGCCTAAAAATAAAAAATCCTATCAAATTAAATACTTTTTGTTCAATAATAGAATTTTCGACATTAGTTATAATATTTATATTTATTTATTCATAATCATAACCGTAGATAATAAAAAGAATACAATAATATATGTTCTAGAACTTTTTTTTTTCCTTTCACTTTACATGACTACTAGCACTTCCACAAAAATATCCGATCAATATACTATATGGTGGTGATTAGAAAATCCGTTTTTTTCATGCTACAATCTTCTAAAGATCCAAGGTTAATAAAATTATATCCTTCGAAACATCAAATGGTATTGTGATTCTAATTTAAGTGATTTGTGCAATGTGACTCACGGGTATGTTTACTTTTGTCATTTTATTGGTCTTTATTTTCAATCAAAATAACAAATTTAGTCTATAGTGCATTTTTCTTCAGAGGTCACATACTCAATTACCTCACCATTGATTGAGGTCACATGGAAGCATGGCTTGCAGCACCACAATGTGTTTTATAATATATATAACCCGACAGCCAACAGACTAACAAATAGTGCATTAGGAGATCAAATTATGTACACTTGAGTGTTTTGGGTGGGAAGTGTCTCGTATCATATAAAATCACTCAACTCAAATTAAGAAAGTAATAAATAATAATTTTTTAATAAGACTTGACGGACTAACCTACCAATGTCCTATGATTAACTTGTATTTTCAACGGGTTAAATATAATGGGATAACTTAAGTAGGTGATTTAAAATTTGCAGTCTTGTCTGTCTAAAATTGCGGGCAAAAATAGACTATCCGACAAGATCAAACCATTTTTCCATCCCTGCCTATTTTCTACCATCACAAATGATGATAATGTTGCACTTCCGATATTTTTATGTTATGAAAAAATTTTAAAATATATTTTCTCAATGAAAACTTATAAGTGTCCATGTCTCCATGAGTTTAAATATAGTTTATAACATATCTTATGGTAAATAAATTTTTCAAGAATTTTGTTACTGGCTTGACTTTTGTGTTTTTCATACTATCTTGAATTTAAATAATATTACCTTGATTTTGAAAGGTGAATCTCAAACATCGATGAAAGATTGGAGGCTCATTGCTTTGTGCAACATCATCTACAAATTAATTGCAAAAAGTTCTCTCTACTAAGCTTAAAATTGTCCTAGATAAATGTATTTATGATAATAAATATGCTTTTTTGCATGATTGATCAATTCTTGATAATGTTATCTTAATATTACCTTGATTTTGAAAGGTGAATCTCAAACATCGATGAAAGATTGGAGGCTCATTGCTTTGTGCAACATCATCTACAAATTAATTGCAAAAAGTTCTCTCTACTAAGCTTAAAATTGTCCTAGATAAATGTATTTATGATAATAAATATGCTTTTTTGCATGATAGATCAATTCTTGATAATGTTACGGTGGCTATTGAACTTGTTCATCATAAGATATTCCAAACTTGTAGCTAAATGAGAGATGTTGCCCTTAAATTGAACATCAACAAAACCTATGACATGATTGATTGCGATTGTATATGTGATGTCATGACACTATCACTTCGGGGAAATGGTTGCATTAAGGATATCCCTTATCATCTACCTATTTGTTTATCATTTATGTTGAAGGCCTTTTGGTATTATCATGTTGTTGATGGGAGATGAGAAATACATGGCATCAAGGTTTGTCGAAATGCTCCAATTATATCACCTTCTATTTGCAGATGATTGTTTTTTATTTTTCAATGCTAATGAAAGCAAGACATTAGTAATGAAGACTATTCTCGCAACTTATGAGGTTGCTTCTATGCAAACCATTAAGCTAGATAAATATGAAATCTTTTGTACAAGGAATATTCCTCATCTAACCAAGATTCCATATCATATATTTTAGGAGTTCAAATAGTTTTAGGAATGGGAAAGTACCTTGAGCTTCCTTCTATGGTTGGAAGAAGTAAGAAAGCTACTTTCACTTTTATTAAAAATTGAGTTTGGAGAAAACCCAACTATTCAAGTGTCTTTATAGAGTCGAAAAAAATATGCTCATAAAATATGCCCTTTAAACCGTTCAAGCATACATTATGAGAATATATATTTTTTATTTCAAATTATCTTTATGGTGAAATATGGATGATGATGAACACATTTTGGTATGGCAATGGTGGTTCTCAATCCAAAGATGTCCATTGGATCTCTTGGGATAGAATAGTCATGCACAAACTTGATGGTAGCATGGGGTTTCAAAAACCGCGTTGTGTTTTAATCTTGAAATGTTTGGTGAACAAGAGTGGTGTTTGATGACTAACTAAGATTTAATCATTTGACTTTTAAAACCTATATATTTTCCTCACATTGATTTTTTTAGGTCAAACATTGGTCACAATCCAAGTCTTGTTTGGAAGAGTATTTCAAGTGCCAAATTTTTCATTAAAAGAGGTAGTAATTTTCTAATTATGGAGAAGTCTTAGGTGCATCATTCTAGTGTTTTTATGAAGCCTCCATTCATGAATACGACTTTTGACATGTTTGTTGTACATCTGTTGCTACACACAAAGAAATAGAATGCTACATTAATTTACATTTGGTTCGATCATGATATTTCTGTCAATATATTATATACTATAGAGATGAGTAAAACCAACTAATTTGGCCGAACATGAGCCATCTGAACGAACCAACTTGATACACAAATGGATTGTAGTGAGTCATAGATCATAAGAGTTCCCAAATATGGTATATGTGAGTTTGAGTGGTCGGGTGAAAGTGAGAAAAAAAAATCGACAACTATTTGAACCTGACCATTTCACTTGAAACCTTTGCTATAAAAACTCAATATTTTTAGAATGAGTCTCTTAGTTCACTTAATCATCACACACCAATCTACCTATACCCGACTGATACTCAACTCTAACACGCCCTTTGTTTTAACATGTCTATTCTAACATGTTTATTTGGGCAGAGAGAAATGAGGACTTATTTAGTGAAAAATGTGTATCGCTTATGAATGAATGAACTCATTGAAATTTCCAACTTATGTTTGTACATCAATCATTTGGAGAGCTAAAATTCCACCAAAAGTAAAAATTTGCTTTTTCGAATCTATAGAGCTTATATGTCTACTAGAGTGTGACATTAATTGTCCTACCACATGTGACTTATGTGATGGACATGACGAAGACGTCATGCACATCTTGTTTCAACTCACTACATGGTTGGAATGTAGCACATGAGACAACGTAAAAAATGTTGGTACATTCTTTGGCCAACAATAATATAAATTTGTAAAAATATAAAAAATAAAACTGCAATTAAACAAAAATAAACTAAATTAAATAAATAAAACAAAGAACACAACCACCACGATCTCCATGGCCATGACCATCGCCCTCGTCCTCCTTTCCCTATTCTCCCTTTTTCACTACTAACTCATAAATTCAAATATAACTTTGTAATTTGATTAACAACGTGTCTATTAAATCTTCTCTAAATAAATATGTAAATAAAATTAGAGTATACGTATACATATTAAATTATTATTATTAATTATGTAAATGATGTAGATAACACATTTGTTACCAATTAATTAGTTAAATAATGATTTTCACAAATAATTTATATGTTTAGACTAAAATTTGTATTCCATTAGTAATATATTTTTTAAATATCCTCTAAATAAAAATGTGAGAAAAATTATAATACACTTATAAAGATAAAAAGAATTTATAACTCAAAAATTATAATTTACGAAAAAAATTATATATAAGACACATATTTACCATTGATCAATTAGATTTATAAAATATACACAAGATTCATATAGTTTATATTTTTAATGTATCTCTTTAATATTTTTTAGATAAAAATATAAATAAAATTACAATACATTTACATGGGACAAAAAATTATAATAAATAAAATAATTAATTATATAAATCATACACAAAATAAATGATTTTCAATAATCAATTAA
>JBBPBR010000002.1:9462674-9475079 GCA_037974775.1 Cicer pinnatifidum
GTAATATCAATAATTGATGATGAAATAAATAATTAATATTTTGCGCACATAGATAATTAATCATGGATTGTTAAAATATTATTTATTAATTCACTTACTTTACTAACTTGTCACTATAGAGGAGATAAATTCTTTAAAATAATTAAAATTTTATATGTATTACTAATTGGGTGTTTTTTCTCTTACCCTCAAATTTATCAAATACACAAAAATACATGTTAGGACTAATCAATCTAAACGTATAAAATATACATTCAGATTAATCAATTCTTACAAAATTTAAGTACTATTGAAAACACTTTGGGTGAAAAATATTTTTTTTTTTATTGATCTAGATTTGCATTAGAAGGCCCATAATTTTAGATGTTCTCCTCGACTAAATTTTTTTGTTTTAAAACAATAATTTTAAAATTTTCATTTTCAACTCATCTTTTGTTTTCAACACCCACCCAAGGACTTGTCAACAAATCAATGTCTTAGACCTCATATTATGTTTTAATTAAATAAAAATTTAAATATAATTTTAGTCCATACAAAATTTATCTTTTAATTTTAGTTTCTATAAAATAAAAATAAAATTTTAAATTTTTAAATTTTTAAATTTTTATAAAATTATCATGCATGCAATTTTAATCTTTAATATTAAGTCAACATATATTAGTTGGTAGCCTCACCTTGAATTTTGATACATAAAAATATTGGAGAGAATGAAGGAAATTGGATATCTTTATTGGTTGAGTTTGAAGTTGCATGCACCTTTGTTTAATAAAACAAATTATAAAATTAAGGGCCCCCCACAAATATCGTTATATTGTGCTACTAATTGACTCTAATGTAATTTAAATATGTCAATGGAATTTAGTTAAGCCCACTTCTCTAACCGAAGTGACATGGGTGTGACTTGGTGAGGTTGGTATTGGTGGGGAAATGATTCACATTTAAAATTAAAAATAATAGGAACAGGTTTGGTTCACCAAATTAACCAAGGCTTCTAGCCTTAATTTAAGCTCTTAATTTCTTGAGTGCGATAGTGACACTGTGAGAAGGGAATACATATGTAATGAAACGTGACATAACATAGCACACCGTTAATTAGGATAAATTTCTTAAGTCCTTAATTAATTTGTCTAATGTTGTTTTTCGTACTTAGCTTTCTTTCTTTGTTTTTTGGTGCGAAGTTTGCGGGTGCAATTCAAGGAGCAGAACCTTATAGTTCAACCAGACAAAATCACCACAAATTAGTTATTTTAATTATTAATTTTAATATGACATTCACTATTAAGGGTCATAATAGGTAGGTTAAAATTTGCTTAAATAAATCAAATATATTTAAAAAAAATTAAAAATTAAGCATGCATTATTATTTGTCAAATGCTTTATTTTAAGTTTTGTTTTGTCATTTTTTAAAATTTGAATTTATAAAAAGGATAATTCGCTTATCTCTAAAAATACAAGTGTAAAGTATGCTGACTTCGTACAATCATAACATTTATTTATTTTTTCTTTTACTTTTTATAATAAATTTGATGTATATATGAACAATAATTATAAACTAAATAAAATAATTAAATACAAATTTTAAATTTATAACACTGTTTTTGAGAGAGAAAGTTCAGAAGAATATGTATGTACATCGAAAATTGGAAACAAAGAATCAAGTTTGAAAATTCTAATAAAGAGTATTTTATTATAGAAATATGAAAAGTCTTTTTTTTTTTTAATTATAGAAAATAAAAAGTCTTTAATCGAAAAAATATGGTGAGTATTTTTTTTTATAATTAATATATAGGCTAAATTATGATCCCTTAACTTAATTTCATGTAATGTTTTAGTTTTTTATTTTTATTTTTTTTCTTTTCGAGTTGATCCTTTATTTTAGTTTTAAATGATAATTTAATATTTTATGATTTAGAATAAAGGTGGACACAAGGTACTTCTTGCAGCAGCTGCAACAGCAACAGCAGATAAAACAGGATAATCATCGCGCTCCACATCATCTTCGTCATCACTTCCGGAGTAAATGACCTCTTGAGGAATGAACAAGAGTACATTTCTTGAGGCTTACTCGAAAGTGAATGACCTCTCCTTGTTCTGACTATCTCTCTAAAACTAACTCTGACTATCTCTCTAAAACTAACTCTAACCGCCTCTCTTCTGTCTATTGATTACATTCTGTTACAACAGTCGGTAGTTACATCTGTTACATTCAAATAGTTTCCCCCTATTCAAATATGATTCACGAGTATCTTTACTTTTATTATTTGATTTGTCTTTACTTTCAATCAAAATAACTAATTTAATCTCTAATGCATTTATCTTGAGAGATCACAAACTCACTTACCTCACTATTGATTGAGGTCACATGGAAACATGGCTTGCAGCACCACAATGTGTTTTTAAATATATATATATATATATATATATATATATATATATATATATATATATATATAAAACCAACAACCAACATACTAACAAATAGTGCATTAAGAAAGCAAATTATGTACAGTTCAGTTGAGTGTTTTATGCTTAAAGTGTCTTGTGCCATATAGCATCACTCAAACTAACAATATAACAAATAGTAATTTTTTAATAAGACTCGACGGGCCAACTTACCATGTCTCATGATTAACTTTTATTCTTTTATTTTTTTTAACGCATAAAATAAATGAGATAACTTAAGTAGGTGATTTAAAATTTCAAGTTTTATCCGTCTAAAATTACGGGCAAAATAGACTGACGCAACAAGTTTATTCCATTTTCCCACCCCTTCCTATCTTTCACCATCACAAATGATTATAATGTTGCACTTACAATACTTTTATGTATAAATTTTTTTTAGACTTAATTGTAGTTTTGATACCCCTATTTTAGGTGAATCGCGAAAATTGTCCCTCTATTTTGTATCTCTCCAGTTTTGGTCCCCACACATAATTTTAGTCTAAAACTTGTTCAAATTTCATTTTTTTTGCATTTATTTAAGTCACACCATGTCTCAAGATCTCATTTGCAACAATTGTACCTGAAATCTATGATCATAAATGGTGTAGTACGGCTTTAAAAAAATGAAATTTCATCAAGTTTTGAACAAAAGTTCTGTTTTGGGGACCAAAACTGGGGAGAAATAAAATGAGGGGACTACTATCGCGATTCAACTAAAATAGGAGGATCAAAACTGCAATTAAGCCTAAATTTAAAAATATATTTTGTCAATAAAAATTTATAAGTGTCAAAGTCTCAATGAATTCAATTATAGTTTATAACATATCTTATGGTAAAGAACTTTTTCATGAATTTTGTTATTGGTTTGACTTTTGTGTTTTTTCTACTATCTTGAATTTAAATAATATTACCTTGATTTCGAAAATTAATTGCTAAAAGTTATCTTTACTAGACATAAAAGTGTCCCAGACAAATGTATTTATGATAATAAATATGTTTTATTGCATGATAGATCAATCCTTGATAATGTTACGGTGGCTATTGAACTTGTTCATCATATGAAATTCCAAACTAATAGCAAAATGAGAGAGGTTGCCCTTAAATTGAATATAAACAAAACCTATGACATGATTGATTGTCATTATCTTTGTGATGTCATGGCCCTATCACTTCGGAGAAATTGTTGCACTAAGGATATCCCTTATCTATCTATTTGTTTATCATTTGTGTTGAAGGCCTTTTGGTATTATCATGTTGGCTTGTGGGAGATGAGAAATACATGGCATCAAAATTTGTGGAAAGGCTTCAATAATATCATCTTCTTTTTGCAGATGATTGTTTTTTATTTTTCAATGCTAATGAAAGCAAGACATTAGTAATGAAGAACATTCTCGCAACTTATGAGGTTGCTTCTATGCAAACCATTAAGCTAGATAAATATGAAATCTTCTGTATAAAGAATGTTCCTCATCTGACCAAGATTCCATATCATGTATTTTAGGAGTTCAAATAGTTTTAGGAATGGGAAAGTACCTCGAGCTTCCTTTTATGGTTGGAAGAAGTAAGCAAGCTACTTTCACTTTAATTAAAGATGGAGTTTGGAGAAAACTCAATTATTGGAGTACCAAGTGTCAATATATAGTCAACAAAAAATGCTCATAAAATATGTCCTTTGGACCGTTCAAGCATACATTATGAGTATATATATTTTTTATTTCAGATTATCTTTGTGGTGAAATATAGATGATGATGATGAACTTATTTTGGTGTGGCAATGGTGGTACAAAATCCAAAGATGTCTATTGAATCTCTTGGGATAGAATAGTCATGCACAAACTTGATGGTAGCATGGGGTTTCAGAAACCGCGGTGTTTTAATCTTGAAATGTTTGGTGAACAAGGGTGGTGTTTGATGACTAACTAGGATTTAATCATTCGACTTTTAAAAACTAAATATTTTCCTCATAGTGATTTTTTTAGGTCATACATTGGTCACAATCCAAGTCTTGTTTGGAAGAGTATTTCAAGTGCCAATTTTTCAATTAAAAGATGTAGTAATTTGCCAATTAAGGAGAAGCCTTGGATGCATCATTCTAGTGTGTTTATCAAGCGTCCATTCATGAATACGACTTTTGACAACATGTTTGTTGCAGATCTGTTGCCACACACAAAGAAGTAGAATGCTACATTAATTCACATTTGGTTCGATCATGATATTTCTGTCAATATATTATATACTATAGAGATGAGCAAAACTAGCTAACCTGGCCAAACACAAGTCATTCGAACGGACCAACTTGATACACAAATGGATTGTAGTGAGTCAAAGATCACAAGAGTTCCCAAGTGTGGTATACGTGAGTTTTAGTGTTCTGGTGAAGGTGAGAAAAAAATAAATCAACAACTATTTGAACCCAACCACTTCACTTGAAACCTTTGCTATAAAAACTCATATTTTTTTAGAATGAGTCTCTTAGTCTCACTTAATCATCACACACCAATCTACCCATACACGATTAATGTTCAACTCTAACACACCTTTTGTTTTAACATGTCTATTCTAACATGCTTATTTGAACAAAGAAATATTATGACTGTTGGAAATGATGAAAATTTATTGGAAATAATGATGGCATTTATGAGAGCTAGTGTTGTTGTGAATTGGAAAAAAATGAGAAGTCCCACATAGGAGGGATAACACTCACTAGTAGGATATATAAGGTGGAGGTAATGGACTTGGGGAGGGCCCCAAGGGGAACCCCAATTTTGTGAAGGAGGGAGAACACAAGCAAATGGACCACCACGCGCGCGCACGTGCCGTCGTCCATCCGACCTTCATTAATCAATTATGTGGTGTACTAAATTTTAGCATATGAAAATTAATTAATTAAATTCTAGCGTTTTGTCTCAATTTGATCCAGTCTTCATTAATCTGATCCACCGAGTCAACATCATTAATCTGATCTAGTCTTCATTCCTGAATTGGTGCTCCTGTTTTTGCCCGGTCAAAACCCTAATACTGGTCTTACTTACGTGTCTGTTAATGCCTGGTCAAGAGTTAGAGTCAAAGCACACATTTTTGGGAGGTCTTATTTCTAAGCGCACGTTCTGTGGTCATATCATGGACCACGCACTGATGGATCCCCTGATTCTCTCAGATCCAGTTGCGGATTTCCTTTATAAATAGAGGGTTCTCCTAAGTTGGAAAAGCACACCAAAAGCTCTTCGTATCTAAGGCTTTTCTCTCTTCTCCCCCTTCTTACTTTTTCTTCTATTTCTTACAAGTGGTCTTAGTGCCATATTATGAGTGGTAGTTATATGACTGCCATACTGAGGGTGTAACTCTAGAACGGTTTTCTACTGTGCAGTAGAACTCAGATACAAAGCATCTGAGTTGTTTTATCCTGGAGACTTCGTGGTTGATAGTCTGCCTTGCAAAATTTGGGCAGTGCCTCGAAACGTCTTAAAGAGAGCAACATAATCTGCGACTCAACCCAGTAATATTTTTCGGTGGAATTGTTATTTTTCAAAAGGTTTTTTAAACTTCTGAAATAATAATTTTAAGACATTTTTTCGAACTACCATGTCTACCTACGAAATTACTAGGACAGGTTCTTCTGCTTCTGACTTCAAAAAACCGTTTCAGTTTGAGGCAGTCACTTCAAACGATGACAACAAAAGATGTTATTTTTTCTAACCACATAAAAAGTTGTCAACGTTCTAAAAGGATGACATTCATGTTGTTCCAGAAACAGTTGCTGAACAAACAGAACTGGATAAAATGCCTGCTGAATTAACCCAATGGGAACATAATGATTACTTATGTAAGAATTATATTCTTAATGGACTTGTTGATGATTTGTATGATTACTACAGTTTCGACAACAATACTGCTAAATAGGTTTTGGATGCTTTAAAGAAGAAATATGATACTGAGGAAGTTGGAGCTAAAAAGTATGTTGTTAGCCGCTACCTCAAATATCATATGACAGATGACAAATCAGTGGAAGCTCAGTCTCATGAAATCCAGAAAATTTCTCACAAGATTATCTCTGAAGGTATGTCCCTAAATGAACAGTTTCAGATTGCTGTTTTTATTGACAAATTGTCCCCTGCTTGGAAAGATTTTAAAAATTCTCTCAGACATAAAACAAAAGAATTTTATCTAGAAAGTGTGATAATTCGCCTTAGAATTGAGGAGGAATCTCGTAAACAAGACTATAAAGATGGAGTTCTTCTTGTGGCAAATAACAAGAGAAAGAAATTCGTCGGAGCAGTTCTGAAGCCAAACGGCAAACAACTAAAGAATCAGAATCGCTCTTCTAAGAACAGCAACAAGAATGGGAACCTTCTAAAGGTCCCAAGTGCCAGACGACACCCACCTCCTAGAAATGGCCCTCTCCCCTTTCTTTGTTTCAACTGTGGGAAAGAGGGTCATATGACACGCAAGTGCAGGAACAAGCCAGGCCCTGCAAATCAGGCTAACTTGATAGAAGAGCAATTCATTGCTATGATAACCGAGATTAACCTTGTGGGTGGATCATATGGGTGGTGGATAGACACTGGCGCCTCTCGCCATGTCTATTATGATTGTGCTATGTTTTAAACATACACTGCTGCTGAAGGTAAGAAAGTGTTGTTGGGAGATTCTCACACTATTAATGTTGTTGGTATAAGAGATGTGGAACTAACATTCACATCTAGAAAAACCTTAATTCTGAATGATGTCATGCACACTCCAGAAATAAGGAATAATCTGGTTTATGGATTTCTTCTCAATAAGGCAGGGTTCACTCAGTTTATAGGAGCAGATTTGTACACCATTTCTAAAAATCGTATTTTTGTTGGGAAAGGGTACGCCATTGATGGCATGTTTAAATTGAATGTTGAAATGAATAAAATATCTTCTTCTGCTTACATGTTGTGTGATTTTAATATTTGACATGCTAGACTATGTCATATGAACAAACTTGTAATTTCAAACTTAAGTAACTTATGCTTAATTCCAAAGTTATCTCCAAAGGATTTCAAAAAATGTGATTTTTGCAGTCAAACTAAAATAACAAAGAAATCACATAAATCAGTAGTTAGAGAATCTGAACCCCTAGAATTAATACACTCTGATATATGTGAACTTGATGGAACGCTGACCAGAAATGGAAAGCGTTATTTCATAACTTTTATTGACGATTGTTCTGACTTTACTTTTGTATATCTGATGAAAAATAAAAGTGAAGCGCTTGACATGTTTAAGATCTTTGTAATTGAAAATGAAAATCAATTTAATAAAAAGATTAAGAAGTTTCGTAGTGATAAAGGAACATAGTACGATTCGAGTTTGTTGAATGAGTTTCACAAAACCCAAGGAATTATACATGAAACTACCGCACCGTATTCACCTGAAATGAATGGTAAAGCTAAAAGAAAGAATAGAACTCTTACTGAACTAGTTGTTGCTATTATGCTTAACTCTTGTGTTGTGTCTCACTGGTGGGGGGAAATTATTTTGACTGTTTGCTATGTTTTGAATAGAGTTCCAAAATCTAAAAGCAAAACGTCACCTTATGAGATAATGAAGAAAAGACCGCCCAACTTTTCTTATTTTCGAACATGGGGTTGTCTGGCCTATGTTAGAATCCCCGATCCCAAGCGAATTAAACTTGCAACTAGAGCCTACGAACATGTATTCATAGGATATGTTGTAAACAGTAAAGTGTATAGGTTTTATGACCTAAATGCGAAAGTGATCATAGAGTCAAATAATGTTTACTTCTATGAAAATAAATTCCCTTTTAAATCGAGAAATAATGGGGGCAGCGAACCTAGTCAATTTCTTGTGATAAGAAGCATTGAAAGCAACAAACAAGACGAAACAAAAACTCGAAGAAGTAAGAGAGTAAGAGTTGCTAAAGATTATGGACAAGAATATATGGCCTATAATTTAGAAGAGGATGCTCCAAATCTTAAAGAAGCTCATTCATCATTGGATGCAGATTTATGGCAAGAAGCTATAAACGATGAAATGGATTGTGTAGAGTCTAACAAGACCTAGCATTTAGTAGACTTGCCTCCTGGTTGCAAACCAATAGGTTGTAAATGGATTTTGAAAAAGAAACTAAAACCCGATGGATCTATTGATAAATACAAGGTACGCCTTGTAGCCAAAGGTTTTAGACAAATAGAAAATATAGATTTTTTTCGACACTTTCTCACCAGTCACTAGACTAACATCCATTAGGGTGCTTATATCACTTGCGGCTATTCATAACCTGGTGATACACCAAATGGATCTTAAAACAAATTTTTTAAATGGTGGCCTGGAAGAAGAAATTTATATGGAACAACTTGAAGGTTTTGTAATTCATGGACAAGAAAACAAGGTCTATAAGTTAGATAAATCTCTGTATGGTCTTAAACAAGCTCCTAAGCAATGGCATGAAAAATTTGATAACTTGATTATGTCGAATGAGTTTAAAGTGAATGAAAGTGACAAATGCATTTATTACAAATATGAAAATAGCATTTGCACTATCATATATCTATATGTAGACGACTTACTCATATTTGGTTCAAACATTCATGTTGTAAATAAAGTGAAATCACTGTTGAGTAACAACTTTGATATGAAAGACCTCATAAAAGCAAGTGTAATCCTTGGAATCAAGATTACTAGATTAGAAAAGGGAATCTCTTTGGATCAATCTCACTACGTTGAAAAAATCATAAAGAAATATAATTACTTTGACTGTAAACCTGCTTGCACACCATATGATCCAAGTATAAAACTTTTCAAGAACTTTGGTGAAGGTGTTAGACAAACAGAATATGCGAGCATCATTGGCAGTCTCAGGTATGCCACTGATTGCACTAGACCCGACATAACCTACGTCATGGTACTGTTGTGTAGGTTTACTAGTAGACCTAGTATGGAGCATTGGCATGCTATTGAAAGAGTCATGGGATACCTTAAAAGAACCATGAGTCTCGGATTACACTATCAAAGGTTTCCTACCGTCCTTAAAGGATACATCGATGCTTATTGGAACACCATATCAGATGACTCCAAAACAACCAGTGGCTATGTTTTCAATATAGCTTGTGGTGTTGTGTCATAGAAATCGAGGAAACAGACGATATTGGCTCAGTCCACTATGGAATCTGAAATGATAGCACTAACTACTGCTAGTGAAGAAGCAAGCTGGTTGAGATGCTTGCTAATAGAGATCCTTTTGTGAGAAAAGCCATTGACAAATGTGTTGATCCACTACGATAGTACCGCAGCTATTGAAAAAATTGAGAATCGTTATTACAACGGTAAAAAAAGACAAATTCGTCGTAAGCACAACACAGTTAGAGAATTACTTTCTAATGGAGTTGTTATAGTGGATCATGTACGCACTAATGAAAATTTAGCAGATTCTTTGACGAAAGGATTAGCAAGAGAGAAACTTATAAATACATCCAAAAGGATAAGACTATTGCCTATAGATTAATGAGTCACTTATGATGGTATCCCGACCTAAAAGACTGGAGATCCCAAGAATTAGGTTTAATGGGTAATAACAAGTCATAATGATAATAGATTAACATGCTACATAATATATGAGAGAAGCATGAGTCCTAAAACGATAAAAGAATGAGATAATAGAAACTCTTAATGAAATCTATACTCTATATGAAGTGGAGTACCTAGCTATAGGAGTACTCGTGATAGACTCACCTATGTGAATGTGGAAGTGGGGGCCGCTTCCTATGGAATTTTGATGCATAATTCCTAGAGCGTTCATATATTGGGATACACGTGCATGGCCCTAAATGCACGGGCTTTTGAGAATACACCTAATGAAAATGTTGTGTGTGAGTTTGATGTCAGAGATAGAGTTCAAGACTACTCTTATTGAATCTGAATCTTACTTGCTACACAAAGGTTCAAGTCAAGAGACACATTTGTTTATGCATAATCTTATAGAAGCGTTTGATGCTATTCAAAAACCTATTTTTTAAATTCAAGTGGGGGATTATTGAAAATGATGAAAATTTATTGGAAATAATGATGGCATTTATGAGAGCTAGTGTTGTTGTGAATTGGAAAAAATGAGAAGTCCCACATAGGAGAAATAACACTCACTAGTAGGATATATAAGGTGAAGGTAATGAACATGGGGAGGGCCCCAAAGGGCACTCCAATTTTGTGAAGGAGGGAGAATAAAAGCAAATGGACCACCACGCGCGCGTCGCCGCCGCCACCATCTGTCCGGCCCGGTTCGGTGGTGTATTAATTTTTAGCATATGAAAATTAATTATTTATTTTAATTAATTAAATTTTTGCATTTTGTCTCAATTTGATACGTTAAAATTAATTATTTATTTTAATTAATTCAATGCTTGCGTTTTGTCTCAATTTGATATATTAATTACGTAACCGCCCTCCACCGAGTCAACATCATTAATCTGATCCAGTCTTCATTCCTGAATTCGTGCTTCTATTTTTTCCCGGTCAAAACCCTAATATTGGTCTTACTTATGTGTCTGTTAATTCCCGGTCAAGAGTGAGAGTCAAAGCGTACATTTTATTGGTCTTATAGTGGTCTTAGTGCTATATTAGGAGTAGCAGACATACGACTGCCATACTGAGGGTGTAATTTTAGAACGATTTTCTATTATGCAGTAGAACTCCGATACAGAGTATTTGGGTTGTTTTATCATGGGGACTTCGTGATTGATATTCTATCTTGCACAATTTAGATAGTACCTCGAAACGTCTTAAAGAGAGTGACCTAATACGCGACTCAACTCAGTAATATTTTTCGGCGCCATTGTTATTTTTCAAAAGGTTTTTTAAACTTCTGAAACAACAATGACTTATTTAATGAAAAATGTGTATCGCTTATGCATGAATGAACTCATTGATACTTCCAATTTATGGTTGGACATCAATTCATATATTTTTTGGAGAGCTTAAATTCCACCAAAAGTAAAAATTTGTTTTTACGAATCTATAGAGCTTATATGCCTACTAGAGTGTGACATTAATTGTCCTACCACATGTATCTTATGTGATGGACATGACGAAAATATCATGCACATCATGTTTCAATGATCTTTCAGAGTGTTAATATGAGGCATTATAATAGTCTGATTTGTGAGAGTCGTATTCAACATGTTATCACTTCGCACCAATAGAAACAATTAGTCAGATCATGTTTTTGGTTATGTGACAATTTACCGCTCAATAGTTTGCTCACTTTGGTGTCCTAGTTTTGAGCATATGCAATAAAAGAAACACAAGATTTGGAAAAGAACTTTTGACACTACAAAACAAGTTTGTGAGAAAGGATTCAACTTACTACATGATTGGAATGTAGCACATCAGACAATGGAAAAAATGTTGGTTCAGTCTTTGGCCAACAATACTATGAATTAGTAAAAATAGAAAGAGCAAAACTGCAATTAAACAAAAAAGAAACCCAAATAAATTATAAAAAAAAAAAAAAAAAAACAAAGAACACAACCACCACGATCTCCATGGTCATCGCCATCGTCCTCCTTTCCCCTATTCTCCCTTTTTCACTACTAACTCATAAATTCAATCATAACTTTGTAATTTAATTAACAATGTGTCTATTAAATATCCTCTAAATAAATGTGTAAATAAAATTATAATATACGTAAACAAGTTAAATTATTATTATTAATTATGTAAACTATATACATAATACGTTTGTCACCAATTAATTAGTTAAATAATGATTTTCACAATTAACTTATAAATTCAGACTAAAATTTGTATTTTATTAGTAATATATTTTTTAAATATCTTCTAAATAAAAATGTGAGAAAAATTATAATACACTTATAAAGATAAAAAGATTATAATTATAATAAATAAAATAATTAATTGTATAAATCAAACACAAAATAAATGGTTTTCACTAATCAATTAATTAAAATATGGTCTTTAATA
>JBBPBR010000002.1:9495137-9508691 GCA_037974775.1 Cicer pinnatifidum
TTAAGATAGAGAATAAAAAAAAGAACTAAAATAAAATCATAGAGATTAAAATTTATTTTACTTTTTTTTAATTATTAAAATTACACTTTTTTTATTCAACATCTAATTTTTTAAAAATAAAATTAAAATTAAAATTTCAAAATATTTAAGACAACTTTGTATATAACTAAAAAAGTGATTCTATTTTAATTTTAGGCAATCATTTATCCAAATTCACTTTTAAATAAATACAATTGTAAAAGTTGTAAATTCAAATCTTTAATTTAACACAAAAAATCCAAGATAAAACATGCCAAAATAATTTACAAACCTTGGATTTTGGTCCACCGAAAAGTAAATCAAATACATTGTGAATAAAATAAAAAATAACTCCTATAATATATAACATATATTACAAAAACAAAACCAATTTAAAATACCCAAAAACCAAATAAAAAAAAAAGTAAACAAAGGAAGAAAAAAACACATGGCAGTGTATAAATATAGGAAAATTTCCAAGGTTCCCTCTGAAAGCTGGAATTTGCACGCCCCTCTCTTCCCAAGAATAAGCACCGTTCATATTTCATAACACACACCAATTTAGAATCATAAAACCTTTATTCTCTGTTACCCCTTTTCTTTTCATTCACCATCCTCTCTCTTCTCTTCATTCCTCTTCCTCCTTTGTTTTTCTCATACCCTCACCAAATGTAAAGAAGGATTTTTTTTATTCCATCAAAAAGTCCTTCTAACAAATTTCAGGTGCGGGGCACGAGCACTTTCTTCTTCAAATCCATGGAAAAGTAACACATACAAACCATGTTTATTTAATTTAAGGTATGCTTATTCCTTCATTTTTAATATCTTCCTCTGTTTCCCCTGCAATATACATAAAACAGAACACAAAATTTATTTTATTTTTTAATATAAATAATTTTAAATTTATTAGCAAACAAATCACATTGATTTTATATTCTTTAAACTTATTAGAATTTATTTAAATCATTTTTTATAAATTTAACAGCAGAAAGAAAAGAAATTTATAAGGTTTTTTTTTTTTTTCATTTCCTCTGTTTTCCTCTGTTTTACCCTGTTTTTTTTTCTGTAACGTGCAGTGTTTGTAGCAGAGAGTGAAAAGAAAGAAAGGAGAAAAAGGAAGAGAAGAAAAAACAAAGCAATGAAATCAAAGGGCAATAACGTAAAAGAATATTCAAGCGACGATGAGGTATCACCAAGAGCAATACTAGAAGCCCCTGTTTATGGAACAGAATCAGACAGCAGTGGAAGCAACAGTTTCAGCTCATATTCGCCGGATAATTCACCGCCGGTGGAACCTGCGACGGAGGAAAAATTGGGTGGTAAGGAAACTCAGGTGCAACAATGGAAATCAATGGTTGATGTTTTCAAGTTCAAATCAGTGAAAAAATTAACAGCAATTCCTCTGCTTGTTGCTGTTAGTCATGAAATCACCAAGAAGAGTTTGAATAAGAAATTAGCTCGAATTCGAAGTGCTGAAGAAAGTATTGATATTGATGCTATTCCTACAAAACCTTCTTGGAGGAATTTTGAATATGCTGAACTTGCAGCTGCTACCAATGATTTCAGTGATGGTATTTATTATTCTTCTCTCTTTTTTTTGAATGGATTATTTGGTTTTTATCACAACAATAGATTATTTGACAAAATTAATTGTTTTTTCTGACCTTATATTTTGAATACTTTAATTATTTATCGGAAATATCAACTCTTAAAGAAATACATCATTAATATTCTGAGAGATTAGATATCAACTCTTAAATGAAATACATAATTAATATCTTGAGAGATTAGTTTATGCATGCAGTATATCTACGTACTTTAATTTATTACTATTTGATAATAACATTGTGTTTGCTATAATATTTGTTGAATAGTAGTATAAAATAGTTTATTCTTTGAATATGTACAATGACTAAGTTGTAGTAACATCTAAACGAGTTTGAGAAGTAGTTATAAGATTTAAACTATATAATATTAATATCATTAAGGTAACATTGTAACATCTAATATTTGCATTGTAAAAGAAAATCTATTATTTGCCTTTAAAAATGTAAGGAACTAAAAATATACAAAAGTTTTGCGATTGCAACCCTAATTGTTAAGTTTTCAATTAATTTATGGAATGGTTAATTGATTTATTTATATAATTAAATATTCCCTCGATTAGTAAAAAAATAAAAATACTTCCTATAGAATGAAATAAAATCAAATTTTAATATGATTTTTTTTTAATAATAATTTATGTTATATTTAATTATAGTATCTTTAAAATACATTTTATTTAATTTAATTTTTTATATTTCAATAATCTAATTCATTAGTCATGGAAAATAATTTAGATGATAAATTTAATTGTGATTGTGTTGGGAAAGGTTAATAGAGTAGAAGAAGTAGACTATGACCTCTTTGACCAAAACCAAAATATAGGGCTTATGTTTCTTGTTGTCGACGGACAAGTACACATTACTAATCAATGAAGGACCCCACTACCCTTAGATCTAGTCTTGTTTGCAACTGCCTCGTGGACCCATACTATCTACTGTCTCAAACCATATCCCATAGTCTTGTAAAGTACATTGTTTAATAATTTTGATACAAAATATATACTATACTTGTAGTAGTAGTTTTATAAGATAAGATAAGATTAGAAAATTAAGAATTAAAAATGCATACCCTTGGTGTTTGCTAATGCTTTTGGTTGTCTACTCATGCATCGATATGGATTGATGTTCCACATTGGCCCTTTATGTGATTGGGCAGTGTGTCCATTGAAAAGAGGCACATCGAGTGAACATAGGAAATGGTCCTCACTCCTCACACAACAATATTTTTGTAAATGTAATTGTTATAATGGAGTAGAAATAATTATATATTTTTTATTTAAAAGGACACGTGGCACAGTTATTAATTGCTATGCTGGAAAAGTTATTGAATTTGAAATGTTCATGCTACTTTTAGTTGAGAAAACAACATTCAACTAACACTAAATAGCCAAAGGAAAAATAAATAAATAAATTTCCTTCAATTTTTACTTAAATTAAAACTTGACATTTCATTTGTTTTAATGTTTGATATTTTTGCTACATAGATAACTTGGTTGGAAAAGGTGGTCATGCTGAAGTATACAAAGGAAACTTATCAGATGGTCAAGTTGTAGCAGTAAAAAGACTAATGAAAAACGACAAGGATTTTGCAGATAGAGCAGGCGATTTCTTGACAGAACTTGGAATCATTGCACACATAAACCACCCGAATGCTACGCGCCTTGTCGGGTTTGGTATCGATCGCGGCCTCTACTTTGTCCTACAATTAGCTCCATATGGAAGTCTTTCTTCTTCGCTATTTGGTACTCGCAGCGCTGCTTTCGTCACTTAATTCTCCATTCATGTGTTTTCTTCTAGCATTTGTTTTTCTGTTTTTGCAATGGTAAATTAATTATGTTCAATATGTTAGGTTCTGAATGCTTGGAGTGGAAGGCAAGGTACAAGGTAGCTATTGGAGTTGCAGAAGGGTTGAATTATCTTCATCAAGATTGCCCTCGCCGAATCATTCACAGAGACATCAAAGCCTCCAACATATTGCTCAATGAAAATTATGAAGCTGAGGTACTATTTCTAGCACCTTAATATAATGTATATTTTTTAATGGATTTAATTGATATCCATTAACAATATGAACTTTTTTTACTCTGTCAGTGAATCATAATCATTGGATCTAAACAAATATTTGATTTCTATCATATCTATCTTAATCTTAAAACTAGTCATACAAATGATGATGTATGATTTATTGATAGTGTATTAAAATTAATCTCTTTCTGGTTACGTGTTAGATTCTTCTGACCATACAAGTTAATTAATAAATTAACTCCTTGTGCAACAAACTTTAGATATCAGATTTTGGACTTGCAAAGTGGCTCCCAAATAGTTGGACTCAGCATGTTGTTTTTCCTATAGAAGGAACATTTGGGTTAGTATTATAACCTCTATGACTCATATATTTTCTTCTTAGTATAACATTTTCTAAGACACTAACTTCATCAATGTCTGGCCACAGTTATTTGGCTCCTGAGTATTTTATGCATGGTATTGTGGATGAGAAGACTGACGTATTCGCGTTCGGAGTTTTGCTATTGGAGCTCATAACCAGTCGTCGTGCGGTTGATTCTGATAGTAGGCAAAGTCTTGTGATCTGGGTAAGACTAACTTGATACGAAAAAAGAAAAATGATCTGTTTAAAATTTTACATTAGTTTTGCTTAAACATTATATACTATTTAATTGAATTTGAGTGTGACAAAACATTTTTCAGGCCAAGCCACTGCTTGACTCAAACAATGTCAAAGAACTAGCAGATCCAAGATTAGAAGACAATTATGATCCTACTGAAATGAAGCGTGTCATGTCGACGGCTTCCTTGTGCATCCACCATTCATCTGCCAAACGTCCATTTATGAACCAGGTAAAAAGAAATAAGTATCATTTTCTATGAAGCACTGAAACAGACACAAACATCAAACATGACATCGATCAACTAAGTTTAATATGATGCTAGAATTAATCTAACTTGTTTCTTTCCTAACTATAGGCTGTGCAACTGCTGAAGGGTGAGGAAGCAATTATAGATTCTAAGCAAAATTCAGGTGCCTCAAAATCACTTGTAGTAGGGGCATGTGACTTAGAAGAATATTCTTGCTCTAATTACTTGAAGGATCTTAACCGCCATAGGGAACTAGTGATGGAATGATTCATTACTAGTCCATCCTATGTGCTGTGTATTGGATTTGTTTGTTCCACTCTCTTTGCTATGGAATGATGATTGTAGAAGTTTGTGTGTGTGTGGCTGAAATCTGAAGTCACAGGCTTGTGTTTTTGTTCAAGCTTTGTAGGCTTGTAATTTATAGCATGAACCTGTAGGGAACATGAATAAGTCATGAACCTGTAGGTAAGCTTCAAGCAAGTCATAGTTTGTGGCTTTAGGCTTTAGAAATGTTTGTACTTTTTTTTACTCTACAATGTCATTGTTTCCATCCCAATTTAATCAGTAATCTATCAATTCCATGCATTTTGTTTCCATTGCTGTATTATGATAAATTTTATGGGACAATTGGGACATGTATTTTAACCATTTTGGGAGGGGGTGAGGGAAATTATCAACAAAAAAAAATGGCTTTGGCTAGTCAAACAATCTTCCTGCCATTGGGCCCCAGTTGATAAAAGTGTATGAACTGCCCCAATGGGCTTCTAAAATCTAAACAGAGTCAAAACAGTGTTAGGATAGGGTACCTATGATAAAGGTGTGCCATTTTTTGGACTAATGCTAAATGTGTTAATCTTTCTTTTCATTCAACTCTAATATGAATCCATTATAAAATGAATTAAAAGAACAAGATCAAAAATGGAGGGGATAAGAGCTTTTTTACTATTCTCTTCACGAGTAAATCATTTACAATAATATGTGAGTCATATTTACAGGACACAAATAGATAAATGAATCATCATATTAAAGACCATTAACAATTATTAGACATCCACTTTAAATTATATTTGTAATACTTCTCTTATTTATTGGATGGCGATTTGTTAATATTTTACTAGAAATAAATCTATGATAACAAATCGTATATAGGGAAGAAAAAAATAATCCTTTTGTGAGAACTACATAACATATTTACTTATCTCCTCAACTAGATAATCATATCTAAAATGGTAAATATCAATCTTTTGTACTATTTATTCAAAAAAATTACTTGGGAGTGATATTGTGAAAAAGTCTACAAGATTAATCGAACAAATTTATTGAACATATATATCATCATTCTTCTAAAGATTACGAGTGAAAAAGATTTATCTTGACACACATTCGTTAAATATCGTATCAAAAGGTCCATACAATATAGAAAAATTGTTTATATGACTTTTAAGATAAAAATAACTAAAAATAAAGAAGCCATAAAAAAATGATATAATACTTTTTTGACAAAAGAAAATATAAGATATAATGCTGGATTTGGTAAATAAAAATAAATCATGATATATAATAGAAAGAAAAAGTATCAATCTCTGGGATCTAACTACAAAGTTTTTTCCTGAAAATCGGGTGTAACATTGCCATGACAATATGGTAGCTAAGTACCTTCATTTTATTTTTTTACAAACTGTAGCAATATAGTTAGAAAAAACACTTTTGTATGCTAATGTTTTAATTGTAGTGGGAACATTTACAAAACAACTTCTACATTGGCCACTTATTTCCTTTTATAGTTAACTTATAATTAATTCGGTAGCTAAATTTTTTTAATTAAAGATTAGCTACATACAAACTATATACAACTTCTACAATACATCTAGGGTTTTGACACACCCTGCTACGACTCATGCAGGAGTTTGCGTAACCAATAGCATAAATGTGGTGCAATCAAGTTCAACATTATTTGTCAATAAGTTGAGAAACTAATAAAATCTCCATGGCAAAAGCGTTTACTTCATTAGCCTATGGAAGAATAATTAGCTGTTACATTCTACCTAAGTTCCTATTTCATAACATTCATAAACTAGTTTCATAACATAATTTTTAACATTACTCAATATGCCATTTAAACTAATTTCCAACATTATATTCATGTTCAATACACAATCAAGAGGAACTAGAGACTTACATCTTTCAAGGGTTTGCATACATCTTTCAAGCTTCTTTGGTAATTAATCTTTGGTGTTTCATTTGTGATTTCACAGCTTGAAGGTCACCTATTTACTTGACATAAAAGTCTGAAACTTTTAGATAGTGTCTGGAACATTTAGGTAGAGTTGTAAATCCCATTAACTTTAAAAAATATAGTAGATGGTTGTTATAACAAATTTATTCGGTTTTTGCTCTAATTTTAGTATGTAGTTTATTCCACTAAACTTCATTTATAGATATATTTTATTAGTAATTTTTCATTATCTTTTAGTCAATTTGGTATGCCCACTATTGCATAGATTTTTTGTTATATTTGATATCTATCATTAGTAAAAGATGTTTGATTATTGATGTTCTCAATTGCTACTATAAAGACTCTATTTAACCCACGTCTCATTTTATACATTGAAAGATTTTCTCTTACT
Source organism: Cicer pinnatifidum (assembly GCA_037974775.1). Lineage (NCBI taxonomy): Eukaryota > Viridiplantae > Streptophyta > Magnoliopsida > Fabales > Fabaceae > Cicer > Cicer pinnatifidum. The sequence goes on from JBBPBR010000002.1 coordinate 9,502,261, forward strand.
AAATCACATGGTTTTTATTCTTCCATGCTACTACAAAGACTGGATTTAACACATGTCATTCTATACATTGAAATGTTTTTTCATACTAAATCACATTTTTTTCTCTCACTTTTAACTTAGTTTTTCCCATTAATTTTGTAGTGTTCTTATATTTAACTTTTTATTGTTATTATTTCGTATTGGAATTGCATATTCTAATTGCTCTATTTATCTATGCATAGAAAGAAAATATTCTACATTATTTGTAAAAACATTATTTATAATTTTTTCCAACTTCTAAAAATATGAATGATTGATATTTGATTTCCTTATCCATTATATTTGATTTCAAAACTTTATTTTAAAAATATCTAGATAGAAATTGAACCATGTCAAATAACCTCACAAGTTTAGAGATTCCTTTCTTTATCCTCTAATCACTTTAAAATAAAACAAAGGTTATCATCAGCACACAACAACAACCACCGCAAGTTAAGAGAAGCATTTAGGAATTCATGAGCAAAACTATAATATGCACGACTAAAAATATTCCTCATATTCTGAGTAGTTACATAATCCAGCTTCCCACTGTAACTAAAACTAAAGAACTCAAAAAAACCTCAATAATCTTTCTTTCTTAGTACCTAAAAAGTTAATACTTTAATCATGTAGAGTAGATAAAAGTGAGTCAACTGAACTGTGCCAGAGATTATAGCTTTACCCTTTGATTTTTGTTAGCTAAGATAAACTAATTAATTGATAACTAAGTCATTAATAAGACTGATTAGGCCATAAAAAGAACTCAGCTGCTGAAGTTGGGGGCATAGCAGATAGACCAGTTCCTGCATTGGTGGAAGTTGCAACAGATTCAGCACTGCCATCATTTGTATTGGGCTGAAAATGTTGGAACAGGTTGTGATGATGATAATAGGCCGCATTCGAATCATACGGAATTCCATAAGGGATGGAAGCAATTTGCTGATGCTGTTGATGAATGGCTGAGAAATTGATGCTGTTGCTACTGCTGTTATTCAGGTTTGCAGCATACTGTTGTTGGGTGTTGTTCTGCTGAATGTTGATGACAGAAGCTTTCTGTTCCAATTCAAGAGAACGCTTCATGCGTTTCGCTGCACCACCAACTGGAAGAGAACTCTTCATTATAGCTTCCACATCATATCTGTTCATCTCAAAGTTTGTTACTGCATTGGCGCCACGAAATTTTATGGCTGCAATGTCATAAGCTTCTGCTGCTTCTTCTTCAGTTGCTGTCATAACAAGAATGAACATATCAATATTTAATATAAACAAATAACATATTATACAAATCTAATGATAATTTTCAAGGTCAATTGTTTACCAAATGTTCCCAAGTACAAGTCTTTGTTTCCGGCAACACGGCCAATTCGTGCTTGCCATCGACCCTGTTGATGGTGCCTGCACGACGCAAAAATTGTTAAACAAAGAACTGAGAGAACAAAAGTTACATGAATTGCATGCTTCAACAAGCTCCATCATTTAAAATTTCCAAACCTTGTAACACCCCTATAGATGGAAGCCCCTCTTGAAAAGCCACTACTCTTCCTGCATAGAATAAATATTCTAATTTTAGTAGCTGCATGTAAATAGTATCACAATTTTAATAATAGACCAACTCAAGCATACCTTCGCAATGATGCAATAAATTCTTGCTTTGTTACGAGTTTCATCTCTTCCAATTCCTTTGCATAATTGGAAACCTGAGAAATACAATACATTTAAGTCATACAAGTAAAGTGATCTATTCCTTAGGAAAATAAAAATACGTAATTAGTGATTGGATTGATGATAAAAAAAGAATCTAGAATCTCAAATAATGATTTCATTGCTATTAAAAAAAAAAAAGAGAATTCTTGAAACATAAAAGGTAAGTTATGCAAAAGGTGTAATAAAAATCCATGCACAATGTCATATTTTGCGTGTAGCGGATGCAGAGCCGTTGATTTTAAGTGAAAATCCGATTATTTAGATTCAACGGTTTTGCAACCGTTGCAAAGATGAAGTTGTAGATCCAACACTTTTATTTTTTTTATTCTTACCAATTAGCAAGTTGGTATTAAGATATACCAAATTAACTTTGGTGACACCTTGGACTCAACATTTGGTGTACAAGTAAAGCATATTTTGTTTCACACCAACCACGTTCTCTTTAGAGAACAATTATATAGTAGTATGTATATGCAATGTGAATATGAAATAAAAATGATTCTATAGTAGATTTTCTTGTACATTGGCAACTAAACAAGAAGTGACTCTTACAGGAAAGTTGGTAGTAGCTGTGGGGCCCCAATACTTGAGAGCAGCCAAATCATAGGATCTTGCGGCTTTTTCTTCCTTGTCATATCCACCTATAACCATGACAAATTAATTTACAATGTTACATATAAACCATGTCTATCTTTCTAAAAGTAACAATATGAATAAATAAGCACTATTAACAAAAAAAACTAATTAACAAAAAGAACTGCTTACCCAAATAGACTGTAGAAGAGTCAAAAAGATGAATGACAGCAAACAAAAGCAAGCAGCAAGTGACGTTCCATGCAAAGGAAAAGCCAAAAATATCATCAAAATAACATCTTATGGAATATAGTCAAATTTATCTGCCAAAAATTACTTTATAATCTAAAAATGCAAGCAAAATGACCAAAATAAAAAAGTATGATTGCCAATCACAGTGCATGCGCATAACCAACTTTTTTTTTCTCTCTCGCCCTTTATAGCTGCTACGTAGGATCGAAAACTACTGTACATTGGATTATAATCATCACATCTATCATCCCAATCCTCTCTTTTTTAAGTACAAGAACTCACCAAAAAGTTCAAACAATTAAACTTAATTGTTATAAATTAAAATTTTCAATAACCCCAAAAGAAAGGTACTAGTTAGTCTATAGTCAAAAAAACATATCTGAAACCTGCGAAAAAAAAAAAGAAATGAGGAATTGTCCATTTCTCATTGCATCATAAAATATAAACAAGCAGAACATTTATCTTTTTTGCCTTTACTATGACACATAACATTATTATAATTATTTTGATGTAATTCGTATCTATCCATCTATCTGCAACAGGATGAGATCTAAATAACAAGTCCCGTGAGTTAGTTTCAGAACATTATATTCTGAGAAAAGACACTGTCAAAAAACCTTTCAGTTAACAGTAGACACTTCACTACCTCATCTATGTAAGTAAAAGTACAAATTTCAATACAGTGTGATGGTGTGATAGATGATGTGGTCAAACGCAGCTTTGAAAGCAAAAAGCAAAAGATAGTAAAATTAAATAAAAACCCCTTTTTAAATTATACACAACACAAATATAATATATGATCACAGTTATTATGAGTTTATTAAGGAAGAAGCAGAGAGAAATTCAGATTCAGATGAGTCTAGTCTCTTCTCTCCTATCCTATCTGGATTAATTCACATGGAGCAGCAAAATGGCGGCACATTTCATCAAATCAATTGCAGAACAACAGTGAACAAAGTACAATATGAAGAAATATTATTAGTATCATTTAATCATATAATAAAATATATTCACAATCATAGTCATATATATACCATTACACAGCAACATCAATCAATCAAAGTAATAAGTAACCCAGGTGTCCTACTACTCTATAAACATTAATGCACCTTCAATGCATGGAAGACACTTTTCAGAATCAAATAAACAACATTTAATTGAATCTTATTAAAAATAAACAATATTTTAGTTATTAGTATTTTTTTAATTTTCCATTTTCATTCACAGTAAAAAATGATTCAAAAAATTAACCTTGACGCCCTTTCCTTGCTTGACCTTCCCTTCTACAGCTGTTATCCCATAGATGTGCTTCATATCTACCCGTCCATCTGTGCCTGCAAAATAAATAAGTAAAAAAGATTATAATTATAAATTTATAATCTAATATGAAAATGAAAGGGGCCAAATCAAATCTATATGACCTTGACTTCGTTCACAAACCAACCAACATTACCATAGTCAAAAAAATTAAAATAACAAAAATCACTATCACAATATTTTCATGATTGATTGACAACTGAGAGTATAACTCAGCATCTATAGAAGCTAGCAACTTTTTTTTCAAGTTCCAAATAGTGACAACAAAAGATCCTTTACTTTAGATAATAAAAAATAAAATTAAAAATTTTCATAATAATAATAATCATAGTATAGGAAAGAAAAAAAAAATGATGAATTTTTTACCTAGTGACACCACGGTAAATCGAAGTTCGCTGACCAAAAGTATCAACGATTTTCTTAGAGCTATCAGAATCAGCAGGAGCGATAGCATTTCCAGTTTCCTCCGAACTCTGAGCAACACCAAGAGACAAAGCACCGTTCGCGGCGGCGGTGGCGGCGGCGGCGGTGGAGAAACCAAACTCGTTCCCCGACTCAATAGAATGTGTTCCGAAGTCGTTATTACATGCAGGTTGCGATGATTTTCCAATAGAACCAGAATCATCAACTTCAGAGCCGCCAGAGTTGTTCGAAAAAGCTTGAAAACCAGCAATGGTGTTAAGATCCTGGTGGTGGTCCCCACCGAAGTAATTTTGATGATCGTACATGTGAGTAAGAGACGAATCTTGCGTCTCCGTTTGATTACTTTCACCGAGAAAATCCTCCAGTTTCGGTGGTGGCGCGTGGTTGACACTCTGTCCATTGGATGAATCCATAAAGAAAATCGACTGCGCTTGTTGTTGCTCTTGTGCTTCCGTCTTTGAGTTTCCGTTTCCCCATCCTGCAAAATTAACAATAAAAATAAATAAAAAATAAATAAAAAAAGAGAGTCACGTGGGTGGGTGCAATGTAGTGAAGTGAAGTTGGTTACCGTTATACAAGTTATCAAGAAAGTAGTGATGGTGATTAGATGAAGAAACGGACGAAGCGGCGTCGTATGGATGAAAGTGAGGCATTTCCATGGGTGAGAGTGAAAATGATAACCAGTTATTATTATTATTTGTTGTGGTTGAACGAGCCATTGTGAATGAATAAATATATAGACACAGAACAACAACAACAACAACAACGTCTTTGAAACAGAAAGGAACAACGGTTTTTATGTCATAAGAAAAAAACAAAATGAGTTGACGAAATGCACACACCGTCCTTCTTGTGTCTTGAGTGTTGAGTGTTAAGTGTTGAGTGTGGCGTTACTACACTACACCGTTTTTATGGTAGTGTTGTGTTGTGTGAAATAAATGTTTGTTTTTATTTTATTTTTGAAAAAATTAAATAGAGGAAGAAGATGAAGGAAATGAAAATGCATGCAACTATGCAAGCAAACAACCAAAGTTCTAGAGAGAGATTGTTATTACAGCAAGAGTTTCAGCGTAAAAGCAGAGACTTTGATTCGAGTTATAGGCAGTGGAAACTAGAAAGCCAAGAAAATATAATAATATTAAAATTGGAAAATAAACTAATATTCATTAAATATAATTTATTTTATCGACTAAATTCTAATTTAATTATCTTTTAAAACTAAAACTAAATATAGTATTTTATTCATTTTATAAAAAAAAAATATAATTGTATATCTTATTAATTTTACATAATAATAATATAGATAAAAATTATATAATATAATAGATTGAATGATTAAAATTAAATATTAATTTAGACATATTTTAATAGTTATGAAATGGTTAGTTTAATGATTCTAAGAAGGGGGAGTAATAATTAAAAAATGAAGAGAAGTGACTTTTGGGTCTGTGGGAAGAAAAATGGTCTGAAACACGGTTGCGAAAGATCCGGGCTGGCGGAAAATTGAAGGATTTGTTTGATAGGGTATATCGTTTAGGAGATAGTTGGTATTTACGAAAATAACCCTGTATTTATTCTTTAATTAAATTTAAAAAAAGGAAAAAGATAGATATTAAAAGCGTGTTGGCGTTTCACACACTTGTCTTACATGCAATGCACCTCTCCCGGGAACTAGTTTGGGTTTGGGTCCCGTTTTTTCAAATCTGTAATGAAACTCTTGTGTTTCCACACTTTACTCCTCTTCATCTCTTTTTTCTGTGTCATTTTTCATCTTAACTAATGCACCTTCCGTCTCAAAATTAAACTTACGTTTCATCATTTTATATATTCCTTTGCTTCTAAAATCACTATAATATTTGATCATTTTAAGTATATTAAGAAAAATAGGATGAATGAAGATAACGATTAATACTTTATTGTTTTATATTAATATTGATATATTTTTTATTATAATAAAAATAAAATAAAAAATAATAATTAAAAATAATATACATTGTTGTCAATTAGAAAACACAATACAATAGCCGAAGAAATTTTAAGAATGAGTTTTTAATTTAAATCTAAGAAAATTAATTTTACAAACATTAATTTATAAAAAAAAAACAATATTTTTTTTACTACAACTAAAAAAATACAATTAAAAG
>JBBPBR010000002.1:9530389-9564917 GCA_037974775.1 Cicer pinnatifidum
TAAAAAACAAAATTCATAGTTGATTTCGGTAGAGTGATCTATTGAAGCAGTAGAGTAAGTATTATGGTCATGGTGTTTTTTATATCAATTCTTAGAATATGTTGTATATAATGCAACATGATCAGAAAAAAAAAGAAAAGTGTAATTTTTTTTATACTATCAAGTCATATCAATTGATCTTTTTATTAATAATAAAGGTCTCATCACAAATATGTATTGAGAAAACATTTCTAAATTATTTTTGGAAATTCTCATACTTTTTTGAAGTATATAAATTGATAAGTAAACTAAATAAAAAGAATTCTACAAAATATTTTTGAGCATGCGTGAGGAAAAAATACATGCGTGAGGAAAATATTCTTCCGCCTAATTCTTAATCCACCCAAATCTTTTGTTTTTCTTTTTTTTACAATTCAAAAATCACTTATTCCTTTTCTCATTTCCAACACACATTTCTTTAAATTTCTCTTCATGAAAAATACTTTGCCACGTTTTGATCAAGCACCAGATGTTGACCTTTTTTAATCATTTTACATAACAATTTTTTAAATAAAAAAAATCTGTAATTCTCAATAATTTGTTTACAACTATTCATTTTAATATTTTTTTCTTCAATTAATTATATCTTTCTTGCACATAATTTTTAACAAATTTATATACATTGATAATATAATTTATTTTACACATACATCTAATCACGTCGCAGTGCATGTAATTTTTTATAAAAATATTTTTGAAATTAATATAGGAAAGTGACACTATAGTACAATTTGATTGGATATATATATATATATATATATATATATATATATAATTTTTTTTAACTTGGAATGAATTAAATATGAATTTTTTTAATATCATATGATCAAGATAAAAGTCCTTAACATATAGACTTATAAATTAATTTTTGAATTCATTTTTTGTAGATAAATTTTTTATAGTGTTGTAAATATATATACAAAATAGTCATTCAAAAATATATGTTGATGATCTAACATAGACTAAAACTTCTTGCATAATAATTTTATAAAGACTAAATTATGTGATTCTTTTTACTGAAATTAAAAATAAAATTTTAAAATTTTACAAAAATAAAAATCGTAAAATAGATACATGAACAACTAAGTGATTTTAAAGTAGTTGATACACTTTAGTTAAAACTGTAGTTATTGAGATATATTATTTAATATTTCTCTGAAACATTTTTTATCTATAGTTTATTTATCTTTAAATTGAACTATGACGTATTGAGTCTATGTTATTTTATTTTATTAAAAAACTACTACTTTTAAATTTAAATATAAGCAATAGTTAAAATATATTTAATTTAAATTTAAACTAAATTCAGCGACCGCAATTTGGTTGACTTTTGCTTCTTGTGTACAAATGTTGATGTGGTGTAGTAGGGTTGAACTTTTGATGGAGCACCAATGACATTATTGTCTTAGTTGACTATTTTTTTTCTTCTCTATTATTTTCTTTTTGTGACAATTTTATTCTCTATTAATTATTATATGATATGACAATAATTAAAGTCAAATCTATTATACAAAAAGATAATGCTAGCATGTTCATTAATTTAAACATTCATATAGAACTAGATGCTTTTTGAGTTTTAACGGTTGCTTGGGTAAAGCTAAGGGAATGAAGGCGTTTGAGAAGTTAAAGATCTAAGATTTTTGCCTATTCAAAACAAAAAATTGTTAAAAAATAAATTTAAAACCTCTTCAAATTCGTTATTAACTTTAACAAAATAACAATGAAATGAAGACGTACCAAATTTATATTAACAACCTCATAAATCATACTTCTATCGAAGAGGTACCTAGTTGCTGAGGTACCTAAGAGATGAAAATAATACCATTAAACGAAAAAATAGATATATACTACCTAATTATTGATAAAATATTACTATATTAAAGTCAAATATCCATTACACAAAAAATAATGCTAGCTTGTTCTTTACTTAAACATTCATATAGAACTAGATGTTTTTTTAGTCATAATATATCCATCATTAAGCTCTGCGTCTTAGTTATAAGAAAAAGGATGAAGATTAAAGTAATTTGTGAATCAACCGTTAAAACAAGGATGGTTGGGTAGAACTAAGGGATTGATTGAGAAGTTAAAAATTGAGATTTTTGCCTTTTTAAAAATAAAAATTGTTAATCTAATTAAGAGATGAAAGAAGACCAATAACTAAATTAAAGGAGAAAGTTGTGTAGATATTTTTCAAGAGTTAAATTGATATACAACCTTAATATAAAACGTTTATATTATAGTGCTTCTTTTGTCCCAAATTAATCAAGCTAAATGACCATTTCATAAAAATTAAAAAAAATTGTATAAATTAAAAAGATTTAGAAAGACTACTATGTTTACTAAGGTAATCTTATTAAATATTGATTTATTTATCACTATCAGTATTTACAAAGTTGAAAATATTGAATTAAGAGTGGTGCATGTAATTTTCTTGTAATGAGTATTAATTAAAGGATTACAAATCAAAATATTAATATCATCTTAAAAATTAAAAATGATCTATTACTTTGAAATGGAAGAGTATCATTCAGTTAATTATAGTCATTAAATCATAAATAATAAAATTATTAAATATATTTGACTTTAATTATAATTATTTACATAAATTAAACTTGAATAGATTTTGTTTCTTGATGTCAATCTCAACACAACTTAGACATTATTAATATATGATGTCTCACAAAAATTCACATAGTCATCCATGTGACACTCAATGGTGTATGTAATTGATATGTGATGTAACTTCTTAAAAATTTATTGACATCCAAAATAAATTTTGTTTATATGCAATAAAATGAATAACATGTAGGGATTAGGGACATCATCAATGATTTTAATTTTAGAGCGATTTAAAACAACTAATCAAAATCATTTTAGGGAGACCAAAAAAAAATTCATTAACTTTACAAGGACAAAAAGCATTACTTTTAAATTATGGAAGAATGAAAAGCAAAGAAAAAAATTTCCTAGAACCACAACTAACATATTTTATAAAGACCAAATTTTTTTTATACAAAGATAAAAAAAAAAAAAAAACATTTAATCCAAATAGATATGACAAAAGTGAATTCTAAGGTAGAACCATGGAAATTGCAAATAGATATGACCCCAGCTCCATTTGCCAATCATGACATGCCATACACAAAAGTCCAAAGCTGGCCGTTTCCTTCAACTCTTTCCCTTGCAAATTAAATCATGACATGAAAACATTATATTATAATATATAATATTACAGAGTTTCAAACCAAACACTTTAAAAATTTCACAAAAGAAAGCTTTGAAATTGATGATATATAGCAACCTTTTTTTTTGTTTTCTTTTATAAGGTTATTTTCACACTAGACCTCTGCCAACACAATCTAGATTTCTTGATTTTGAGGAAGCAAAGAGGAAAACTTTGGTAGCTTTGAAAAATCATATGGATGCAAACCAAAGAGAGAAAATCTATGTTGCTGTTGGTGATGATACACAAGATGGATTTAATACATTAAATTGGGCTCTCAAAAAATGGAATTCTCATTCAATTTCCATTATTATTCTCCATGTGACTCACAACATTTCTAAGGATTATGTTTATACACCATGTAAGTTGGGTTTGTGCATAATTTTTTTTTTTTTATAATTTATTTATTGAAATTCATTTGGTTTTAGCTTAGTTTTGTGATTTTGTTGTAGTTGGAAAACTTCCAGCAAGATCTTTGAATGATGAGAAACTAGAAGCTCTAAGAAAAGATGAGAAAGAGAGAATCAAGAAGCTTTTTTCCAAATATATTGCTTTCTGTGGCAAGGTGTGTTTGTATTGGTATTCCAATCACAAAGTTAAATTATTCAAATCATATAAAAAATTGATTTTTTTTAATTGTTTTGCAAATCTTTTATGTAAGTTATAAAATGAAAATAAAGTGACAATTTTTGTATTCAATGAAATTGAAAAATAAAAACAAAAAATATTTTCACAAAAAAACAACAAAAATTCAAATAAAGTTTAATGATATAATGCAGGTGCCGGCAGAAATTCATGAAGTTGAAAAATTTGATGAACCAAAGCAAAAGCACATCATAGACTTGATCAATGATTTAGGAATCACCAAATTGGTTATGGGATTTTCATTCATGAAGCCTTCTTTGTATGTAATCTACATTCCATATGTTCTACTAAACTTGAAAATTCCTAAATTATTTATTTATTTATTTATTCATTTATACTTAATTTTTAGGAAATCAAAAGGTGCTATTAGTGGACTATTCTATGTTCATCAACATAAGCCAACTTTTTGTGAATTATTCATTATATGTGTTGGCAAGCAAGTTTTCCTAAGAGGAAACAATGATGAAAAAATCATGGAAGATGATAGTGGAGTGATGGTAGCAAAAATGAGAGATAAGGTAACTTTTAAAGATTGGTTAGACAAAATATTCAGTGACAAAACAAATGATTATTCACAAAATAGTTTAAGTGCATCTCCTTCAACAATCAATTTGGGTCAAAATCAATGGGAATTTTATCTTCAAGACATTGACAATTATTATCAAGAATTGCTATCTTCAAATTTGGAGGAAGGGAGCTATGACAACTTGCACATTAGTCCAACAATTGAGCCACGTGTCACTCAACAGAACGATTCTAATATGGTAACACTAAACAATAGTCAGATATTTTAATCAAAATATGTGGCCCTTATGTTAATTTTTTTCAGTTTTGTTTTGATTTGTTTGTTTGTTCTTGGTAGGTGTTAGATATTATTGATTTTACTGTGAAATAGTAACAAAAATTGGATAAATTATAATGATGTTTTGTAGATGATGTTTGTATTCTTCACCTACAACATGTCTTGAAGATTAAATTTTTTCAATTAAATTTAAAATAATTTTTTTGATGTAATTTATTTATATTATTTATTAGATACACAGTTCATGTGTTGAATTGTAATTTAGAAAAAGTTAAAATTTACAGTGATTTTTTTATTAAAAATCCAATACTTTGACTCTAATAAATATTTGATATTCATATAAAAATTGATGGGGACCCAATTTGAATTTAGGGTCAGTTTAGGTCACAAGGTATGGCACATTTTCAAATCTCTATCTTGTCCTAAATCCGTGATTGTAGCTTTTCATTTTGCTTTCGAATACAAAAAAGTTCTTCAATGCCAAATGTTTGAAATTTTATGTACTTTCATACTTATTTGTGTATTTATTTTGCATTTCACATTATGGTTTCTATAGAGTTGATTCCACATTATGTATTTTATTGATGAAAATATTGTTGATTTTTGTCACATGTAGAATGCTGCAGAAAAAATTGAGATTCTGAAAAATAAAGTGAATGAAGCTCGCAAAACCGTTCAATTGAAGAGAAAAGAGGTCAAGGATAATATAGAAAGAAGCACAAAAGCTGAATGGGCAATTAGCTTATGCAACATTAGGGTAATATTCACAACGATATATTATTCCATTTATTTTTGATTTGATAATCCATAAACAGAATAGAAGTGTTTCACACATTAGTTCTTGTGTGTCACATACTAAAGAATAGATGAGTCTTGTGAGTAAAAATTGTTTGATGTCTTTCTCATTTTTATTTCTCATATAAATAGAGATTATAGTCACTACAAATAATTATAATAAATAATTACAATTAATGCGAACAAATTAATTTATGATTAGTGTAACTTATTATAGGGACAAATTGATAAATGTAATTAATGAGGTAAATCAATTTTTGATTCACACCCCCCTCAAATTGATGCAGTCGATCAAATAACATCAATTTGTTAACAAGAAACTCATGATGCGAACAAGGAACAACTTTGATAAGGATATATGCAACTTGCAATTGAGTGTTGACATGAGGAAGTGAAATAACATGATTGCCATTGTCTCTCCCTAATAAAATGACAATGTGCTTTATAGAATGACAATGTGCTTTGTGCACTCATGAAAAACTGGATTGACAACAATTTGAATGACACTTGTATTGTCAGCATAGAGAGATGTTGGCTTTGTTTGAGGAAATCCAAATTCAGACAAAGACCACAAAGCCAAATTATTTCAGAACAAGCATTAGACATGGTCCGATACTCGGATTCAGTAAATGATTTAGAGACTATTGATTGCTTCATACTTTTCCATGAGATCAACGAAGAACCAAGAAACAAGCACCAACTGGTGATAGATCGCCGAGTGTTAGGACACCCGACCTAATCAACTTCACTATAAGCAATCATTGCAAGAGGTGTCCCAATAAAAAAGAACAAACCTTGTTGAGAGGTACCTTTCAGTAGCGAATTATACGGCATACGTCTGCTAAGTGAAGATACGAGGAGAGTGCACGAACTGACTTATTTGTTGGACAACAAATGATATGTCAAATCGAGTAATGGTCAAGCAATTAAGACTACCGATGAGTTGCCAATACAATAAAGGATCGATCAAAATGTCACCCTCACAATGATATTTAACATTAAATTCAAGATAAGTATCCATCGGGATAGTTGATCAGAGGTCAGTCATAGAAATCAAATATATGACATACATATGTTGATGGAGAAATATACCCTTGGAAGTGTAATAAACCTCAAGATCAAGAAAATAATGCAAATTACCAAGGTATTTCATATGGACTGAGACTTGCAATTGTTGTTTAAGTTCCTAGATGGATGCCAGGTCAGAACCAGTAATAACCATATCATCAACATAAAGAAGAAAAACAACAACGATTGTAGGTGTGCAGTGAATGAACAAAGAGGAGTCATATTGGCTCTGAGTAAAAGAGAACCCAAGTAAAATGGAACAAAACTTTTCATACCATGTTATGGGAGCATGTTTCACACCATACAAGGAGCGTTTGAGTTTGCACACACCCTTAGATGAAGAGAATATGTCTTGAGGAGACGTCATATAAATATCTTCAGTCATATCACCATGAATAAATGCATTCTTTACATCCATCCGATGAAGATTTCACCCATTAGAAGAAGCTATATAGAACACAGTTCGAACAATTGTCATTTTGGCAACAAGTGCAAATGTCCCGTCATAATCAATGCCATATTCCTGCTTGTTTCCAAAGGCAACCAATCAAGCCTTGTAACGGTTGAGGAAACCATGAGAGTTCAATTTCACATAATACACCTATTTGCAGCTTATGGGTTTGAAATGAGGGGGACAAGAGATAATATCCCATGTGAAATTGTCTTGAAGAGCATGAAGTTTCTCATTCATTGTTTTTATCCAACACACATCTTTTACATCTTATGAGTAACAAGTAGGAATATATATGCTAGAGAGAGGGGTTGACAGAGAAGTATGAGGAATTATACATGTTTGGTGAATATCTATTAGGTGCTCGAGACGCTATACTAGAATGTTGTGGTGCAACAACTACAAGATCAGGTGGCAGATCAGTGTCAGGAAGGTGGACGAGAACTTGTTGTTTTTGTTTTCTAACATATACATTTTCTGGTTTAAAACGTTAAATAGATTTATGCATAATAGTTAAGTTTGGAAGCATAGCAAAATCATTAATGGAAGGAGTAAAGCAAGAAAACATAAATAGAGCCTCCACCCAAAACCTAAAGGGTTCAGAAGATTGGAGATGTAAAGTGCGTGTCACATCAAGTAAATGACAATTCTTGCGTTATGCCATCCCATTTTGTTGGGGGCATTGGGACAATAACATTGAGACAAAATGTCTTTATGTTGAAGGTATTCTTGAAACTCATGAGACATGTCAAAAACTTCTTAAACATAGAAAATACTTCAGATTTAGATCAAAGAAAATATATCCAAGTAAAACGACTATAATCATCAATAAATATGACAAAATATTTATAGTGAGCATGGGAAACGATCAGAGGCATACCCTATACATCACTATGAATCATCTCAAAACAAGTGGAGGCACGATGAACAACAGATGAAAAAGGAAGTATTTTACTTTTAGCTAATTTACAAACAGAACATGAAATGGAAACAACATTTTTATTTCTAAACAAAATAATTTTTAAATAAATGAGACAAAACAACATAGTATGAATGATCCAATTTTCTATATCAATCCTGATGACAACTCAAAACATTATTGCAAGTAAGAGATAAATGACTGGAAATAAACTAGAGTGGGAACAATATTCCCAATTTAGGCCTCTCCGCGATCACTATCCCTAACACTTGCTTCTGCAAAAGACAACTAGACCGAGATAAATTAACATTACAATTGCTATCCACCTATTGACCAACAAACAATAAATTGGAAGTAAGGCCAGATGATACAAGCACATTCCAAAAATTAGAGTTGATGTGACCAACATTAGTGATGGAGAGGGTATTATCATCAATAATTTGAATTTTCTGATTGTCGTGATAAAAATGTAAATTGTGTGAATATTCAGAATAACTTGTCACGTGATTAGACGCACCAAAATCAATAAACCATAGATGAGAAACATCATAAGACTTACCTTGAATGTCCAAGGTTGAAAGGGCATAAAGTACCATTTGTTGAATCACTTTAGAATGAATGGCCCCACCCTCAGATGCACATTGAAAGAAGGGCCAATTATAGGGCTTGTCGTGGCATGGAATGCCTACACCAAACGTTGTGTGGGACAGTCGAAGATGAGATGACCCTATTATTTGCAATAATTACAAAACTTTTTACTACAACTACGAGCAACATGTCTAAATTGTTTGCATGAAAAACATTGGACTTGTTGCGTATCACGACCCTTACCTCTACTCTGAGCAACATATTCAATCGTCACAGGTTCAGAAACGACAATATCATGAGACATGGTTGTTTGAGTAAGGAGACGTTGCTCTTCCCCGAGAAGTTCACTCACACATGTATCCAAAGAGGGAACATGACTCCTATTCAGTAAAACACCTCTAACAACCTCAAATTTCGAGCGAAGCTTTAGGAGAAATTGTTCCCTCCTACTGATATTGTAAGCAGCTTGGACATCCGCGATAGAAGTCTTTGGAACAATAGCATGTATAATGGCAGAGTGCTCTGTACACAAATTTAAAAAACTAAAATAGTATTTTTAAAGAGACAAATTACCTTGTTTGTAATTGGCTATCACTAGTTCCAACTGAAAAACACTTGGTTGTATTGTCCTAGTTGTAAATACGCTTCAAATCATTCTACATTTTTTGAGTAGTTGAGAAAGAATGCAAATTATTGATAATTTGAAGATCAATAGTACTGAGAATCCAATAAATAATTTAAGAGTCTTTGATTTCTCACACATCTAAACCAGTTTTCTTCGTTGGTGCCTTAGAAACTCCATCCAAGTAACTCCATAATCTTTTTCCTTTGACATACATCTTGAGTTGAAATTCTCAAGTAGCAAAGTTCTTGCCAGTGAAACGAAAAAAAAATTGTCTCATTCTTTTTGTGAGGCCACAAAATCTTCAAACAGTAGCAACCAAGGAAAGAAAAATTGAACTTGAACCGAATAGAATCTGAATCGAAATTGAACCAAATTGAATGTAGGTTTTCAAAGAGGTTGAACCGAGCTGTGAACCCAAATCAAAACTGAATTGGACGCGTCGAAAGAAATAATCGCGCACACATAGTGACCGTGAAACTTAGATGGTACGAAGGCAAGACTTACGAAGGAATCAAAAGGAACGACTCGCTAGAAAAAAAATATAATCTAAACCATGAAATCACATTAAAAATGGTTTGATATCTTTCTCATTGTTATTCCTCGTATAAATAGAGATTATAGTCAATGCAACTAATTACAATTAATGAAAACAAATCAATATTTGATTTGTGTCACTTATTCTAGGGATAAATTGATAAATGAAATAATGAGGTAAATCAATTCCTAATTCACATGTGTGAATGGAGTCTATAATCAAATATATTTTGAAGGTTTAACAAAGTCTTCTTATTACTTATTGTTTATGCATATATCATAATTAATTTTAGTTAATTTTTAGGCTGAAGAAATTGAAGGTAGAATAAGAGAAGAATTGAGCACAAAAGAGGAGCTATACAAAGAATTAAATTTGGAGAAAGAGCAAAGAGAAGAGACGAGAAGAGAAATAGAAGAGAAAAAACAAAGGCTACATTCATTACTAGAGGTTCAATCAGAACTATCAAACAAGCTTCAAATTTCAACAGTAACAAAATCAAGATCAGAGGCACAATTAAAAAGAGCAGTGATGGAGAGAACCGAAATGGTGAGAGAGATAGAGGAGTTAAGGAAACAGAGAAATGTGTTAAACAGAAGGATTGAGTTTTGTAAACAGAAAGATGCTATTGGCATGGCTGCGAGGTTGGGTGAGAATATCATCAACTGTGGGATGAGGGAGTATAGTGAGGAGGAGTTGAGGTTGGCGACTGATAATTTCTCGCAGAGATTAAGGTTGTTGAAGTGTGGTGGTGGGGATTATAGTAATGTTTATAGAGGACGCTTTAATCATTCTACTGTTGCCATTCAAATGCTGTCTTGTTTTGCTTCTTTGTCTCAACAAGATTTTCAAGCTAAGGTAATTAAAATGTTAATTTGTTTCTTTCTATATTTCATTTTGTTGAGGAAAAGGTTGGATTTAGTAACTACTTCTGCATTTTAGGTGAGGCTTCTTGGTGGTATTAGGCAACCGCATCTAGTTGCCATGGTGGGCTTCTGCTTCGAGCCCAAATGCATAGTTTTGGAATACATGTCAAATGGAAGCTTACGAGATATGCTATTTTCTAGGAGAAGAAACCGGGCCTTAAGGTGGCACGATCGAATACGAATAGCTGCCGAAGTTTGCTCGGGCCTGGGCTTTCTTAACTCAAATGCACAGAGGCCCAATATTCATTGTCATTTGAACGTAGCCAACGTCCTCCTAGACCGCAATTTAGTTGCTAAAATCACGGGCTTTGGGCTTCAAGAGTGTGATGACAAGGAATGCAACGTTGAGTCGGATTTACGGGATGTAGGGGTTTTGTTGATGCAGCTATTGACTGGAAGAAATTGGGTCGGGCCCATTGAGGGCTTGACAATGGATATGGACAGAGAGAGTTTGGTTAACATTCTTGATGACATGGCTGGACAATGGCCATTGGATCTAGCAAAAGAAATTGCGGGCCTGGCTATGATTTGTATGTCCATGAAAAGCAAGCCCAACCTAGATCTAACCGTTGCAAGGGTCTTGGAGGAACTCAATATCATAAGAAGAAAGGGTGATGAAATAGTTGCAAATGAATATAGGAATGGTGATAGAGAGGGCTCAAGTGATGTGCCTAGTGTTTTCCTTTGCCCTATACTTCAGGTTAATCTCTTAATCTTTAAATTTCATTTAAAGATTTAATATATCTTAAGATTAGACATTATGTGGTTAAATAAAACTTTTTTTTAACCAAATGTTGATGTACAAAACAATTACTAACAATCATTTACAACTATTAATATATGATTATTGAAGTAACATTTTTATGATGTTGGGTGTACAGGAGGTAATGAAGAATCCACATGTGGCAGCAGATGGATTTTCATATGAGCTGGAAGCAATAGAACAGTGGTTGAACTCAGGACACAATACATCACCCATGACAAATTTAAGGCTTAACCACACATTCCTTACCCCAAATCACACCCTTCGTTCCTTCCTTGATGAATGGCAGATCAACAAATCAGCTAAAAATGCAACTTAATACCAAAACATTTTTGTTTCATTGGATTTTGTACAGTTAAATTCAGAATTGTGATTGTGACTTATTTTTCCATCTCATTAACATTGTGACTTATTGTTTCATTCGATTTTGTTTCAACCCCCAACACCGTGTACTCAACTACAAAAAAATACAAATTGTGTTGATCAGAACTTCTGTACCGAAATACACTTCTAAAAACATGTGAGGTTTTTTAGAAACGGGATGGATGAAAATAGCGCTTCTACCAACTTCAAACTTAGTTGCACTTTTTCCCTTTGTCAGTGATTTACTACAACTCTTAAATAGTCAATTACAAAGTTAAAATAAATATTTATTGATAAAAAATAATTAAATATTTCAAGTACATTATATTTTTCAGCATACAATTTGACTGACATGTGAAAGTAACTAGGCAATTTTCCAAGCATAGTGAATATTTCAAAGCTTGGTCCAATTTAATGTTGCAGTAACTATATTACAATGTACATGTACCTTTTTCTTCATGATCTGCATTAGCTTCTAAGCAGTGACATTTTTTCTTGAAGAAATGTTGCCGTGAATGAAATGTCCACCAGGTATTAGACTCCCAAACACTTGAGCCAACAGCAACACCAGGCAAATTTCTTAGGCAGAGAATATTCAGATTGTGGCGAGGCTTCATCCGCGGCAATGTCTTCAGGTCTCGACCATATATACACCCCTCGTTCTTGTCGACTTCCAGGGACAGTGTTGTCAAGTAGAAATGCCACCAACAGTGTAACCACCATGTTCATTGACATAAGAGCATTGATTGCGAAATCAAGCTGATAAGTTTTGGACAAAGAAAATGACAGCTTAGCTCATCTTTATCAAAAGAGAAAATACACGAGTTTGATAACTATACACTAAAAATAAGTTTTATTCTGTCTCATCATAGTTTTAAACAAGTTTTTAAGTAATACTATGATTTGTCAAGATAGTAAATATGATTCTATGTCTAATACACCATCAATATACAGATAGTATTTGCAATAGAAGTAAAGCACACGGATAGGTTTGTTATGACAAATGTATGTCATATCGGTTTCAATCAGGATATTTCGATGAGAATGATAGACTTGTGAATTAAACCATACTCAGTGATTGACAAGGGAGCTGATTGGATTCACTTATTTGAACTCATCTATTGGCATAATAAGCACTTGTGAAGCTATTTGGGAGAGCTTGTGGAAACAGTTCATAAGTTGTTTTCAGCTTATTTCCATAAGCTCTGTAGGAAAACATATGAAAACAATTTATAGATTACATCTAAACAATTTGACTTTATTTTATCTTATGTTGTAGAAATAGCTTATACATAAGCACTTATGCTATCAACACATTTTTTATAACAAGTATGCTATCAACACTTAATTCAGTTGTTTGTCCAAATAGGGCCATATTCATCTCTAAACTACGCAACGAGAATCTCTTTACTTAGTCATTTTTTATATTGGCGGCAAAATGTTTCTGCATACAGAAGTGACTTACTTGTTCAATGCCAGAATGGAATGGTCCACTTGATGCTGCCGCATAAGGAAGCAGATAACTCGGCAGTATAAGACTGGACTCGGGCTGGTATTGTTGAAAATAAGCTGGAACGGACATACCAAGGAACAATGCAGCACCAACGATTGTCATGTTTCTGAAGCTGGTTGATTGACCGTGCTGTAAAGTCGATAGGCCCAATGCCACAGTAAGAGCCCACATGAAACACAGCACAGCAGCAGCCAAGGCCTGTGGAATGGAAGCAAGAAGGGCACCCACTTTTCCTATAAAATACAATTCAGGTGTATTACTTATGACAAGTTCATAAGTTGCTTTTTTAGCTGATTTTCTTAAACTCTACGATAACTTATGAAAATAACTTACAGCTTATGTCAAAATCGTTTGACTTTATTTTGTCTTTTGTTCAAAAAATAGCTTATGTTATATGCCCTTAATTAAGTTGTTTATCTAAACAGATCCATAATGATGCAATCAATCTTGTCTGGTGTGAGAAGAAAAATGGAAACATGTGTGTTAGAAAACTTTGCATCAGTGATCCAAGTTCTACACTTACACTAAGACAACAACAAAAATCAATAAGAATAATATTTTGAGAACTAAAAAAGCAACAAAGTAAACTAGTGTACGTCCTTAGATCGACCTCAACCAGCATGCAACAAAATGGAGATAAATGGAAATTTAATGTACAGTTGGTTAGGAGTTTGTAAGTCAAATATGGATTTTGTCACCAAGTGTTGTTGCTTTACCTATTAATGAGAACAGGATCAAGAAAACAGCTCCAAGTTCCACTACCTTCCTACTAGCCACCTTTGTGGCGTTAATTGTGTACACGTTTTCTGTCAAAGTCGTTGAACCGGTACCTGAACCCCAAAGACCAGCCAATATACTACAGAAACCCTCCAGTGCAATACCTCGGCTCACAACTCCTCGAGTTGGAGGCCTCAAATTTACTTGAAGAGATGCAGTACCATATGTTCCAACCTTGCAAAAGTATAAACAAGAAGGTCAGACGCATAATTATATTACAGTTTCATCTTCAATTCACCATTTTTATATTTATGAACCCACTAATCCCAGTTTTTATAATCTGACTCAGAGTCCTAGATACACTACTAAATATGACGCTTACTTTCAAAATGAAAATCCATTTAAAATTTTAAAACTATGATACTTACTGAATCTACAGAAGCAACAAGTGACACTATGACCATGATTATGGAAGTCCTGAAGTGGAAAATAGGGATACCCCATTGTAAAGGGTAAGGGATTCTGACCCATGCAGCAGTAGACAATGCGTCGGAAACATCAGTTCTGCAATGCTTCATGGTATATGCATGCTTTCTACACGCATCTGTAAGAACATTTGAACTTGGTATATCCGGATTGCATCCTTTGTAATTATATACACCCCCAGCTGTTAAAAAGGATGCAAATATCCAAACTATGGTTACACTCAAGGGAACCTGCAAATATTCAAAAGTAGCTCGTAAGAATTTGTGAATGCCATAGCTCAGAAAAATGTAAATTGAATAACTAACGTCATAATTGAAGAAACTTACGGCATAAATTCGAAATAAGTGACGTCCAAAGATAGATATTCCTCGAAGATACTTCAAAGAAGACAAAAAAGAAGAAGAAATAATGAGTTTCTGAACATGAATCATTTAACAAAATACGAAATCCTGTGACATTTTTATAAATCATGCAGTGAATTTATAAGTCACAGCTATTAAAAAACCTTTTCAGATTGCAAATATTCTGCATTTGCGCTGCATGACTCACCAGAGTGAAAAATAGAACCAGTGCTATTTGTGGAACAGTAATTTCCAAACAAGCGCCGGCTAGTGGAAAACCGTAACTGAAGAATGCTAAACCAACAGCAGCAACAGTTGGAGCAACCACAATTGGGTTGATTGACCTACAACAAATTGTAAAGATTTGATTTACGAGACTGAAAATATGGCAACTCTCTTTTGCCAAAAGTTCAGTATCTTTTATTGCATCATCGACCAATATTGTGCATCTCTTTATCTCGCATTTTAGTGCACACACATCGTAAATTTTTTTGTGAACACGGAAGATATGGCGGGAAACTTTTTATTACCTGAGTAGGACAGACATCAAGCCACTAAATCCCAAGATACATTGGAATATTGAACCAACAATTATAGCACCTTGGAGTTCCCTCATTATGTGCCTAAATTTCTGCAACATGGAAATTTCAACTCCAAAAATTTCAGTAGTAATCTTAATTCAATATGCAGATAGTTTACAGATTTAGTTTACTTGATATAATGTTATATGCCTAAAAAGAGTCTTGAGTGTCAGATGAATCAAGATTTTTTGTCTATTATGAAATAAGGAACTTACATGTTCTGTAAGATTTCGATATTCTTGAGCATTTATAATGACTAAGGCAGGTGCTAAATACACGAATGAGCTCCCTTGAACTAAAGGCAGTCGCGTACCAAAGTATGAGTGCAGTATAGTTGCGATGCCAGAAAGAAACAACATTGTAGAAATCACGGTAGCAGTATCCTTCTGCAATCAGTGATCAACTTAAATGTGAATAGATAAAAATCTGAAGATCTAACAGGTGTCAAAGAGAGAGAGTAAATGGTAAGTAATAGCATGCGCTTACATCTGTTCCACCCATGACGGGTACCATGACTAATGGGATCAATACAAGTGAACCGGCCAATGATAGATAGTGTTGTAGGCCATAATAGATAAGAGATACTGCAGTTAAAGATTCAAAAGTGTAAGTGAAAATGAGTTATTAATTTTTTGGGCAAGTTACAGGAACATGGTTAAGCTAATTTATCTTGCTAATAATGTGTGATAGTAGTTTAGATGAGACAATGATATGAAAATGGAAACTGCAAAAATTCTGGTTGCTTTATTAATTCCTTGAATTGTAGACATCTTTTATCTTTAATTTTTTCCTTATTCATATTCATATATTCTCTTCTATTTTAGGGAAAGGATTCAAAATCAATGGTTGAAAAAGATAAGTAGAAAACAAATTGAGCTCAAAGTAGGTGATGGTATTGGAGCTCAAAGTAGGCGATGATATTGGAGCCCAAATCTAAATGACATTGATGGCATTCTTCTTAATCTATACTTAAACAAAATAATATGCATCATCTTCGAAACAATTTTTAAAGATAGAAACGAGCCGTGACTAAAAAACCATTGATGGGCTTCTAACCTATGAAGCACATAAACATACATTAACACCGGACACAACACTTATACGGCGACACCGATGATAATTTGAAAAATAGAAGTGATTGAATTTAACCACAAATGAAGGTTGGTTGTTGGAAACCGAACAAGCCTTCAATCTAAAGTATCAACACAACATAGCTCCCAAGTCCTAACATCCAAACACATTAAGCTAACCACATACCATCCCCAAATCACATTGCTTAAAATAAATTATTATGCAGTTCAAATATTCAATACATCCATTTTTTTCAACATATATTAAAGTTAAACCAAACTACTTTCAAACCATCTAAAATTAGCATTCTAAAACAATGAAGTATGAACATAAACTAACCAAAACCCGGATTTTCTTTGAGTCCACACTTCAATTCTGATGGTCCTTTCCACCCACCACCATCCACAGGTTCCACTCCTTCTTCATACAGGTTAACCTTAACATCTCCCTCTACCAAATTATCATTCTCCTCTGGCACAGGAGCAACTGCAGATACTCCATGACCATTATTACCATTACTACCATTACCATTAACATTCCCTCTATAACCAACTTTCCTCTCACCATCAGGATTCAAAGCAAAAACAGGCTCATTCTCTTTTCTAACATTCTCATCCAAAACAGTTCCTCCATGTGAAACTGGTTGGATCTCAATACCCTTGTTGTTGTTGTGTCTCGTTCTAACAATAACTGGATCTATAGGTTCAAACTTTTCACTCCCACTTGGACCTGCTTCACCTGAGTAATCAGAAACAAAACCTGTTCTTTTGGCCCATGAACGCAAATCTCTTGGATTGTGATCAGTTTTTGGAACAAAAGGTGCCACTTTTGGGTCAACAGTAACACCCCTTTTATTCAATGATTCTGAATTCGACTTAGTTTCCATTGTCTGAACAAAAAGGCAGTGATATATAAAATCAACCCAAAATTTTGAATAGAATAAAGATTGGATTTTTATCACATGTACTTTAAAAAGAGTAGGAGCCGCAGTGAGAGTGAATGCATAGAACTACAAATTAAAGTGCTTTTTTTAGCAATGATGGTGACATTTGAAGAAACGGTGGGGGTGGAATTACCGAAATGACCCTCTGGTATGGCCGTTGGTTGCAATGAAAATGTGACAAACACAAGCTTCTCTTACCTCATCATCATCACTTTAATTTCATAATGTGTGTTGGTTTTTTTTTTTTTGTCCATATTACTTTCGGAGCAAAATACTGACAGTGTTGACAACTTTGTTGGCTCTTATCTTCAGCTTCAAGTATTTTCTGCTGTGAAGAATTGCAAACTCACTAGTGAAAGCTGATTGGTTACATTGAAAAATTATTCACTCTCATAGTCACTTGTATAAAAAAATATTACTTATCGGATATTAAGAAAATTAGTTAGGAATAATTTTTTTAAATTTCATGTAAAATATATTTTAAATTTTTTAAATTGCATTTGGAATGTCAAATATCTAACATTCAATTATTCGTATTAAATACTTTTTTTTTAATTAAAGTAATGGTATATTAGAAATATTAGCTTTAAATGAGTGAAAAATAATTAACTTTTCTTTATAATAATGATCAATATTTAAAACAATTTTTTGTTTACAAGAGTGATTGAATGCAATATTTGGTTATGCCACTATTAAAATTGATTTTGTAGAATTTATTTATTTTTAGTAAAATATAAAGTGATATTTATGTTTAGATGTACTTAAGTAAAAGTGAGTTGGACAATAATTTTCAGTGTAAAGATTAAGTTTAGATTCAAACAATACAAATTTCAACTTTAAGTCGTAATCAATTTTAGAAAAAAATCAATTATATTAAATGACATCTAAATATGTTTAAATTAAGTTTACACCTTTAAAATTGATTTTGATTCATTTGAAAGTAAAATCAGACATATACTAAATATTTTTTTTACTAAATGTTAGATATGGATGATAAAACAAGTCGAACATGTCATATCAAACCGTTTTACCCGCCATTTTAGACAGGTTGGGTTGAAGATTTGAACTTGCTTATCTAAGATGATCCATCCATTTAACTCGTTGGAAAAATTGATGAACACTTAATGGATTGGATTTGCATTATGGACCAAATTCAAAAAAGTTGTTATTTTTATTACTTTAGTTTGTATTTTTTTTTTATTAATTCAAAGCTAAAAATGACTCATTGATTTACTCAATCCAAATTAAAAGTTAATAAGGATATGACTCGTATGTACAGGATAAAAAAAACTCAAATATATAACTTTAATTAGTGCGTTAATATATTATGAAGCTGAGAACATATAATCTCATGTTTATGATGCATCATTAAACTCTACATGTATTATAATACATTTCTAAAATTTTATATTTCTTAATTTATTAGTATATTGTAACATTAAGTATTGTAACAAGAGCTTCTTTAATATTGATGAATTTATTTTGAGATTTTTTTATATTAGTGGTGATTTTATTTTGATATTTAACTTTATAAGTTGATTATTGTTATATTTATTATTTTTATAAAACGCTCCAACAAACAAAATAAATATTGGTGGACCGGTTCACAAATATGTGAACTCGACGGAGTCAAGATGGTAGTTTCGACTCGACCATCTATATTTATTATTTTTATAAGTTGATGTGTTCCACCTTATTTTGTTTTTTAATTAGCTAATTATGAGTGGATTTGTTTTTCTCATCTCTATTGTTGTACCTGTATTATAATTTACTTACGCTATCAATTGATCATAATCATTTTTTTTTTACTAACATCACCATTTATTCATTCAAATTGATAGCATTACAATTCAAATTCACTAAAATTGAAAATAATGAATCTGCAAATAAACTCACAACACTGAAGTTAATGACATAAAATATCAAAATATCTATAAATGTGACAAAACATATAAATATGAAGTAATTGAAATATTCGAAATATCTGTGTCTCCAGAGTTGTAAAGTTGACGGTACAAAAGTCATTAGTTGAACTTGCATTTAACTGAAACTGATAACTAAATTTGAACTAAAAAACACCACAACAAGACGGGAGACGACGAACAAACACAATATTATAATAAGACAACGAAATCACAAAAGAAAAATTAAATATGTGTTAGATCATAATTTAAAAATAGGTATAATAAAAAATAAATATATTTTTATATCTAAAATCAAATATTTTTTTTATTAATTATGTAAAGTAGGATCACGATTCATTGACAATTAAAAATCTGAATAAAAAAAATAAAAAAAATCCTTAGTTTTTATGATTCATGATTTAGTTTTCAGTTGTGAGCAATTTTCTCATACTTGATTTTATCAGCAATATGTGAGCAATTACTTTCCGAGCTATTGGAGAAATACTTACAATTTTTGTTTTTATCATTTTTCTTGTTATTTCACTCCTCCACTTTTTTTTATTGTTGTCACATTCTCTGACACAAATCACTTCAGGTATTTCACTAACACTTCTATGTTGCTGGCTGCCTTTTCATTCCAACAAATGATGTCATTGTTCTCACTGTTTTAGCTTTCACTTGACACTAACAACTAGTAACCGAAATCTAACTTAACTAGTTGAGTTCTTCCTATGTTAAACGAGCTACACATGCCAAACGGTTCTCACTGTTCAAAATGACAAACATGGGAATTGGGATGCTTCAATTATCAAATGACTAATTCTCAGAGAGACCATCACACATACATAACTTGATTGGTGTTGATAGTAAAAAAACACCATGACACACACACACACATTATATATATATATATATATATATATATACATATATATATATATATATATATATATATATATATATATATATATTTTGATAGAGAATTATACTAAGGGTAATTTAGAAATATTGTAATTAAATGTGTGAAGTTATTACTTATAGTTATCACAGTATGATGTTCCTAATACAATTGCAGCAGCAGCGAAAGCCTCTAAGGGGTTTACAAGAGGTTTAGTGAGAACAGTGAGTACGAAAATGGAGTTTCCTCCTTCGTCCTCCTCCACGGTCTCATACGACACCGTTTTCTACACCATATACCCTAACTCCTCCATCACAACCAACACCCTCCAATCCCTCCACCTCCAAATCCTACAAACCATTTCTCCCTTCACCACCGACTACATATGGCAACATCAACCTTTCACCCTCTCTCTTTCCATTCCTCCAAACCCTACCTGTCTCTGCCCTTCCTCCTCCAATCTCCCCCACCTCCACGGCCACTTTCGTTACGGCGACAACCTCGACGACGAATGGTTTGCCGTCTTCCTCCTCTTCCACATCTCCCTCCATTTTCCCTCCCTTTCCATCCGCCTTTGGGACTCCGACGGCGAGTTTCTCCTCATCGAAGCCGCCTTCCATCTTCCTCGCTGGCTCAATCCCGATACCTCTGACAACCGTCTCTTCATCCGTAACGGAAAAATCCATATCATTCCCTGTAAACGTCTTCCTTCCCCTTCCCTCATTGATTCACTCAACTTCCTCACAAATTCTGAGTCCGAATCGCAAGCCTCTGATCCGGTTCAGACCGTGATTATGAACCGGATCAAAGATTATCCAGACCGGGCTAGTAAAAACATGCATAGTGTTAGGGTTAGGGTTCCAGTGTCAATTGCAAAGGTTCTTAAGCACGAGCCGTGCTTGATTTCGCTGGCTGTGGAAGGTTTCTACGACAGGGATATTGATGGTATGAAATTCGCGGCGAAGATGGAGAAATTCTTGGAGAAAGGGAGGGAGGAGGAGTTGGTGCGCGTTTCATTGAAGATGTCGAGGGCTATGTATGCGCAGCTTGTTCAGCAAACGTTTAGGGCCCCGAAGGTTTATCCGGAGCTTCCGTGTCGAGACCGGAAGGAGGAGTATGCGGAGGCGGAGCTTGGGTTGAAGATTTCTTGTGGGATGGAAATGATGTATCAGCAGCGGAAGCGTGATGGGGTTGAAGGGAAGGGTTCTACTTGGGAAGCGTTTTTGCAGAGTTTGGAGAAAAGTGGTTACTTTCAAGGACTGCTTCCAGGTTCCAGTGAGTATCAGAGGTTGATGCAGAATGCTCAAGAGTATTATAGAAACACTTCTCTGCACTCCAAGGCCAGGTTAGTTAATTGTTTTTTGCTCTTTCTTCAGTCACATGGATGATTTATTTAAGTATATGGACTCGTTGTATTGGATATAATAGAAACTTTAGAATTGATAGATACTAACGAAACTCATTGAATTTACCATTAGTCTTAACATTGAAGACACCCATTGTGTTTGGAATGCGAAAAAGACATTGATTCAAATCAACTCTTGTTTTTATGTTGGATTAGTTTGTGATATTATTTGTTTTTAGTTCATGAGTGCTCCTATTAGAGGCATAGATGAAATTTGCTAAGTTGAAAATTTGTTGCAGTGACTTGATGAGTGCTCCTATTAGACGCATAGATGAAATTCTTGCTTTGCCTTATTCGGTTGAAGAATTTAATGATCAGGAGGTTCCTCCATCTGATGATGATTCTTGGCTTTACAACGGAGAGGAAGAATTAAATTCTGCTCTTATGGAAAGACAAAAGGAGATGGAACTTTATGACTTAAAACACAAAAGTAAAGGGAAAGAAAAAAAGGGTCAAGATACTGGTTCAAATGCTGATGGGTTTGATCCTGGTGATGTAGCAAAAAGCATGCGGGCATTTGTTGACATGATGTCAAGTTTCGAGGGTGCTGAAGCTCCTGACGACAGGTCAGTTTGACTGCATCATTTGTCATAAGTAGTGATATCTTGTTTTTAATCGCTAGTTCCATTTGCTATATGATACTATTAATAAGGAGTGTAGTGGATGTTCCTGCTACTCATTAATTTTTGCTCATATAGTCACAATATATACACATTTTGGTTCTACTTAATTTGTTATCTGTTATACCCAAGTATACATAGGAAGAAGAAGCATGCTATTGCTAGCAAGGATGAGACTGGGAACAACAATGTGCAAAAATAGGATTACTGTCAATTTGATACAACAGCATGTATGAGTGACTAGGAATAGGGATTATTATTATTATTATAAGTTATAACATAATGTGTGACAGTGTGAGTAGAGAGACCATAGTAGGAGTCTACTATGGGTGAATTGATTAAATATAGGGGAACTGGGGAAGTCTAAGAGAAGGAGATATTAAGGGTTCTGTTTGTAGGGAGGTTGCACCCCCTCAAAGTGCTGCTTATTCAGAAGTTTTATTTCTTTTTTATGATGTTCGTTATTTCCTTGTTCTGAGTCATTGGTCATTATCTTCCATTATCCACCCAACAACAGTGAGAGTGAGGTTTTATTTATTTATTTATTTTATTGTAAATTCAATAAAATCTTAGTTCTTACTATCCAATAATTACTGGTCTCCTAAGTCCTAACATTACCTTTGTAGTTTTGTTATAATACTTTATTATGATTATGATGATATTTTTTTATCTTGTGCATTTGTGAAGGAATAAGGAAGTGGACCTTGATGTGGATCAATTTATCAAAGAAATGGAATCCGTAATGAAGTGTCCAGGTGAAGCTGCCAACAGTAATATTGAAGAAGGATCATCATCTGACCTGGACTTCGGTAAGATTTCCATTTTTATCTCTTACCCATTTTTATGTTTACTTTGTACACTTCAATAGGTTTGGTGAAATTTTGTTTGTCTATTGATTGTGTAATTTTACTTAAATGGATCTCTCTATCATGCTTTATGTTGAATTTGTCGTTATTTCTGCTAATGGATTATTTGTGAAAGCGCTGTGTTACAACCATTGCATTATCACATTTATGTTTTTATGATATCCCATACATGCACGCCCAATTGGCTTCACATCTATCAGGTTTTACCTCTTAATTGTTTTAAGTTGGGCATTGGTTATCTCTTCAAGGTTGTTGTTGAACAATGTAACAGACCAAAAAATTTCCTTTGATGTTCGTGATGCTATGAGCTGTATGAAATATGCTGATCATTATAAGTAACTGGTACCTAACCTAGGTTTTAGTATTCATAGAACTATAGGAGTAATTGATTAATTATTGGAATTCAACCAAATAGATGATCACTTGATGAGTGAATTATTGTGTCTTCCTTCCACCTTGGTATCTCTTTTGGGTTCTGATATTTTTGTTGATGATTTTATAGATGATTCTGACGGGAGTGATGATGGGCTTGAATCTGAGGAGGATAATGATGATGAAGAGAATACTTTCATGCAGTCTTATTCTGATGCTATGAATGAACAACTAAAGGCAACAACCCTTCAGAAAAGTTTTGTCCGTGCTAAAGAACAAATTCCAAAGAACGAAGAGGTATTTTGTTTGAGTTTGCATGAGTAAAGAATGTTCTAACGTTAATGTTTATGGGTGTATAAATGTTACCAAACCACACAAAGTCAATTGAAAGGGGAAAAAAAAGAAGTATAAGTATAAGTAATTTTGGCCATTGATTTTAACATAGATTCTCTTTATCTGCCCCCTGCTGCTGCATTTCCTCATTTTATCAATGTATATGAAAATTAAGGAATAAGATGAGGGGAAAGGCATGGTGGGCACCTGCAGGGTAGTTTAGTTTCCATTTTCTTTGGCAAACTTTCGTCATTGCTCAAGTGCAGTTATATGACTGATGTTTTTAAAAAATTTACTTTCAGGGAACATCACATGCTGCAGAAGATATGGATGAGGATTTTTCTCCTGTAGATGTGGATGTAAATTTAGTAAAAAGCTTTCTTGATTCCTTTTCTTCCCAACAAGGGCTTCCTGGTCCTGCGTCCAATTTGCTTGGGCTCATGGGGGTGCAGTTTCCAAAAGATGATAAGAAGGGCAGGTGATGTGTTACTAGAATTTTGACCGATGTTTCTAAACTTGTGGATTCTCCAACAGTGAAGTCTCCAGATGAAGAAATGTTGCATAACCTTTTAGCCAAGATCTTTTTTCCCGGCAGAGAGCATGCTGGAATGCCTGCTCTCGAGGCAGACTTGCACCAGGTGTTAGCACTCTGATTGTTAAGGACCGTGTTATTTCGTTGCCTTGTTTGAGGGAAAAGCAAGAGAACCTATATCTGTAGCAAGATATTTAGCTGTAGTGAGTGGCAAGAGAGGCTTAGTTAACTGGGAAATAGGATAACATTATATTGCAAATATGTATGCAAATCAGAAGAAATGGTAATTATGTTGCATTATTATTACACACAATTTGAATTTTATATAAATTAGACCCTACAGATGGGATAGCTGCCAGGTACTGCTGATATTTACTTGCAAGATCACTATGTCAATTTTGTATTATCTACCGTTACTAGTTTATTGATTACATTTTTTTTTAATTATGGATTGTTACTACCATTTTTTGATGCTATGATGTTATTATTGAGGTGTTGGATTCTTAGCTTTGAAATTGCAAGTGCTCGATTCCTGGTTTCTGTTGTTAGTCTTTTGTTACATAAACTTCATATAAAAAAGATAGTAAGATATCATACTATTAGAGCACCAGGAAATATTCTGGTTATGTTTGTATTATAGTCCAAAGCTCGTAGTTCTTACAATAGTCCAAAGCTCCTTAAGGATTCAATCCCCACTAAGCCAGTCAACCTATAAGCCTCTTCACTGTTTTTTTCTTTCCAAAAGCAAAAAAGGGTATTTTATTTATATAGTTAGTTCTCACATGAATCCTAAGGGATCCTTAGTGATTTATGTTTTACATCACATGAAACCAAACATCTCACCCAATTCCACCAGCACTGTGCAGTGGCATATTACAAAACATAATACCCAGAGACAGTCAAAGTAACTCCTTGCAACACCTACATCCACCTGACCCTGCATTGCTTATTCAAACTACAAAAACTGATCACAACTTAACCATGGTGCAGAATAATTCATCAGTGTACTGTCATAACTCTAAGCATATTGTACAAAAAAACTGGTACCCCATCCATCATATCGGACCAATATCAAATACAGGGCCAGAATCGGCAGCAGTACCATTTTTCATACCTGCCAAACAGTTTCATTATATGCATAATTTCAACTTAAACCAGCCGAGCTTGGCTTCTAATCCGTTTTTATGTACTGCTGCATGCAGCCACTTACTATTCGAAATGCCACTTACATTTTAGTAACCTGTGTCCTAAACATTCATATTGATTTTACAGAATTTCAAACAAATCACAGACCATGGTTATTATGTTGTACACCATTAAGTTTACTCTGATTCTATTCTTTCTGTAAGATGATGCATACTGAATCCTTACGTTGTCGCCTCTGCTATTCAATGCTGCAAACCGGCTGTATGTGCTCATCTGCTGCCCACGATCCATAGCCCCTTCTCAGCTCATTCTGCTATTTTACAACATACTAACCATCATTAACCTCGTAACTCATACATCACAACTCAACAATTATCATAATTCACATCATTTATTCATAACTTACACCTCATAAATCTCATCTTCATATTATGGTTAAAGTCACCCAATAAAGTATGTTTATTGATCTGCGTTTGAATTCGTATTTTTTCTTCTTCAAAATCTGGGGATTTTACATGAATTCAGTTCATGTACGTCATACATAATTCATTGTACGTGAATTCGATTCCCGTACGTTTACATGAGTTGAATTCACATATGTTATTCAATTCAAAAAATCACAAGCACAACGTGAATTGAGTTCACGTACACGTAAACGTACATAAATTCAGTATACTTATGCAAACTGAATTCACATACATTCATGCGCAATTTTAATTCACTTACGCAAACTCAGTTCACATAGATTCTTATGACAATTCAGTTTACTTATGCAAACTCGTTCATGTAGGTCCCATGCAAACTCAGCTCACATAGATCTTACACAAACTTAGTTTACGATGTTGAAGTTGTTGAAAATGGAGGAAGAAGATAGTATGAGAAAAAAGATGAATATGAATATAAAGTAGAAGATGAAGATAGAAAAATGAATTAGGATTTAAAAAACGATATAAATAAGACATGGTATTTTGGGTATTTCCGTTTTTATGAAAAGATTGAGTGATGTGAGTAGCAAAAATGGGGTGTGAATTTCATTTTGTCATTTAGTTTTAGATTTCAACAAGTTCTAGAAAGAATAGTAAATTTATATTCATAAACATAAGTGTTATTGGAACACATTTTTACAACACAAACATGGTGACTCGGTAGTCAACCATTCACATATACCATTTTAACTTTGCACATGGGAAAAACGTGACCTTGCACACCTAAACTTCAGGTTTGCATACTCTCTCTTTCTCTCCTATTTCTATTACTTTCCCGTTTTTTTTCTTCTTCTTTCTTTCCTTCTTTTTCGTTCGTTACAAAGATAAATTGAATTTGAACATCCATTTTGATTTTGGTTAAATCTTGAAATAGAGATAAAGAGAATAAATTTAGAAACAGAATGATTTAAGAATAAAATGATGAAAATCACAACTTTAAGGAAGTAATAGTGACAAAGTGAAAAATGTATCATTTTTTTTTTTTGTTTAGGATTTATTTTCCATTTTTAATGATAATGATTATTTCTCCATTTTTGTTGCTTATAATTTCAACTCACTCCTTTTTATTTTCATACATTTAGCTCTATTTAAGATTTAATTGTTTTTGCTCCCATTTTTCAAATTTATAATTTTATATTTGTAATGTTGTAGAGATTGATAGTGAGTTTTCTTTTTGTTTTAAGAGTGTAAAATGTGTTTTGTGCAAACTAATTCCGAAACAACAAATTCTATACTAACATAGTGTTAATTTAGATCATTCTTCACACAAAAATTGATGTTAACATTAGGATCTTACAATCTTTATTAAAGTGGTTAATAATGTATAAATTGTTGTTTAATGAAATACATAAGGTGGTTAATGATTTAGCCTTATATACAGTTTAACTTTAGGAGTATTCACTACATGTCAAGTTATATTGAACTCTAATAATGAAGAATTGTGTGTGTTTGATTGATTTTGACTTTGACATGATTTTTGCAGCAATTGATGACTTGTTTGGGGGTGTATTGGGGTTGATTGATGACCTCTTACCATCATATTAGCTAGTTCTAGTGTTGCTGATTTTTTAGCCAACAATCTTGTTTTGTGTTCTTGTGGTTACTTGCTCATTTTTGAGGCAATAGTCCGATTTTGGTCCAAACATAATTGTTTGGATTGAGTTTGTATTTATTTTGGTAGTTGCTCATGAGTATCAAAATTAGTGTAATAATAGTTGTTGCAATACTAGTTTGTACCGAAAGAAAAGTCGAGGTGATATTAAAAAGATAGATGCAGTTTGAGTAAAATTAGATTCATCAGACAAATAAATAAAAGAAGCAAGATTTACTCTCATAATATATCCAATAATTAATTGTATCATTGACTAGATCCAACAAACGTTTTGGTCCATCTCCAGATCTTTTGGCCAAATTGTCCAATTTCTTCAAATAAAAATCTACGAATTCATCTGTATTTTTTTCTCTAAATTGGTCAGGTATACACAGAAATTTGCTTAAATTTTATGAAATTGGAAATAAGTAAATTCAATAGTCATAGAGTGTATTTTTTGAAATTTATACTATAATTTACTATTTTTAATTATAATCATTTTTAATAATAATAATTATTATTAATTAAAAATAATAATTATTTATTAATATATTTTATTTGATTTAATTATTAGTATTTTTATTTTTTAAATAATTAAATTATTTTTAATTTATTAAATAATTAATAACAATAATTAAAACGAGAAAAAAAAAATCATAGTGTTAGGTCGTTTCTTGGACTAGCGACTCCTACTGAGTCCAAGTAGGATATGTTTTGATAGCGAGGCATTTTGGTGCCAAATAAAAAAGGAGATATTTAGATTTGATATTCAGTTTTATCTATTATGGACCTCTTTCCCCTTATATATTATGTGTTGTAATTAATGATAATTTTCTTCCATAGTTGATAATTTGATTTCTCAAGTTGGTTCATTTTTATTGGATGATTCATAGTTAAATTTAAAGCAATCATATCCCTTATATCGAACAATTGACTACTTAAGGAATGAATACTCAAAGTTGATTGAAAAGATATCGACTCTACAATGTAATATTTGTTAGACATATATTTGATTATAGAGACAAATAAAATTCCATCTACACTTTAGAATTTAATGTTTATGATTTGTAACCAATAAAAAATTTGTAAAGTAGTATGAATTGTAATTCCATTAAAAAATATTTCATTACAATTCTTTTTGTTTATTGAATTAAATGATTCTTTCTAAAAGTACATAATAATTACATGTAACAAAATACTTATTAATTCCCAAAATTAATAATCATCACATACCGAAAGTATAACTTGCATGATCAAAATTCTTATTAACTACATTTGTAATATGATATAAAATGACTGCAATTAAAAAAAATAAAAATCATTAACCACTTTATAACTACAGTAACCATTTTTTGTCAAGTCACTTTTTTTAACTTGGTATAAAAATGACTCCAAATATCAAACTAAAAATTTTAGTTAACACCATTTTGTCCCACTATTTAAAGTTGAAATGACAAAATTGTCTCTTCGCATGTCACTCTAATAAATAATTGAATTCGTATTTATGCACACCTCCAATTATGCAGTGTGATTCTGTCATAGAATTTTGTTGCTTTTACATCATAATCTAACATGAAGATCTGTCTTCAAAAGAATTAATTGACAGACAGTTTGATATATTGCAGAAAACAATTTCCAAGACAGAAAAAGGAGTAATTGATTGATATATGTAGAAAAGGAGAGCTTAAAACACACAAGTAAACCAAAGACTACATTTTGCCATACTTCCTGCTTACAGTTATGGACAAGTAAAAAATGCATCTCAAAAGACACTCTCAATCTACTATCTAGTATGGAATGAAACCAATATAAAACTAGGAACATATTTTACATATGACTCTGATCCTTGGTAGACTTGAACTTCTTATGCATTCCAGGTGTCATGCATGAGAATATGGATTGTTTCTTGGGTTTCACGCCAAAGATAAATGACCTGAGAGGAACCCTGGCTCGAGTTTCGGATTGTCTTAGTTGTCCACTTTCTTGTCTCTTTGAAGTTGACAATTCAAATTTGTCATTCAAAATGACAAGTGCCTTTTCAACTTCAAGTTGAAGAGATGTTACAATATCTAGACCTGCTTGAAGTTCATCAGCAACTTTATTGTTTTCCTGTTTCATGTTCAAAACCTCACCTTGGAACTTGGCTGCTTGATAGCTTGTGAACCTGAAATCATCATCTTCAGCACTTGCTTTCAATGCATTTGTTATTTCCTCTTGGATGACACACAAAGACGAGAATCTATGTTGTAGTTCTTCTTTCAGCAAGGCACTTTTCTCCAACCAGACTGTTAATTCATTTTGAATATCTGTCAGGTGTTTGTATATCGGTCGTGCGTCTGATTTTAGACAATGGTTTATGCTGTTACTACTTTCTGAAGATTTTTCTTTTACCTCAAGTTTCGATACCTCCGAATACAAATCTTTTATAGTGGTTTCAAACCTTTGTATCTCAGCATAAGTTGTACTGAATTTTAACCAGAAAGTTAAATTCTCCTCTAGAATTTCGTCCATATTTCCCCGGAATTTCTCTTCAATAGGCGATGTAGATGGAGGTTGTTCAATTTTCAGAAGTTTCTCTATGTCATGTTCTTGTTGTGACAGAACTGAATTTGAGTCAGCCATGTTTTCATTTCCCTCCAAGGTTATCTGCACTAGACTAAGTTTCTGATGCAGAAGTCTTATCTCTTGATCTTTCAAGGAATTTGAAGTCTTCAGTTCATTCAACTGCAATTGCAAAGAAGAATCCACGTGTTTGTCTTCATTATTGTTCTCTATTTCGGATAGTTTCTTCTTCACATCTTTGTAATTCCGAAGAGTATTAGTGTACTCAATTAGAAGAGCTTTTTCTCTATCCTGCATTCCATTCATATACATTTCTCGCCAATCAGGTTCATCATCTGTTGTTGCCTTCTCTTTCTCATCAACTCCAACTGTCATACATGAAACTGTATTGACAGGATTAAGACTCTTCTCTTCTTCTTCTTTTGAGGTTACTCCCTCCATTTCTAAGGTACTAGGGACCTTACTGTTATTTTCTGTCTCTACACCATTTTGTGATGAACCAGTTGTTACCTCATTTTCTACAGTATTAGCAATCTTAACCTCTTCTTCAGAATTTACAGGATCTTCTAACAAACCACTATGTTCCTTTTCCGACTTCTTTACATTGCTCGATAGAACAACGTTGTCTTGATTCAATGGAACTTTCTCTTCAGGTTTAGATTTTGATTCAACCAAGCCTGGTGAATCCTTTTGCATCTGTGATGTAACCTCCTCACCTGGCTGCACAGTTTGGACTTTCTCCGAGAGGCTATCGATATTACAACGCGCTTCGGTAAAATGAGTTTGGAGATTGCTATTCTGATCTTCAACGATTTGGTTTAAATCTTGTACTGCAAGCATCTTTTGTTCCATTTCTCTCAATTGGTCGTTCAATTTATTTTTATCATTGATCAGACTTTCCTTATCGCCCTCGAGAGTTCGAATATGGTCTTGAAGTTCATCGGTTTCTGTTCTCAATCTATTCACTAGTGCTGTCTGAGATGAAACTGCAGTTTCCAAGCTTATCACTTTGTTCACTAGCGCATCGATCTTCTCCGCCATTTCCGTTGTCTCAAATTGCTCTTTAACTGTTTCCTGTAATAACTGCAAATCCTTTCTCTGTTGAGTCACATTACCCTTATCTTTTTCCAACTCCTTTGTTTCTATTTCCAACTCCTTTGTTTCTTTTACCATTTTCACATCTTTTTTAGTCCTTGCCTCCTTGGAATTACTTTGATCATAATTGAACTCATTCATGAGAGAGCCTAATTTGGCCTTAACATCTTTTATCCTTTTGGATTCAACTTTGGTTTCATCAACTGATCTTTCTTGTTTCACTTGCAACTCTTCTAATGTCTCTTGGCATGATTTAAGAGCAGCTTCTGCCATCAAACGCCGTGCTTCATCGTCTTCTATAACAATACCTTCTCCAAGTTCATCTTGTAGAAGAGAAACTTTCTCTTGTAATTCCTTGATCTTCTCCTCAGTTTCCCAATACCTAGCAATGGCATTGTCGTACGAGCTTTTCACAAACTCCTTCACAGTTTGTAAGGCTAAAATCTGTTTCTGCAGCTTGTCAACCTCTTCAACTGCTTCCTTTCTGCTCAATCCAGATTTAGGAACATTAGTAGCAGCAGCACCTGTTGTATTCTTTTTGGTATTGAATTTCTTCGTGGCTGCAGTTACGACGCTTTTTAAGTCTTTAAGTGGAGGCTTTGGAATATTTGTTTTAAATCCTTCTGGTATATTTTTTCTTTGAGTCCTCGGCGATCCCTCCTCGTCTTCTTCGTCCATAAATGGAACTCGATCTGGAAAGACAGAAGCAATGGTGTTGTTGGCATTCTGCAGCTCTGTTGATATGTGATCATATCGTTCGGCTAATGCTCGATAAGCCTTGTATGTTTCTTCCACAAAGTTTATCAGTTCTGGTCTCTTTTTGTAATACATTTCTGCTCTCTTTGCAAATGAGTCTCCATCTTCCTCTATGAGTTTTATAGCATTCTGCACCTTTTCCTCCATATCTGCATTTTTGCATATATATTTCAATTTGTACGGTACAAAAGTAGGCTCAAATATAAAGTAAAATGCATTCTGTTATGATCTTACATCACTTTTGCATTTAGTCATAGTTCAAGCAAATTTTATTTAATATTCTAATTACAATAAGCAAATTAGTGCTCAAGTTACACACACATTTGATACTTGTAATTAAGCATATATAATCTTAAATCCTAAAATCATAGGAAATGACTTCAATTACTTCAAGAGTGCAAGCTTTGCCTGTTTTTTTTCAAAACAGTACAATTTTTTATTTTAAAATTAAGCTTTACAACATGATAAGCTTTTAAAATTTGTGCAAAACATCATAATGAAAAACATTGAATTTCAATGTTAAAGTTTTAGATGCAATTGATAAAATTAAATGAAGCTTTTAAGTAGTTGAGGCTCAATTTTGGAAATTGGAGTAAACAGAGAAGAAGCATAGTAATTATTATATATATTTTTTTATCAATGGATAGTAAAAATTATATAAAACAATTAAACCTATTGAGCATATATACATATACATCACATCTTCCTTAAACCTCTCCACTAATGCAAAACTGAATTTGCTGATTACTAATAATAAATACATTATATATAAAAAATTCAAAATACTGCTTTTAATTCCTTAACAATAAATTGAAATTGATGATCAAAAGAATAAACTATATGGTTTTTATACAACATTAAAACCAAAGCATGCAACTTGGTAATTTTAATATGAAAAAGAGAATGAAAATATAAATTATATGATGAACCTTGAAGGTTTTGCTCCATCCATTTTGATTGTTTTGTTCTGATGTGGCTAGCCCACCACCATGAATATGCATTGCTTGCGGCTCTCTGCAACATTTTTTCTTCTTTTTTTTTTCTTTTGATATTCCCTTGGTCCTTAATTATTGATATTGAGATCTTAATAATAACTACAACAACGTGAGAGAGTCGAAAACATGCAAACCGTGTTTCTTCTTTTACTAGAAGACATGGAATCCATGATGCAAAGGACCAAGAGAACAAAATATAAAAAAGAAAAAAATAACTATGAAGAAGAAGAAATTAAAAAGAAAAATAAAATTCAATGAAACATAGAGAAAGACATTGAGACAGATAGAAAGAGAGAGAAAACGTGGGAACTAAGGTGTTGTTGTGCTAATTATGAGATGATGGAGGGGAGCAAACTTCGCAAGAATTTAGTGTCAAAAAATATTTCTTTTAGAAAAAGTGTGACAAAAAGCAATTTTTAGTTACAGATATTATATAATCTTTTTACAGACAAATATAATTAAATCAGGGTATGATATTACTTAATTATGTTAATTCTATGGTTGAAAATATGTGTAGATTTTTATTAAAAAAAAAAAAGAATATATGTGTACATTTGTTCATCTATAACTATTAGTTTTTGTATGTTTTTTCTTTTAATTTTATCATTTATTTATATTATTTTTATCATTTTTTATTTAAATAAATATTTGTTTTTTATTTATTATTTTCTTTTTTTGTTTAACTAAATAATTATTTTTGACCAAAATTTAATTTATTTTTTAAAAAATGTTTATAATTATTAATAAAAGTGACAAAGGGATAAAAAGTTTTGGTATCATTTTTCCTTTTAATTAAACTCTTTCGTTCATACTATTTTATATAATTTTATCATTCTTCACCGTAAAAATTGAATTTTCTAAATAATATACTCCTCTGCATATATATATATATATAAATATTGATAGATTGATAATAAAAAATTGAGGGTGAATACAAATTAAATCTTAGAAGAAAAAAACATAAAATAAAGAATATAAAAATGTTTGCATGCCATGACTGAGCGACGACCCACGTGGTGGTGGCATTGTTCCAGCTTTGCCAGTGCACCACCAACACAGCCATGCCCCTTTTGCTTTTACATATACCTTTTCATTTTTCTTTTCTTGGAATTTGGATATTTTTTTTAGATCTCAATATGCTTGCCTCAAAAAACAAAAAAAAATCTCAATATGGTGTGTTATTAAGGAAAGGAAATCAATCTGTTTTACTTTTTTTAATAAAGGAAATCAACCTTTTTAAAAGAGGAGCAAAGTTAAAAAATTTAAAAGATGGTTGTTGCAAACATTTGAATGTTGTAATTAGTTAGTCATATATTTAGTGAAAGATTTAAATTTAAATTTTTATTAAAAAATTATTATTTATTTGAATACGTGACAAATTAAAGAAAATTTTCATGTCTACTCAATAAGATTAGCTTTTAACAAAATAATCAAATGAGTTGTTTTTTCTTTTAAAGAAAAATAGGAGTGTATTGTTAGTGTAAACCAATTTTATATTGATAGTGAATTATTATAATTGATTTTATTATTTTTTTTATTATAATTTTAATTTATTAAAAACTATAAAGTTAATG
>JBBPBR010000002.1:9574267-9597075 GCA_037974775.1 Cicer pinnatifidum
TTTATAAATGAAGCTGTTGATTTTAATTGGTAAAGGAAATACGATGAATGAGGAAATGTTTGTGATGATTTTAAATTCTATCTCAATTAATTTTTAATTATATTTTATTTTATTTATATAAATATGATACACATGGAAGTTTAACGTGAATTTTAAGATGAAATTTGGAATAAATTTTTAAAATTTTAACTTATATTATTATTTTAATATAATTGATATTATATAATAATTTTTTTTATTGATTTAATATTTTTAAAATAATATTAAATTTTAAAAATATTTATATATTTGAATTTTAAAAATATTATAATATTAGATATATTTATTAAATAAATTATTTTTTTGAGATGACGTCTACCTTCCAATCAAATTTATGGGCAGTAGTAATTTCTCTGGTGTGTAGTAATAGTGATTCAGTAATTCTTATGACAAGTTGTAGTGGACAAATCATTTTCAATTTTAAGGAGTGACAACAAACCATAGTGGTGGGAATTGATCACCAAATTTCAATGAAAATGATTTCAAGTCAGTTATCAGTTTTTCTAGGGGAAAAATCTGGAGGTGGGTATCCGTAGAGTAATCAGTACTCGAAGAATATAAAGATAACATAGCCAAATATGAGAAAAGTTGGCATAGCCAAAACCATGAAAAGCTTGACGTACCAAAAAAGTATAAGGAAAAATAAAAAAGTATTATGCTTTTCTCTTTGGAATTTTTGAGAAAGAATTCCGGCAATTGACTTTTGTTCCCCTTCGACTCTCTTCTTTTTAAAGATTTTGATATTTATCATCAAATAAAGTGGATTACCATTTTGGTTCTTCAATATCAAAAATGTTGTCATATTAGTCATTATTGACATAGTTAAAAATATTTAAGTACATCTTCTACTTATCAAAACGTCAGTCATCTTAGGCTAATGACATTTAGACTAAAAAAATAATAAAAGAAAATCTATTTTTTTTTTTAACATTTCATTTTCTTCATAATCATCTTCTTCCTCAATATTTTAGTAAAAGCTTTCAAAATCTAAGTTCATAAAGATTGAATTTTTTTAGTACATCGACCACATGAAGAAAATTCAAATTAATCAACATCTTGATTTCGAAAATTTTCATAGAATCTTCTCCAAGTTGATTGTTCTCAATGGCACTTTATTCATTGCTAATTTTCTTCATCAGGGGTGTCAAATTAATTCAATATCGGTTCTGCCCAGTGGATCGATCTTATGTCCATGTTGAGTTTGAGGCACATTGGTATACTTATATTATCAATCTAGACTGAAAACTTTCACTAAATCATTAAATCATTGAGGAAGAAAATGGAGATGAAGAAGGGGATGAAACTTGATATGTGATATAAATGAAGTGTTGGTTTAAGGAAGTAAATTCAAGGAGGAAATTTGGAAAAGAAGTTAGGAAAGAAAACTTCTGGAGAAGAAGATGAATTTTTAAATTTTTTATTTTTTTTATTTTTCATTAAGAAAATTTTACTATAACTATCATTTTAATCTTTAGTCACACCAGCCGTACACATGTCATGAAGTCAATGACATATCATCGCCTAAGTTAGCGTTTACATGAACGACTTAATAATGTTAACATCTAAGTTAGCACTAGGAGCCAAAATGATTGAAGTTTTGATGAATGGAAGATGTAATTGAATTTTTGATTGAGTCAAGGACCAATAAGACAATGACCTAAACTCAAGGATCAAAATGGTAGTTACCCTAGTAAATAATTATTGTTTAGTTAACTTATTATCATTTTGTAAAAAACAAAATGTCGTTGTCATAGATGGTTAGACAATTAAATCATGACAAATGTTGCAAGTGTCTTGAGGATACTTGTTAAGAAATTAAATATAGAAATAAAATATTTCAATCAGGTCATTCAACTCAAAATTTTAATTTTTTTTCACGCAACCTAGTAAGTTGTATTCCAAAAACACATTTTAAGGTATTGAATGTAAAATTTCAATAACTTAAAGGTCCGTTTGACGCACACTATATGATAAAGACATGATTCGGTATATAGTAGAATAAATATATGATATAATAATGAAATGACAAACATTCTAATATTATGTGTTTGATGTAGATGTGATAACAAACACTATAATATTTATTTTTATCTTGTCGTGTACATATTGTTATATTAGTTCCTGATTCAGGAAAAGAAAAAAAAAATTCAAATTAGTCTCCATCATCAAAATTGTATCTAAAAAATATAATTCACTGTCAAAATAGTTCAAGACCGTTATAAGATCAATAATTAAATTGATTGACATTTTGATAATTCAAAAACTTAATTTAAATTTTTTGATGTATCGAAGATTAAAATTACATCATTTAGATTGAAATATAGGTTTATCCCATATAATAATTAAGCATCTACGGTTTAGAGATAACTTAAAAAAGAGAAAAGAAACTTATAAAAAAAATAAAATAAAAAAAGAAAAAAAAAGTCAATAATGAACTTAATCATGTCAATCTTTTTGGAAAAGTAGAATAAAACTTTTCTTAATACAGATTAAAAAAAGTTGATTTCTTGTTATAAAAAAAGATGATTTATCACTTTCATGATAAAAAGCACATAATCATTCAGTTACGAATTAATAACCATGCCATCATCGCGTCCAAAACAACTATGCTATTCTATTTATTTCTCCCACTATATATATTTCCACTAATAATCAAATTATATTGAATTATTCATATTAAGGTTCGAAAATTGAAATTCTAACTACAACATAAATTAGTGTAGGCAACGACAAAAGGCAGTGGTTAGAACAAAAAATTGTAGCCTAAACTTTAAGCAATAGTTTCGCAAATGTTTTCTTAAGTATGGTTTAGATTATCATTGTCTACTACTATTGTCAACAAAATTCAAAAACAAATTGTTGCATAAGCCACGATTTCTAGTGTCAGTTGTAGACTGTTGTCCTTTCTTTAGGTCAAGATTTCTCATTTTTGGGCCATAGTTTTTTTAGCTGATGCCAACTTAAATGTGAATTAAAAAAAATAAAAAAATTTTAATTAAAGTTGTCTACAGATATCTTCATGGAAGTTATGGTGTTTTTTTTTTTTTTTATATTTAAATTGTGTACCTTTATATTTTTCATAAGAATTTTTTAAAATATTTGTTATATTTTTTTTTCTCGTATTGTCTTAT
Organism: Cicer pinnatifidum; assembly: GCA_037974775.1. Lineage (NCBI taxonomy): Eukaryota > Viridiplantae > Streptophyta > Magnoliopsida > Fabales > Fabaceae > Cicer > Cicer pinnatifidum. The sequence continues at coordinate 9,577,438 of JBBPBR010000002.1, forward strand.
ACACGATATTTTTATAAAGATAATACATTTTTTAATATACGTTTCTGTTTATTGGTGAAATTTTATATGAATAAATTATGTGAATTCTATTTAAATTTATTAAAATTTATGTTAATTTTAACTAATAAAAATATATTAATAAATATATATTATAGAGTGTGTTGTTAATATTATTTTATATTTATGTGCATTAGTTTTGCTGATGTGGACCTAGTGTTAAAGAAACACACTCTTATATGCATAAATTAATCTAGTTCGTTGATTTAAAGTTGACTGATTCACATTACATTTATAGAAATGAAATTGTGGCCACTTGCATTTTGTCAATGATGAAATTGTGGGGTGTGGGACACACCTTCCCTCTTGTACTTCATCCTGACTTCTTGCAGGTAACCCTTACCTTCCCCACTTGAGCAAAACCCAGACGATTAAAACAGGATTTTTTTTTAGCTTTTTTATTTTCTATATTTTTTTCACTTTTAAATATATTTTACAAACCAAATTTTAGAGTAAAATTGTACGCAAATGTTTGAGTAAAATTCATCATTTTAGTTTTTCTTAAAATTGTAACTATCCGTCAATTTTTCCTTTTAAATTTATAAAATAATAAATTAATTCATTAATTTAAAGAGTATCAATTAATTTAATTATTCTATCAAAATAATTTTTTAATAAATATCCATCACACCCAATACATCAAAAGATATATATATATATATATATATATATATATATATTTTGTTTCTTAAAAAAGTATATGAGAGTCTTTAAAAAATTTCACAAGATTACTAAACACTTTAACAAATACAATTTTATTAAACAAGTAATCAAACACAATCTCAAGAAATTGTTTCTAAGCGAAGGTTCACAATTACATGTATTGTCTAATTACTAGTGTAGCAGATACAATAATTGTTCAACGGATTAATCAATATACAAACATGCCAATTCAACCATTCAAGCAATATCAATCAAGACAGAATTTCACTAACACATGCATTCAAGATTAATCAAACAAGCAATAGAGAAAGACAAGAGAAAGGATAAGAGGATGATACACGGAGATTTATCCTGGTTCAGCTGTCAATATGACAGCCTACGTCCAGTCCCGAAATCGAACCGATTTTGGCCTTTCTTCCAATAGAATCGTCTAGAGTGTTTATACAGACTGTTCAGCTCTCACGGCCTATCTATCCAAAAACTAAACTCTCTTGCTTCTATTGAGCACCCACTGTATCCCTCAAGTCAATCAACAAACTCTCCCAAGATCACAGTGAAACTTCTTCTTGATGAGCCCTCTCAACAACGAAGATACCAGTTTCTATACTGGGTTTTTCTCAGTTCTTTCTTTACAAATACGTTGTTACAGAAAAGATAAAATGTATACATAAGTTGACTCAATCACTACAATGAATCTCACACAAGAAGTACTTTTCCAAATGAGTGTTGGTGAAATATTTCTTTTTCTCTCAAGTTGTCTTTTTCAGCTCTCTAAGATCATGAAGAATATTTGGTTCGGTTCTGAAAAAGTAATATCAAAGGTTATTCAAATTGTGAGCAAAAGATATGAAAGTTCGTTATGAGAGAAAGTGATTGAAATTGTTTATATAGTTTCTGAAAAACAACATATAAATCGATTTCCCAATCGATTCATTAATGTATTAAAACAGGCTCAATCGATTGCCCAATCGATTATCGCGAGTCTTGTTTTTCTTGAATCTTGAAACTATATGAACTAATCGATTACCTAATCGATTATTTTAATGCATTTTTCAGAAATTCATATGCAGTTCATATTGGAATCGATTGCATAATCGATTAAAGGTGTTTTGTTCCAACAACGAGATCAAAACAATCGATTACTCAGTCGATTCATTAATTCACATAATCGATTTGTGCATAGGCTAAGTTTTCCCTGTAACTTAAACTTTTTGTTCCAATCGCTTTGCCAATTGATTTCACTGGTCACTGGGACTCAGTTGTTTTCATCAAATCGATTTGCCAATCGATTTGGATTATTACAGAGAGTTAGCTTATTTCAATCAAATCGATGTGCCAATCGATTATGTAATATGTTCCTGAAAAATGATTTACCAGTTGGTTCATTCAATCGATTTCGTAATCGGTTGATACCTAACTTGTTACATAAGAAATTTGTTTCAATGGATTGTCCAATCGATTGTGTTTATCACAGAACATGTTCCTTTTGAAACCTTCTTTTCGAAATCGATTTGCCAATCGATTAGCTTACTAAATGGCTTGGTTTTGTGACTTGCACAATCGATTTGCCAATCGATTATTTTACTATCAACTTAGTCCTTGTGATTTGAACAATCGATATGCCAATCGATTTAATCACTAAAGGCTTGGTTCTGTGATTTACAAAATCGACTTATCAATGGATGTGCCAATCGATTGCTCAATCGATTGTTTAATCACAGAGTACACATATCGATTGCTCAATCGATTGTTTAATCACAGAGTACACATTTTCATACAACCCCTTTACAGAATCGATTGCCTAATCGATAGTCTTAGTAAATCTTTCAACTTTGGTTGATTCCTTGAGTTCCAAGCTATTGTCTCAAGTATGTAGGGTTGAGTTGTTGTTCCTGAAATTTTACTCAGTTTAAAATGTTAGATTTATCAAATGATGTATGAATATTGTATGTTTGTTAATTATGTCAAAATCATGATCAAGGGGACTTATGTCCAAGACAAATTTGTGGTACATAATATGAAAAAACACGACTAAATTAATTAATTTTTTTTTAATATAATAGATTATCTTGTTATTTTGTAATTTGAATAGTTTAATTGACTAACTTTTACTATTTCACAAATTAAAATGCATACTTCTTCAAAATTTTATTTTATTAAAAATGGTATATATAAGTGTTCAATCTGATAGACTTATTAATATTTTATAAAAAAAATAGGTCAACATATTGAAACATCAACCAAATAGTATTTTAACTTTTGAAAATCCATCAAATAAATGAAAAACCCGACCTATGTCCAGTTCGATCAACATAAAAAAAAAAAAAACAAAGTTGTTAGTCAATAAAAACTAAGAAAATCGAGTTGAATTGGTTAGATAATTGAACCAAATCCAGTTTGAGAAAACCACATGATTTTGAAAATTGTCCGCTTTTTCAAAAAACCATAATTTTTTATTTTTTTGCAAAAAAATAAATCTTAAATTAAAAAAATAATAAAAAAACATTTTTAAGTTTAATTTTAACAAAAAAAATCTTTAATTCACTTAAACCTTGATTCTACTTAATTTGTAAGACATTTGTAGTTGATTGATTGATCTATATAAGATTTAATATTTGAATTTATATTATAAATATTTATTTTTATTGTGAATTTTAATATATTGTTATAAATATTAAGTATTTATTATAAATTTTTTGAATTTGGAATTTTCTAAATTCTGAATATTTAATACATTTCATGTTTTTTTTTATCGACTAACCCAGTCCAGTTTTCAAGACATTGTACTCAAATAAACAAACTTTCACTAAGTCTACCAATTAATTACAATCAACAACTTTTTAGACAGTTAGCTTTTGTACCTTCCGGTAGTTGTATTTTCAATACTGAAAATTTCAAATTTTCGGAAGCTATTGGAAATTTCAAAAATTCTGAAAAATCCTATAGTTAGTTTTTGTTCATCGAAAATTTCGTTTTTTGAAATATCCGTAGTTATTCTATTAAACCAAAAATATAAAAAATTCTGTATGTTATTGAATTTAATTTACCAAAAAAATACATTAAATTTTAAAAAAATACCATAAATAAAAAAAATACATTAAATTTAAATTTTATCATTATTATTATTTTGTTAATTTTTATTTATTAGACAAAAAAAGAAAGTTATTATAATATAACAAGTTGGTTGTTTTGGCACATCTATTTAACCGCATATTTTATTTTATTTTATTAATAGAATTTTGATTTTTTTTAATTATTTTTAATTTATTTAAAAAATCAAAATACTATTAATAAAATATATTAAATTGAAGAAAAAATACAGTTGACTAAACGTGCCATAAACAAACCACGTGTCCCTAATATTTTGCCTATAAAATTGCAACGTATTTTCTTAACGACTCTATGCTATTTTTATTGCAAATATTTTATAAAATAACAACTTATTTTCTTAACAACTCTCACCTATTTTTATTCTGATGTAATAAAAAATAATAATAATAAAATATTGTTAATATAATTAAATAATAATAATAATAATATTTAAAAAATTTCCAGTAGTACTCCCGAAAATTTCAAATTTTCAAATTTCCGGTAGTATTCTCGGAAATTTCAAAAATGAAATTTCCGGTATTCATTAATAACTACAGGAAATTTCAAAAATGAAATTTTCTGTATTCATTTATAACTAACGGAAATTTTATTCATTATGAAATTTCCGATAAAAAAAAATTATTTTAAATTTTTACAGTTTATTAAGGATATTTTAAATATTTTAAACATAAATTTTTTAAATGAGGGAGTATAGAGTTTATTGAGGGGATACAAAAGCCAACTATCCAACTTTTCCATTTAAGAACAACGTTATTTCTCATATCTAGATCAGCATGCAATAACAAGCCATGTGGTAATTTCAATATAAATTTTTATCTGTGTACCCCCTATCATTTTTGTTGTACCCCTATAATTAGTGTTTTACCAAAATACCATTTTCAAATTACTTTCCTAGTACACATTATTATTATTCTTAAGTAATACTGCAAATATAATTTTTTACGGTAAAAAAAAAACAGTAAAAATAAATTTAACTTACATTTTCTTTTAAAAAATGATTACAACCACCCGCACACAATTTTTTTAAAAAATAATACTATAAAAATAACTTTTAAGGTAAAAAAAAATTATGAACAATAATTATGAAGATTTTTTAAAAAAAGATAAAAGTCACTTTTGTTGTAACAAAAAAATCACTTTTGTTGAAGATTTTTTTTTTATTTTATTTAAAAAAAAAACAAAAATTATGAAGATAGAAACCAAAATATAGGGGTATTCTAATATTTTCAGGAAATAATAACAATTTTCTGCTGAATGAACAAACCCACAAGAACTTTTGGGTTCGGCCAGGAAAAAAAACATATATACCTTAAAAACCAATTTTTTGTTTTTATGATTAGGAAAACGGTTAATGCATGATGAAATATGGAATCATCACCACCTTCTCCATTTATCTTCTTCTATCTTTTTCCTTTCACCTTCTTCACCCGACACTTTGCTCAAACAAACTCATGTTACTTTCATGTTTCACCTTTATCCACGGTAATTTCTTTTCCTCCTTCACAAGTTATTTGGTTAAACATTTCAAGCCATGCAATTATATTTCATTGTATTTGCAATGTTGAATGTATTGTTCAATTTCATTTTAAATGTAATCTAATCGAAATGAAAAATGTACATGTTGTGTTTTAATTAGATTCTAATTAGAGATTGTATGTAGCCTTGATGAAATTGTAATTATTTATGATAAACTTTCTTCTCATGCTTAAACCAATTAACCTAGTAATAATTTATAGGTTATGTAATTTAGAGGTGCATTATAATGACATGAAAAGTTATTTATATTTATATCATATATAGTTTGTGTAATATGTTCTTAAATTCAGTTCAGATTATGATTCATAACCTCTAAGGGGGTGTTTGATTTCACCTTATAAAATTTATTCCTAGGAGTATGAGAATGTGAATATACTTCCCCCCTTCTTTTTTTTGTGTTTGGTAATACACGTTTGGTTTGAAATATATGAGAATGAGAAAACATAATTTTTATAAACTCTTACCAAACATGAGAATGCTTTATTTCCAATCCACTTTTTCCAGGAATATTTGTGGTATAACCTTGAAACAAACACACAATTGAGAATACTATGCAAATACTTTTTTTAAAGGTACCAAATAATAAAATTCTCACTAATATATTGCTCAAAAAGTTATTTTTCGTAATAAATTTTGTATCCATGAATGAAACAACGCATCCTAAGTAAACTGCAATTTCGACTGGTGTTAATTATTCAATCATTGTCTCTTTATTTGCAAACTGCAATGTAACTAATACTCCTGTCTATATTTTTATGCACAGGTGGAAAACAAGTATTTTGAATGCCACATTTGTAAAAGAGAAAGCAATGAATAATGTTTATGAAGAGCTAGATGAAGCTAAATCTGAAATTGAAAGACTCAAGGCAGAACTTAGAAGCAAGAACAATTCACTTAAGAACTTGAAGAGATCTCATGATGCACAAGTCAATCAAATACAAGAAGCTATTTCCAAAGTTGAGAAGTTGGAACAAGAACTTCACCAAAAAGCAAATGAAATCATTTATGCAGAACAAATATATGAAGATAACAAAGAGTTCAACATCAAACACCTAAGTGTTGGAAATGACAAACTTAGAGAAGAAGGTTATGGTGAGAGGTTTGAAAAATGTGAAGATCAAACCAAAAGGTTGGTATTGGAAAAAAAGGAAACTTTTAAAGCATCCAAAGAACAAGGTAAAATAGATGACTTGTTCCACAAGTTACAGGAGGAAAACATGAAAGTGGAAGAACAATTGAAATGGAAAAAGGAACAGTTACTAAAACAGTTTGATCCAAGTATGGAAAAGTCTATATTGCTTGATGAAATTTCATTACTACAGACCAAGTTAGATTCTCATGTCAAAATATCACATGGTTTACAACATCAATTACAAATGTGCAAACAAGCACTTGCACATGAAGAAATCAAGAGAAAGTCTTTGGAAGTTGAAGTCTTAGATTTAAAGTCACAATTTGAAGGTGTTAGTAGTAAGTATCAAAAAGCCAATTTACAACTTGGTTGTTTAAACAATCCACAAGACAAAGATATTGAAGATCTTAGACATGCAGTGAAAACACAAGAGGCAAATAATAAAGAATCAAAATTCTTAAATGAGAAGTTTGAGCAAGAAAATCATCATTTAAGGAAGGAGTTGGAATGTTCTCATTCTTTTAATAATGAGATTGTGCTATTGAATGAGGAAATGTCTGTGATGCTGCTAGTTTTAAAGGAAGAAATTTCTGACCACAAGAAACTGCAGCATAATCATTCGTCGCATAAGGAAATGCTCGAAGAATCAACAAAGTGTGGAATGGAAATTGACTTGAAAGAACATATAAAGAAATTTTCTGGTGATTTAAACAAGCCAAACATTGAATTGGATGAAAGAACATGTGAAAGAAGTGAAATGGAATTTGAATTGCAAATGTATAAGTCCTTTGTTCAAAGTTTGAAGAATGATCTTGAAAAAAGTATTGTAATGCGAAAAGAACTCGAAAAATCTCTACTTGCACAAGTAGATTTCAGTGAAAGTCTCAAGCTTGAGAAAGATAGCTTGGATTACAAGGTAGAAGAGAAAGAAAATAGAATAAATTATCAACAACTACATGTATTTCTATTGGAGCAAGCATTGAAAGTAAGAGAGACAGAAGACTATGTGGAAAAAACCAATGAATTTGATAAAGAGAGTTCTATAAAGGGAGAAAGCATGGCAAAATATGAACTCATGCATCATGTTACTTCATTGGAGAAAGAGTTTATTAGCACCTTGATACCTTTTAATTCACAACTAGCTGAAAAACAAGCTGAAATAATTCAAGTACAAGAAGTTTGTGATAAGATAGCAGAAGCTGAGGCTCTAGCTATTATTGAAATTGAAGAGAAGAAGTTAATGATAGAAGAACTAGAGGATGATATAATTGACATGGAGCAGAAACTGAAATTACAAGAACAAAATTGGATTCAATTAAAACAACTTGCATTGGAAATTGAAATGGAAATAGAAGCAAAACAGTTAAGAATAAAGGAGTTAACTGATAAAATTGAGAGTAAGCTAAGAAGCTCAGATGTTTTGCTTCAAAAAATAAAGATGGAGAATAGAAGTTTGCTTGAAAATGACACAAAGTTGTCACCTGAAAGGGAGAATTTGTTGTGTTTTATTCTTGGATTGAGTGATAAAATGAGTGATTGCACAAATGCTGACACCAAACTTGTTGATGTATTGAGAAGTTTAGTTCAGTCTTTTGAGAAAGATTGTTTAGGAGGAATGAATTTAAAAAATGAGAATATGATATTGCATTCTCCTACAGGGTTGAATAAACCTGAAAACTTGTCTGATTTAAGGTCACCATTTAAGGAGCTCAACAATAAGTTGCAAAAGAGAAAAGATTTGTATGAGTCTAGAGGAATGACATGAGTATAGGATAGCTAGCTAGTTTGAAGCATTAATATTTCATTAGATTGTATAATATAGAATCCATTTGTTTTAGCTTGTGTTATATTATTTTTTATTGTGATAATTTCAATGCAATTGTTCCACAACTTACATCTAGTTTCTTTTCTAAGCATCCAATACTTTATCCTCAAGTGGTTTCCATAAGCTTCCAAGGCTTGTTTGTGTCTAGCTTATGATATTGCACGAGTAACATTTTTTTTTTCCAACTGATTTTACACTTTTTGCAAAATATTTTTGTAGATTTCAAATGAGATTTTTTGTTTCTTTTACAGTACTCAACTTAAATGTTTAGGTATATGGTAAAAATCACCTATGAGGGTTGTTTTGAGGTGTTTCATTTGAGTAGAGGGTTGATCTAGTCTCAATTGATCATGGAATAGCAATAAAAGTAAATTACACAATAATGGAGCATAGTGCAAGACATTTTGAAAATGATGTTTCCTCTAACAAAAATTTGAATTATAATTTATCGTAACATAACATCGCAGAGATGATTATTTTCTTATGTTATACTCAAATTTTATTATCATATATATATACATCAAAATTATTAGAGAAATGATAGCAACACATTTTCTTTAATTAATCGATAATTCAAATAAAATTCACTAAATCACATTAATTTCACATAAGTTTAGCGAAATTTATATAACAACTTTAAATATGTAATTTTTATTAATTAATATATACAAATGAAAAATAAAAATTAGTAGATATATACAAATAATTAAGTAACTAGAAGAACTATGAATTTTAAGCGATAAAATTCATTTAGAATTTATTTTCTGATGTCATTTTCTTATTTAGCAGGAGTTTTATTATGAAGTATAATTTGATCCAACTTTCAAATAAACTTATCTTGAAAATACTAGCTTATGAAAATGACACTATTAACTTATCCCAAAAAGAAAAACAACAAATTGGCATAAAATAATAGGTGAAAAAAACAATTGGTGCTTGAGACAGTGCAGAAACGTGAATGTTTTTTTATACCAAAAAATAAAAAATAGAAAAAGAAACGTGAATGTTTATGGGGGACACGTGGAAATCATATCCGTGGTTCACAAGTAATAATTAATTAACATTTTTAAATTAAAATTAAAATTAAAATTAAATAAAAACAAAAAAAATTATGTTTTTTTTGTTCTGTGTCCTTTGCATTTCCATTGCGCCTCGTAGAAGCAGATATACTAAATTCCAATTCTAAGAATTAAGACTTCTTCATCATCATCATCACTGGTAACCAACCAATTAATTCTCCAAACCTTACCGAATTTTAATTATTTTATTTTCAATTTTCCCGTTCATTCCACATTCGTTATTTCATTCAATTTCGTGTGCTTCTCTGTTTATAACCTAATTTTAATGTTTAACTCATTAAATTGTTCCGTTTTGGTGGTTTCGAATTTAGGGTAAGTTAGCTTTTTAAGTTCTAAAAGAATTTTATGCTAAGTTTTTTTTTTTTATATAAGCAGAATTTGATGCTAAGTTAGTTGTACAAGAATTTAATGTCTGTACCCCAAATGTTAGAGACGATTAGGGATTCTTCGGTGTTGCCTATTGCTGAAAAATAGCAGTTTGTTTAAATTTCGATATGTTACGTTTTTATATGAAGCTATAGTTGCTGTTTGACAATATTTGGTAGTTTGTACTAAACGGCATATTGCAGAACAATAGTGATTTGATTAAAGTACCGATTTGTTATAAGGCCATTACGCTACTATACCCGCTATTTGACAATGATAGATATTTATTTAGGTCTCTATTATGTGTTGTGAACTTGTGATGTCTTCCATCAAGAATTAGTTTCAGTTATTTCTGAGTTATACTACTATTATTTTGTGTGTGTGTAGAATTAAGGCTAAGTGAAGTTTACATGTTTGATATCCTTAACCTTTCTGATGCTTCACGTGATTAATATCGATTTAGCTGCAGGAAACTGAGTTGAAAGATTGTCAAAGTCTATCTGAAAAAAACTCTATAGAGTATAGACTTTTGTGTTGAATTGTATCAAAGTCTGCAATAGTACTTGGCCATCAATTTTGATACAATAATGGCTCTTCCTGGTTCCCTGCAACTGTCCCATGGATTGGGACTTTGCAGGAACCTGAGCTGCAATATAGATCAGGTACTAGAAATATCTTCAGTTATGCATTCTTTGTGCAGGGTTCAGTTTTGCAAATTTCTCACTTTTTCCACCACTTTATGGTTTACAGAGGAGGGTAAAGGGGAGATGCAAATCACAGTTATTCAATACATTTCCTTCGTATTCAGTTTCGGTATGTTATTAAAACATTGAGATATTGTTGTGTTGCTTACTGTTAATTCAATGTGTAATTCGCGTGCTAAAATATTGTGGTGGTGTTGTGAAACTGTAGCCTAATATGCGACTGTGCCCGTTTTCTTTGAATTACAGGCTTCTTGGTACTTTTTTTATAACGGTAAATGTTTGTAAGTTAGTGGTTATGTTAGTTTTCAGTGTTCGAACCCTAGACTTCTTGGTACTGTTTGATTTTGATTATACATGCATTTTTTTGTCTTCTGTCATTTGCTTGTCGTAATATTACTTTTCCCTATGTGATTTGATCTATAACACACCTATCAGCATAGGTATTATGTATAGCTGGTGGGATAATGGGTCTTGGGCCTACTTCCAACAATTGGGCTGAACAGGAATCCAACAAAATTCATTATCTCATCACTAGCATATAAAATTTCACAGCATTTTTTCTTTCTTTCTACTTCGATGAATGACACATTCAGCATTGTGCCAGTATCTGTAATATTGTCAGGCAATAATGTGCTACTTGTATGCCTGTATTTAATGATGCTTGAATGTTGATAATTTATACATTAGTAATAATTAGATTAAAAAATAATGCCTCTTCAAGATTAAAGAAATTGCATGACTATTTTCTTTTGCACTAGAAAGTAACTGATAGACAATCTTCCATTGCAGTTCATGAAACAGGACTACAGGGGTCTTCAACACCTCCATCCTGTAAACAGGTCAACACTTACATTGTCTTTCAAATCCCGCTCTTTTAAATGTCATTGTTTTTTAGTGCCAAGACAAGGAATTGATCTTCCTGCTGTTAAGGTGGCTACTACAGTGCTGGCAAGGTGAATTTTGTTGCCATTAAGCATACAAATTTAAGTACTATATTTTTTAATGCTATACACTAACATAATTTTCTGCAGGTGCTGTAATGTGTTACAAAATAGTTCAGTCATTGTAAAGTTGATTCCTGCTGTTGGCATTATCATTTTTGCAGTATGGGGTGTTGGACCATTAATGTTTCAGACAAGAAAACTGTTCTTTCAGGTGATTTAGAAATTTCTCTGTTATTCATCTTGTAATAACAAATTCAATGCGGTTGACTCGTAAGTCTAATAGTGTACGCTGAATTCTGCAGAGGAGTGATAATAGTTGGAAAAAGAGTACCACTCATTACATAGTAACTTCATACCTTCGACCATTACTGTTATGGACTGGAGCCGTACTTATTTGCAGGTTCACTGTTACAAAATAATAACTTTATCTGAAGATGAATGTGTTACATCTTTTTCTGATAAACCTATTCTCTACATACTGAACTGTTGGCTAATTGCAGAGCATTTGAGCCAGTAATTTTACCTACAGAAGCTAGCCAGGCTGTTAAGGAACGACTTTTGAATTTTGTTAAATCATTGTCGACTGTAGTGGCTTTCGCCTATTGTTTATCAAGGTGTGCGTATTTCCTTACCTTCAGAATATCTCTTGAAATTGATTAAATGTTTGGTCACTTATTAGTGCTACTAGTTAACTAGGCTATTTAGGATTTTCTTCCCCCTTTCATGAGAAGGCATGTCTGATTTTCATTTATTTAGACGAATTGTGACACACCTTCTTATTTTTTTGCTTTATTGAACAACTCTGCTGAATGTTTTCAAAATACATCATTGTTGTAGCATGCTTAAGAATTTTCCCCAGATCATTAGATCCAATATGTTGTTCTTATTAAGTTTTGCTTCTCGCTTCCATAAACTAATTGTGTAATACTCTTATGCAGTGTAATTCAACAAGCACAGAAATTTGTAGCAGAGAGTACTGATGCAAGCGAGACAAGAAATGTTGGTAACTTTTCTCTATGTAAAGGCAATTGATGTTACAGTCTAATATGAAGTTTATACATTACACACACACACACACACACACACACACACACACACACACACACACACACACACACACACACACACACACACACACACACATATATATATATATATTTATATATAATTCGCTGGCTACAAAAGTTGGCCAATATAGTTACCCATCTATATACTCCACCCTATATCAATTATAAGCAAAAGAAACTAATTTGGTGGTCCAAAATATAAGCATATCTCAAATAATTTTGCCATTTTAATGATATCATTCATATGCTTCCATTCAATTAATAAAATACTATTAAGGGCAGTTTAGAAAATACTATTATTTCTTTTATTGCATTAAGAAAATTATTTGCAGTTTTAACTAAAAATCTTAATTAGCATGACTTTAGGTATTTTTGCTTACAATCAAATTTGGATGAAGTAATGGTGTGTATTTATTTGTATTTCTAGATTTACCATTTCCCCTTTCGATTTGTATTACAAATAGCGACTATTAGCAATTCAGTAGATTAATTTTAATTTACATAAATAAAACCATGTTGTTAGGAACCCAAGAATTGGATTCCTAAGAAAGAACACTTTTATTAAGAACTAGGAGAGAAATCTCTCCTCCAAGGATATCCCCTTCACAATAGAGAATACTCTATTCACAATTACAAATATTCAATGATCTCTCTGTAACTCCCTAACCTCCCTAATTATACAAGTAGCCTTATTACAACCTCAACTAACTAACTCATCAACTAACTATTATTGTTAACTAACTACTAATCTAAGTCCTAACACATGTAGAACTGGAAGCACTTGAACAAAATATGATAGCTCCCAGGTTTATGAGTTAAAAGACAAGTAGCTTTACAACTACTATGTATTGAAGATAATAATTGTGAAAACCTGGATTTCAGTTAATTGTTTGGTTACTAGTTGTGGTTTCAATTCAAACGTATAATGAATTATCTGTTTTTGTCAGATGGGGTTCCAATTTGCAGGCAAAGCTGTTTATTCTGCAGTATGGGTTGCTGCCTTTTCATTGTTTATGGAATTGCTGGGCTTCTCCACCCAGAAATGGGTCACTGCTGGAGGTTTTGGGACAGTTTTGTTGACTCTTGCTGGTCGTGAGGTTTGAGATTTGTTGTTGCTTATAATCATCCTAATTCTGTTGTATTTCACTATTTTAGTGGTAGCTATGATATTGTGGAACTTATTAACATTAAATATCATTGGTTTAGATATTTACAAACTTCCTTTCAAGCGCGATGATTCATGCAACTCGGCCTTTTGTGGTAAATGAATGGATTCAAACGAAGATTGAAGGATATGAGGTTTCTGGCACTGTTGAGGTGTGTTAAATTGCACTTTTTAACTATCGAATGTGGGAATCATATATTAAATATGTATCATGTTTTGTTTATATAATAACTTAACAGAAAGAAATCATATAATACGGTGTAGTGATTTTGAGATCTCTGAGTTAGGCATAGATGTTTTCTTGCTATGCAGCATGTTGGCTGGTGGTCACCAACAATCATTCGAGGTGAAGATCGTGAAGCTGTACACATTCCAAACCACAAATTTACGGTGAATGTTGTGCGGAACCTCAGTCAAAAAACACATTGGAGAATCAAAACCCACCTAGCCATTAGTCATTTGGATGTAAATAAGATTAATGTAAGAAATAATTTTGTTGTTTTTATTGAAATTGCTTTTCACCACTATAGTGTTTTATGGTATTTTTCCCAACGACAAATGGTTTTAATGCTTCTGCAGAACATTGTTGCTGACATGCGGAAAGTATTAGCCAAAAATCCTCAAGTTGAGCAGCAGAGGTTGCACAGGAGAGTATTTTTGGACAATGTAAACCCTGAAAACCAGGCTCTTATGGTATGTATGAACTGGTTAGACTGCTATTGTATCTTACAATCAATTATTCTGTGCTAAATGATAGGGGTCTTACATGAGACTAATTCTTTATTCCTCTTTTCTGGAAGTTGTTAGCCACAATACACAGTTGTGGGATAAACAATACAGAGGAAAAATTCCTTCTGTGGTTTGTGTTATTAGACTGAGATAGCTTTCTGTTTCAGAAGGACAGACTCGCGTGTAGTTTTTAGTCTGCTGCCTACCTTTGGCTCGAGTGCTTTAAATAATACTTCCTATGTCTCATAATGAGTGTCACTTTAGCAAAATAAAATTTGTCTCAATGAATGTCATTCACAATTTTCAATGCAATTTTAAATATTTTTTTCCTATACTACCTTTCAATGATTACTATATACACAATTTCCAAAATATTATTATACTTTGCATTGATAATAGTGAAAAACCTACTAATAGTTAAAATGGATAGTTTGGTAAAATGGCATCTCTTTCTTCTAATTATTGCATTTCTTAATATGTATGGAAATCTTGAAACGATACTCATTGTGAGACGATGAGGGTATATCTCTAGATTTCATTGGCCAGCAATTGACTTCTAAACTTTGGCTTTCTTCCACATGTATTGCTTTACACTTAGTTTAATATTAGTTCCATTTGAGGTTACATTGTAAAATTCATGGCTAAACACTTACATTCGTACAGTATAGGAGCTTGAATACACACTAGTTTGCCTTAGTTACATGTGCATCTATCTTCATTTGTGCAGATTTACACCTGAAAAGTTTCCCCCCTTACCTTCTCTTTTTGTTCTTTCAATCAAATTTGTGTACTTACAATTGACAGCTTGGAGTATTCCTTGATCATGATCAAATCAAACTGTTGTCCAGATGATTATTAGTGTGCTATCTTATGATAGTTATGTATTTAATATAAAACATAATATATATTTTTTTCCTGATTTTCACAGATTCTGGTGTCTTGTTTTGTTAAGACCTCACATTTTGAAGAATATTTGTGTGTTAAGGTAAGAATACTTCTTATTAATATAGAATATGCTCCTTGTTCTGGCCAGCAGTTTAGTTTGATGAAAGATTCATCTGATATTCCATCTATTGGATTTTAAAAACAGGAAACTATACTATTGGATCTTCTTAGAGTTATCAGCCATCACCGAGCCCGGCTTGCAACACCAGTCCGTACCCTGCAGAAAATATATAGTGATGCTGACTTGGATAACATACCATACACAGATTCTGCTGGAACAGTAACTAACCGTCCACTATTAGTGATTGAATCGTCTTACAAGAACAGTGCAGATGATAAAATGAAAAGTCGATCAGCACGTGCAACTGTTGATCAAGATAACAAGACAACTGTGCGAAACAAACTCGATATCAAGACAGATGACAAAGTTGGACCAATAGGAGCACCAGATATCAAGGTTAGAGGAACTCAAGATGACTCTGAGGTGGATGCCAAAGTCATAGCATCTAATTCCGATGCAAATGGAAACTCTAAACCTGATCATGAAGTCGGTGAAAACAAGACACTTAAATCAAATTTAAACAAGGAAAATGTGGAGGTGCCAGAAATGTCTTCTATTTCCAACTCCAAGGGTCAAACCATTAAAAACATCAAGCCGAACATCGACTCTGATAACCTAATTTTCTCATCAACAACCAACACTGACAAAGCCAATGGACTTCCTACAAATATGCCAACAAAACAGCAAGGAGAAAGGAAACCTGCTCCATCTAGGCCTGTTCTTGAAGATAATCTAGTACTGGGAGTTGCATTGGAGGGCTCGAAGAGGACACTTCCTATTGATGAGGGGAATGACACAGTGACAACTCAAGATGCAAAGGAAATGGCTGCATTCCAGGGTGGAAATGGATCTCCAAAAGCTACTGATGGGAATGTAAAGTAAGATTGTAGTTGCTCCTAGAGGAATTTTTAGTTATCAGCGTGTTTAACTAGTTAGTTGTTTGAAGGCTTAGTCTTCCAACTTTTATGTACACAGCTGAAAATTCGAACCACATTCCCATCCATGAGAAGCTGTATATATTATCACTTAATGTAGTTCATATCATATTCCCCTCAGGTTTTGGGCTACTATTGTAATGTTTATCATTTTTGCTGTTTTAGCAATGCATATTGATATGATTCAATTATACTGTCTAACTGACTGACATGGATTTTTCTTAATAGAAGATAACCCATGATGCAGAAATCAGAAAAAAGAATAAAATAAGTTTGGATCTTCATTGTTCTTTAAATCCCTACTTATTAGTGAGACAGAGATAATGTTTTTGGTTGTTGTTGCTGCGGCTTCCTTGTTCTTTAAGTGGGTGTTTGTTCTTGCAGTTAAATGGCAGCAGCGTGCGGTGAGTTGGAAGCTACACTTTAAAGCTTCAGGAAATCCACATTAGATATAAATTGGAACGCGAAATTTTTATTACAAACTGCAGATCCAAACATTACCTAAATAACATGACATATAAACCAAATGTAATGAAATATACACATTTTTTGTGCAATAGTGCAAGCACCGGTCATTGTTACAAATGTGGCTTATTTTTCTATTGTGGTGTGTGATGTTCATTGTTAAGAAAATGATGAGATTCGTATTACATATGGATGGTGCGAATTTGAAGAACATAGAAACAAATAATATTTGCATGGGCCTTTAAAATTCAAATGATTTCTTACATAACATATAAACTAAAATGTAAACATCTGCTAAAGTAAAATATTTGACAAAAATGAAAATTTTGGTGCAATATGATTTTAATGGCCAGCAATAGTTAATAATGGGAAGAAAAATAAATAATATTTTTACTTATAACCCCATTTGGTTGAATGTCCAAGACAGATCAATAAATTCAATATAAGTGATAAAATTAGTAGGCTGTTGGGGTGGGAAAAAATTGGGACCAAAATGGAAGAGAGTAACCCCTCATAATGATTATTCGAATTGCTTCTGTACTATTTGGTACTAGTACTATACAATTCTTTAAACATGGTTGGTTGCCTTGGCCAGCAGTTTTCTTTTTGAAGATATTTTATTTTATTTTTGATTTAATTTATTTTTGAAGATAGTCTTGTGGAAAGCAATGTATTTTATTTTAGATTATCTTTTAGATGTTTATTATGTTACCATTTACCCGAATAATGAATAATGTGTCAACAGTAACACAACTCTTGTTTAACTGTAAACTACCCTATAGGCTATAACGTGATTTAAGCGAAAAAGCATAATATAAATGAATGAATGTTAAACAACAATGTGGCTCCTGTTATTGAATTATAAATAATATTGCCCCTGCTAAGAATGCCATCATCTCATCTCATACATACATCTCTCACACATGAATTCTCTAGCTGACACAATGCTTCCACTGTCAATGTAACCAGTAATCATTGTATTCCATGAAGCAAAATTCCTCTCTGGCATTTGTCGAAACAAATAACAGGCCTCATCCATTTTTCCTGCTTTGGCATATCCAGAAACCATAGAGTTCCAAGAAATCACATCTTTCCTAGGAATCTCATCAAAAAATTGTTGAGCCTCCTCCAAGTTACCAGCTTTTAGATACCCACTTAAAAGAGAATTCCAAGAAACAACATTTCTGTCAGTCATTTCATCAAACACCTTACGTGCAGTCCCCACATCACCAATTTTACAATAGAACTTTATATTTACTAGTAGACTTTTTGAGTAAAATATCATTCTATACTGAAGTTGTAAGCGTCTTCCACTACACTGAATAATTTAATATTTCGTAAATTTTAAATTTATTCATATTTACAGTTTCATAATTTAGGATAGTTTACTCTAAATTG
Source organism: Cicer pinnatifidum (assembly GCA_037974775.1). NCBI lineage: Eukaryota > Viridiplantae > Streptophyta > Magnoliopsida > Fabales > Fabaceae > Cicer > Cicer pinnatifidum. Next base: position 9,595,620 of record JBBPBR010000002.1, read on the forward strand.
TTTATTATAATAAAAAATGAAAAGCTCACAAAATTCCAATTATTTAGATATGTAAGTTGTAATTTTGATTTTTATTAGTGACGTTAATTTTTAAAGTGTTTGAAATATTTGAGTTTATGAAATTGTAATATTTACAATGTTAAAATCATTAATTAAATTTATCGTTCATTTAATTAAATTTGTCATGCTATGGATACACATCTATTTTCTATTTACCTGAATCATTAAATTAGTGTTTGTTTTCTAGACAAGTATTGACTATGTCGTACAATCATTGGAAGAACAGAAGGGGAACATTCATTTGTGGAGATATTGCCTGATACAATCTTCCTATATTAAAAAAAACTGTTGTTTCCTGCTTGTAGTGCTTGAGCAAGTCCTGCAAGTCTCAAATAGACAGTGACAAATCAGTTGAAATTTTCATTGTCCCTTAACTAACATTGTTACCATATAATATAATTTAACATTATTAGTTTTACTTCTCAGTTCTCACTAAGGTTTTATTGTTGTAAATAAACAAAACAGAGATGTACACCATAAATGGATTGAGGGTGGCAACTATGAACTTTGTATTGAAGATGTACGAGATGAAATATGGGATATGGTTAAGCCAAAAGATCCACTCAAGATAACATTGGCTGATCTACTGGGCTGCAAACAGGGTGGAACTGTAGCCAGCATGCTCATAGATGTGCGCGGTTTCTGGGCTCACGACAACAGAGAAAATCTTCTACAAGAAGAAGAAGAGCCAGAAGAAGAATAGCTCTCTGGTCAGGGTCATGCTAACAGAAAGCTGCTGCCTTAAATTAACCTCGTAATGTAACCTTCGTGCTGTGAAATTAGTTGTGTTCATCTGAATGTTAACCGTAAAAATACCATAAATTAGTGTATCTAGTAATTGGTTCGTAGTGAGAACTTTAACTTATTGTTGTAGCCTTAATGCTTTTGTTATGATTGAATATAAAACCAATAATACTAGATTATGGCCCGCGCGCTGTACGTGTATTAATTAATTAATTTTATAACTTTTATAAGTAATATTTTATGTATTATAAATATAGTTATCTTATAATATTACTTTATTGATTTGTAATAATTGAATATGATTTGAAAAATTAAAATGAGAGAAAAATATGTTTATCACAATAATTTAATTCAATTTTTAAAATATTTTATAAAATTCGTATGATAATTTATTATATAGGATAATTGTTTGACTCATTGTACTTTGATTGTTAATTTATTTTTCAACATATAATGGTAGTTGCATTTATTTGATGAAATAAAATGTAAAATACAAACCAAAAAATAAGATATGAAAATTTAAAAATATGATTGACTATTTAATATTTTTTATTTTAAAAAATATTAATATTGAATTATATTGTAGTGTAGTATAAATTTATTTGTTTTATTAGTATGATATTTTAATTGTGAGCATGAGAAGTTGTTGTAA
>JBBPBR010000002.1:9618499-9629328 GCA_037974775.1 Cicer pinnatifidum
TGTACTTTCTATCTTATATAAAAAATATATAATTTTGTTTTCAATTCAAATCATTTATTGTATTTTACTTATAATTTAAAATTTCTATTTTAAGTTTTAAAATATATGATTATGTTTGATACATAGATAGGTATGTATATTATTAATTATATTAAATGTATTTTAGATTTTATTATGAACAATAAATAATTTATTTACACTTCTTTGTTGCATTTATTTTATTGTTTATGTGAATTATTAAATGCGACAACTAATGAAGACATGACATGTCTTTATTAAGTTGGTCGAGTTTGTTGTGTGAAAACTTAAATCAAGATAAAAGGTGAGAGAATACTTAATTTTATAAGTATAATATAAATGTAGAATGAACGGAACTCTCATAATTATCGTAGATTTATCTTGAGTTTATCACATAGAGTGGAGCTGTATTGATCAACAATTAATTAAAAACATATGAATGGTGACAACGATGATTCAAATATGATTTCGAAAGTTATATAATTATTTTAAATTAATTTATGTCAAAATTGTATGATATTTAATTTTTATGAAATCTTGTATTAATTGTTTTGTTTTCTTGAATGGAGTTATGATTATACATAAATGCACTAATTGCTAGATTTTATTTCTTTTCTTTTTTACGATTAATAGGACTGAACTGTTTGTTACAATTAAGTGTACATATTTGACGGTTAGTTCTTGAATCATCAAAAGTTTCTCCAATTATAGGAAAATTTTACATGTAACCATATCGAGACCAATTTTTACTATTAACCTTATAATAGTGGGAAAGGAAAAAATTAAACTATACTATTATGTGGTTCAAAAAAAAAATCTTAAGAAGAGATTATTTGATGTCTAAGTATATATGCACCTCCTCTCGTCTAATAGAAACAATTAACACACATTAATTAACGAAAAACAATTTTTCTTTCAAATGGTCAGCATCCATGAAAAGCAGTTAGCTCATGTTAATTATTGGAAAACCATTGTTCCCTTCATATTTCCACTTTTCATGAAAAGCAATTAACATGTGCTAACTAATGTAGTGGAAAAACGATCTTCTTTCCTCTTCCGATAGTTACACTTTGTTTCATATATTTATTTTAACTATATTCATTCAAAGTTGTACTATACTCATTTTGTTTGTGACTATGTAGGTTCAATATTAAATCAGTAACAGATTATTCAAATTAAATCAATATATTAATTAAAGTAGACGTCTAGCAACGTTCCTTAACGTCCGAATAGATTTTACTTTCAAGAACCCATATAAAAATAGTATAGTATCTTCTTCCATTGTTACAACTCTAATTAACTCTAGAATATGATATTATTGTAAACATGTAATAAGTTAACATCTATGACTTAAGAAACTTATTTCTTCTTTCCTTCAAGTTAAGTCTTCTCAACACAACTAGAAAGTTCAACATATTGGTTGAGGAATACGAAACACACTATCAGATTTGGTTACGAGTTGAAAAATATTTCTTTTGAGAATTGTTTCTCTATACCTTAACTTTATGAACTCTAATGACTTATGAAATTTTGTGCTAGTGAGTTCTCTTATTTTCTTCTTCAGTCTTGAGTATTTAAATATAAAATAAGTCAAAATTTCTCATTTGTCCTTGCAAAATCTGAACCATATCTTTACAAATAATAAATATTTTTTTCTTTTGAGTGTTCATTCTTATAAACAATTTTTGATCATATCTTCTTGTAAATTATGATCAACTCTTCTTGTAAATAATTCATATCTTCTTGTAGATAGATCTTGACCAAATCGTCTTGTAAATAATTCATATCTTCTTGTAGATAAATCTTGATCAAATCACTACAAGAAAAAAGATCTACCGTGACACTAAACTTTTAGTGATATTTCGTTGTTTGTCACTATAGTTACTTTTAGCTACAGACAAAGTGTCACTTATTCTCATTTATCTAATTTTCATCTAATTTTTATCTAATTTTCAGTGTCAATCAGGTAAAGTGAAAGGAAAGTTCATTATTACTTTCTTATTAAAAAAACTAAAGGAGTCTGGATCATTCTCACTCTTTAGCTGGAAACCCTTCTTTTTCCACTTGCTACAACACTCATACAACAAACCAGTTTGCCACCGCTCAAGCTCTCTGGCCGCCACTTCAACGTCTCCTTCACATGTTCTCTCGTTCTCTCTCTCATTCGCTCTCTTGTTCATTCTCTCTCGTTCGTTCTCTCTCGTTCGCACTCTATTTCACTCTCATTCGTTATCTAGTTTGCTCTCTCTAATTTGTTCTATTTTCATGATTATTTGTTGGTAAATGAACGTTTATTAATTGATTTGCAAACCCTAACTCGTTCTCTCTTTTCTGTTTTGCACAGCTCATTGAAATCCCTAACATCTCATTTCACTGGTAAGAACTTGAAAATCCCTAACTCTTGTAGTTTAATTCTTCTTGGGTAAACCTTCTAGGGTAACTGAAACAAATAAGAAATGAAACCTTCTAGAGCGAGTGAAGGATTTTCTGTTAATGGAGGAAGAGTTTGTTGCTTATCAAGATCAGTTGAAACCTCAAGAGGAAAAGGCTGAAGAAGATAGATCTAAGGTTGATGATTTAAGAGGTTCGCCTATGAGTGTTGGTAACTTGAAGAACTTATTGATGAGAATCATGCTATTGTTTCTTCGTCAGTTGGACCTGAGTATTATGTTGGAATTTTATCTTTTGTTGATAAGGATCAGTTGGAGCATGGTTGTGCTATTTTGATGCATAATAAGGTATGTGTGTTTGTTAATTTGTGTAATTTATGAGAAACTTTTTGAATTGTGGATTTAGGGTTTAATTTGGAGGATGTGTTATTTGTTTTTGAAGGGATGGTTTAGTATTGGGTTTTTTATGATTTTGTTGGAATTAGATGCTTATTTAGGAAGATTGCAAGTTTTATACTTATGATTTTGATTATAAGTCCCTATTTGGATAAATATTTTAGCCAAGTACTTAATAGTTTAAATGCATATCATATAAGTGCTTATGTATATGCTATTTATGTAACAAAAGATAAAATAAAGTTGAACTATATAGCTTATTTTCATAAGCTCTCTCAAATAGTCTTTTAAGTGTTTATCTTAGTAGATAAAGTTCAAATAACCCAATCCAAACAAACTCTTAAGTCTCGTTTTGGCTCATTAGTGATGCTTGATGGAACTAAAATATGGGAGGGTTGAGATTTGTGATTGGAGTTTTAATCAGTGATTCTCTTCCACTTTGTCCTGTTGGTTCAATCAGTGATTCTCTTCTAGTCCTCTCATTTGTCTCTAATAATGGCAAGTGAAGAACAAATTTCAACTGTGCTCTAATAATCCTTTTGTGAATTTTATCTATATCATAATATGATTTTAGTTTATTTTTCATAACATATTTTATTAGTTTTGTTCACTTTATTACATTCTGAAATGTTTTTACTAAATTGGTATATGTAATCGAATGCTATTGAAATTTAATGTTTGTTAAGCTATTTTTTTACATTTATTACATTCTAATTTATGTAGAACCTCTCAGGTTGCGTTATCCCAAATTGTAGTATTTTGGATGTTGTTGGCCAGAAAATGATCAGCACTCCTAGAGTTAGTGCCACTCCTAGAGTTAGTGCCACTTTTTTCAATGCATTGGCTAAGGTTTGGAAATTATGTTCATCTTATTAGTATGACAAGATATTGCTTAGGTTAGTTTTTGTTGTTGTATATTTTGTTATTTCGTTGAACTTGTTTATGATCAAACTTGTTATTAAACAGACAAATATAAATGTCCGAGCTTTATATAGCACAAGGTTGTTCTGAGTATAATATTACTGTTATTGCTAAGCGAGAGGATTGTATAAAAGCTGGTTTTGGCTTCATCAGTTGTTGGTTTTGCTTGTCTTGGTTGGTAATACATTTTATACTGATTTTTTTTAAGCTTTCTTTCATTCATTAGTTATTATGAGTACCAAAACAAATTGGAATTCGTCAGTCGTTATCGGCTAGTACTTTTGCAGTCTTCAATCATTTCCCCAAATGACAAAACCATTGGCAAACTTGTCATTTCGGTACTCCTTTAAAGGAATCAAACATGGCATCTGATGCATACAAGGAGGCAGTCCTTCAGGCAAAAGAACATATCAAAGCAGGAGATATTTTCCAGATTGTATTAACTTAGAGATTTGAACGAAGAACATTCGCTGATCCATTTGAAGTCTATAGAGCATTGAGAGTTGTGAATCCAAGTCCATATATGACTTATTTGCAGGTTTATTTCTATATAACATATAAAAATACTTCATTTGGTAAAGTCAATGTTCATCTCTTTCATGTTTTGATGATGATCATTTTTTTGTAAACAGACTAGGGGGTATATTTTGGTTGCTTCTCTTTCAGAGATTCGTGCGCGTATTAAGAATGTATGTTTTCGTACATAGTTAGATTAGATTTTTAAATTAATTGATACTTCTTACTTGGTCACTTAAATGTTTATCACAAATCTTAATGGAAAAAATATTAGAAGTGAATAGTTATCATGATCTTGTCGTGAACTGAAAAAGATTGTGAACCGTCCATTGGCTGAGACATGTAAAAGGGGAAAGACTCTAGAAGAAGATGAAAAATTATCAGTGCAGCTCCTGAAAATGCTGGTTGATTTGGGACACAATGACATTGGAAAGGTTTGTCATATACTTTCACTTTAACCCAGTTACATTATGTTCTTATGCAATAGTTTACGCTATGATTTTGTATATTTAAAGAAATATTGCACTCTTAACAAAAATTATATTTGTAGGTCTCAAAAAGTGGTTCTGTTAAAGTTGAGAAGCTTATGAATGTTGAAAGATATTCCCATGTCTTGCACATAACCTCAACGGTGATAATCTTTTCTTTTTAGATAAGAAAATATTTATCAAATAAATTCAGCATACTATATAATATTTAATTCCATGTAATATTTAAAGGTTACGGGAGAGCTGCAAGACCATTTGACCATCTGGGACGCCCTTCACGTTGCGTTGCCTGTTGGAACTATCAGCGGAGCACCAAAGGTTCATAATTTTCTTTACTCCTTTTTGTCCTTAAATATATATATATATATATATATATATATATATATATATATATATATATATTTTACAACCGGTAAATGCAGGTGAGGGTCATGCAATTAATCGACGAATTGGAGGTGGCAATGTGAGGGCCTTATAGCAGAGGATTTGGATACATTTCTTTCTCAAGCGACATGGACATTGCTCTAGCTATGAGGACAATGGTATTTCCAACCGGAACAAGGTTCAACACAATGTACTCATACAAAGACCTAAACCAATGTGTACCTTCAAGCTGGTGCTGGTATAGTTGCTGACAGCGACCCTGCGGATGAGCACCAAGAGTGTCAAAGCAAAGTTGTTGCTCTTGCTCAATCCATCGACTTGGCAGAGTCTGCATTTGTTGATAAATAGGATAAGAACTATTATCAGGTCAAAACAAAATTCATTTTCAGCACTTCCATGAAAATTGTTGAATGCCTATATTATTTTGAATGGGAAATAAAATGCAATTACAACAAACTTAGATAGTAGTAAATATATAGTATCAATAGTTTGGGTCCTCCATGCCTTTCAACTATCAATAGTACATACTCTTCATGTATTTTTCAATTAATTATTATAAATCACATTCAACTATCAATAGTACATACTCTTCATGTATTTCTCAATTAATTATTATAAATCTGTGATGATTCTATTAAATAGTAACTATTTAATAGAATTAGTAAAATTAAATTATATTTTATTGTATGTTTCAATGGCATTAATTAATAAAAATACTAATAAATTAAAATTTTAAATTTAATTTACTAGTATTAATAATTTAGAATTACAATTAGAAGAGAGAAAAAATAAATTTAATTTGATAAATAATAATAAGTTTTAGTGACCGACAATACTGTAGGAATAGACTAATTCTTTATTTATATTTATCTAGTTTTTAGTGACAGTCATTATTGTAGGTAGAAATAAAAAAACATGTAGTGACAATCCTCAGATCATGTAGTGACAATCTTCAAAGTGTAGCAGGACGCACCCTTAAAGTTGACACTAATTTTGAGTGTCACTCAATGTATTATTGACTTTTACCTACAGTTCTTCTGGTAAATAATTCATATTTTCTTGTGATAAATCTTGATCAAATCTTCTTGTAATAATTTATATTTTCTTATTGATAAGATTTTGATCATATCTTCTCCAAATCTTGACCATATATTATTTTCAACATTGTTAAAGATTTTCTTCAATTATAAATCTGAATCAAATCTTATTTTAGATTGTCTTCAAAAACACGAATTTTCTTTCATACTCTTGCTTGATTTTAGCTTGATTGAATTTAGGTTGTTCTTGGATCTTCATAAGTTTTTGATTTAGCTAAGTCTTCATTTCATACTTAACTCTTTCAATTTCAGCCATTGACTATTGACTTTTTTGTTGGGGTGAGATGTTGTATATCTTGAATAATGATAGTCAGAGACATAAATTCATGACTTAAATATAGTGGCATTGGACAAATTACCCTGTTAAAACTTTATTTTCAGTGCAACATTAGAGGTTGCATATCAGAGACATCATTTAGAGTGTTTTGCATAATTTTGATCAGTAGATTGTGAGCTTTGAATTTATGACTTGAATAATCTCTTCAAAGTTAATTATACCTTGATATGAACTCTTCAGAAGTATGTTGTGTTTGTGCACATCAGAGCCATAGAAGAGTTTCAAAGGCATGCTTCAAATTCGGTGTTCAGAGGCATGCTTCAAACTCAGTTTCAGAGCCATTCTTTAGAGACATTCTTCAGACCTAGTTATGAGACTCAGTCTTTAGACCCAAAAATCAGACCTAGACATCAGAGGTAATCTTCGTAACCTTCAGAGGCACATTACTTTATGAGTCATATGTTCAGAGGAAGACACATATATACTTTATGTTCCTATGATCTAATCCTCAGGTCCCTTTCTTTGGTGACTACCTCTGGTAGCTTCATCTAATACCTTTCTCTAATTTTCTTCTTCTAATTTTTGCATACTTAATGAAGTCATTAATTTAAATTTATTTATCTCATAAAATACTTCTGTTTACATCAAAATTAGAACTGGAAAACTAACTTAGTTCCAATAGTATCCTTTCAACTAACACCTAAGGTTACAGGTGTTCATAATTAATATAAAAATAAAAACTTGTAAATTACTATGATACTCTCAAGTAAAAAAAAAAACTTATTATATTTTTTCTTTAGAGTTTTCCATTGACATGTTAAGAAAATAATAACTTTTAAAAACTCTCAATTGAGTAAGTTCAATGACCACATCGACGCATATGCATCATCTATATATATATAATTTAATAAATTAGATCTATTCATCTTTATCCAATAAATACCATCACATATAAATTGATCTATTAGCATTATTTATGACTTACTCACAATAATCATAGTATCATGATAGCAAGTCAATAACTCTAATCAATGGCTTATCAAATTAACTATTTAATTAAACAGCAAAAATAATAATGAAATTTAATACTTTATTAAATCTAGTATAACTAATTATTTCCAACAATTCCAGTTGCACTAAAGCTAGTGGCGGAGTTTGACTGAAAAGTTTGGGGTAGCCGACATAAAAATATAATATAAAGCTTGGATTCTCAGAGATAATTAATTCGAATGTAGAAGTTATAATTTTTTCATCTCTTTCAATCTCACAAATTTTCCTCTTGAAAAAAGAATCAATTTTTTTACTCATTTTTATTCTCCAAAAATTATCTATATCAATCAATATAATAAACATAAAACATTTTATATTCAACAAAAACAAACTAAAACACTTTATATGGACTGAAAAACTCAAACAAAAATGCAACAAAACTCAAACATCTTATATGCAACAAAAAAACTCAAACACTTTATATAAACATAAAATCAAACACTTTTTGTGCGACAAAAAAACTCAAACACTTTATATTGACATAAAATCAAACAGCTTATGTGCGACAAAAAAACTCAAACACTTCGTATTGACATAAAATCAAACACCTTATGTGCGACAAAAAAAACTCAAACACTTTATATTGACATAAAATCAAACACTTTATGTGCAACACAAAAACTCTAAACAAAAATCAACACTAACATCTAATTAAAACTCCAAATCAGAATTCCAAATTCCAAATCAAAGCTCCAAACTCAACAATAACAATATTAGCTTTAAATTTCATGCTAACAAAAATCCAACCTAATAAAAATTAACACTAACCAACAAAGATCAGCAATAACAAAATAGAAATTCGATCATTTTGAACAAAGCAGCAACACGATCTAGAGACAGATGACTGATGAGGTTGCGGCGAGTAGAGATGCAGCGATGAACGGCCACGGACGGAGGCAGTCAGGTAGAGAGATCGCAGGGCCACCACGAGCAGACGACCGATTCGTAACTTGGTAGATGAACGGAGAGACGACCACACATTTGTCGTGAATCTGATTATGGAGGAGGGCGAGGGGAAGGTCGTGACAGCAAGAGGGAGAGAGGGAGAGAGGAAGGTTGGATGGAAGAGAGAGGAAGAACGAAAAAACTGAATTAGATTTAGGTATTCTTGTAATTGTTTAGTTTTAGTATGGGAGTGATAGTCATTGTACTTATAATTTTTTTTTTTTTGGTAGCCGTAGCCCCCCTTGTCCCAAAGAAGCTCCGCCCCTGACTACAGCCAACCAATAATGTATTTCAATCTTATTACCCACTTGTGCTTGTCAAAGACATCTATGCCAAGCGCCTTGGTGAATGTACCTACGACATTCGCCGAAGATTTTCATGGAGAACGACTAATATAGCCAAATATTTGTACTTTGCATTGGCAATATATCATTTTGAAAAAGTAATATTGATTATGCTTCCACTAATGTTTTTGTGAACACAATTTTTTTTCATCACATTTAACAAAATTGAACTTTTCAATTGTATTGTTAAAGCAAATGTTCCAGCTTCTAGAAGCTTGTTTTAATCTATAGATGAATTGTTGCAGCTTGCAAACTTTGTTATGATCATAAAAGGATATGAATCTTTCTGATTGTGTCATATAAACTTCCTCTTTAAGGTAACTATTAAGGAAAACTATTTTTACATCTATTTTGCATATTTTAGTCATAGTATTTTTACATCTTATGGCAAGTAGGATTCGAATCAATTTGATTATTCTCATAGGGGAAAATAGTACATAAATTATTAGATGGAATAAACTTAGATTCAGTTACTTTTTCTTGAAATCTTATTCCTCTTTTACCATTCATACTAACCCGATAAATTATAGATGTCTACTTGCTTCTTTCCATACCATTATCAATAAAATCTTGAAATACTTATTCATGCTTATTAGAGTGACGTGTGGTATTTTCAATTAATGTTGAACTATAATTATTTTTCAGAGTTAGATTTTTAGCCTTAAATTCAGTAATATCAGTTTTCAAATTTGCATTTTCTATTTTAAATAAATAATATCAGTTTTCAGAGTTGCATTATTTGTCTTAAGTTTTGTATTATCAGTTCAAGTCATGCATTCAAAGTTCATATTTTCTAATCAAAAACTACAAAACCCTTAAAATGTTGCCTCTAATATGAAGCCTAAGACTTTTAATATCCAAGAAACACATCTCACTCCAATAAGAAAGTCAATGTCTATGATTGTAGTACCTAATTTTTGTCCCAATAATTTAAAATTATTTTAATAATAATAATAATATATTTAATAAATATTTTACATTTATTAACAGAAATATACAAAAATTAGTAATTTAAAATCCAAATTTAAATGTATACCAAATTTTAAATAATATAAAAAATAAAAGTTGAATTGCAACCACCCAATTTAGTTTTTTTCTATGTTTGGATTGGCAACACAAACACAACCTTTTCATGTGCTTTCCTATCACCAAACAAAAAGTAAACACATTCTTCTTCGCTTCCTCTTCTTCACAGACAAACACAACCTCCTGCCAAAGAAAACCAACTTTTATTTTCTTTGTATTATCAACCTCCTTTGTAAACATACTAGAAACCAGTAGAGGTTACTTTGAACGTTTGTGTAATAAAAGGCAGAAAATTTTATTTCTCTAATAGTACTTTGCTTAAGATTTGTTACAAAAACAATGTAAAATCCAACTAAAATTAGTGTGAAACAATGCAAGATCTAGAACTCGAATTTATCTCAAAAAAACATAAATATGCACTGTTTTACCTATAAGTAGAGACAAAAAATCAAGAAAAAAGAAAAAAAACGGAAAAAAACACTAAACACAGGTTCTAAATTTTGAAATAGAGAGGAATGGTTCTTTTTTCGAGAGTTCAATTTTAAACACTAAAACAGATCAAGATCGAATTTTTATCATTGTTATCCAAACAAACAGAGGAACAACTTGAAGAAGGGTTAAGGTATTTTCGTTTTTTTTCATTTACATTTCCTAGTAATGAAAGTTATTATTGTTATAGATTTGATTGAGAAGTATTAGAAGGTTAGAAAGGATAGGACTCGAACCTTGCTTGTTTTGGCCGCCATTTTCTTTCTTCTGGATGCGCCGCTCATCCTTCTTCATTCTGTCTGGTTTGTTTTCCTCATAGTTGTTTTTACATATTAGGGTTTCAAAGATTGGGCCATGATATTTTATGCAGTCCATTTGCATTTCTTTTTTCCTTTGTGGGCCCAATATGTTTTTATCCTTTTTTTTTTTCCTTTTTTTTTAATAAAACATCTATATTTGAATTTAATATAAAAATAATTATTTTTTTT
>JBBPBR010000002.1:9629601-9646268 GCA_037974775.1 Cicer pinnatifidum
TTTTTTCATTTTTTTTTCTTTTGTTTTTTTTTTGTTTTATTAAAAATTAATTAGATGTGACATCTTTTTAATCTTTGAGTTATTAGAACACAAATTGTGACAATTTGATGGTTCTAAATCTCATAATCACAAATAAATTAATAAACTAAAAAATCATAAACAAGTTAATCATTAAAAATATTAAAAGTTAATTAAAATCTTTTAATCTCGGAGTTACATAATACAAATTATATATTTTGATAATTCTACAACTTATTTTTTTAAAATTTATTTAATTATTATTATTATTATTATTATTATTATTATTTAATCTTGGAGTTGTTAAGATACAAATTAAATTATTTGTTTGTTTTGAAATTCAATTAAAAAAATAAAAATAAAATATTCTTAAGAGGATTAAATTAGATGTGACATCTTTTTACTCCTTGAATTTTGAGACACGAGTTGTACAATTCGATTGTCTTAAAATTCATATTTTAAGATAATTATTCAAATCAAGCAAGTCTATTTCTTTATGTTTGTCAAAATTAATTTTTTTAAAAAAAACAAAAATACAATTTATTTAAAAGCAATCAACACATCAACATTTTCTACCAAGAACTACGTAGCTTTGATTTCTCCATCGCACTGGAAGATACGTAGGAGCAAGATCACACTTTTGTCGAGCACAATAATAAAAAAAAAAAATTTACTTTTTTTTAACACGCTTTTATCCCAAAAATTACATTTATAAAAAAATAATTTATATTTATATTTAATAATAAATAAAAATATGTATCTTTAAATTGATATAATTTTGCCCAATTAATTATAGGTAATCGTTTTCTTTAACGGATGTCGAAGGATGCTAATATATTTCCTACGCATAATCGACTCCTGAACTCAAAAATCTGGTTTCAAAAGACCATTTTTTATTTTTTACATTTTTAAGGGTTTCCTAATATTTTCCCTATTTTAAAATAAATTTTGGTGGCGACTCCATTGAATTCGAGGAAAACTCGAAATTTTAGGCCGCGACTCCACTGGGGACATTTAGAGAGTCAAACCTAACAAATTAATTATGCATAATATTCTTCTTTTTTTTTTTTAACTTTTTCTATATTTGTTTATTTTTTTTATTTTCATTTTCTTTATGTGTTTATTATTTTTTTAATAAGTATTAGCTGACATTATAATATTATTTTAAGCTAGTAGATCATTTTTATTTTATTTTATTTTATTTATCTATTTATTTTGTATATGTATATGTTTTTTAGTATTATGGATTTATTGAATTATGCTTATTCAATGTCTACACTTTTATTAAGACATACACTTATGAGTTGAACCTTATACTCGGGTTTGAACAAAACTTAAGTTTAGATTCGATATTGCGTAGTGGTAGCTTGCTGGATGTACATCCTGTTTGGTTAGCATGAAGATCTCACCTAGAGTTTGATCCTGTTGAGGTTATTGTCACTCCAAATAGTTTACCTATTGTTGTTGGCAATATTTCAAAATAGGATTATTGGTTCTAGGAACCGTGTTTAGAACCATAGAGCCTCCCTTGTGAGAATTTCACTACATAAGCCAATAGACCCTTTCATTGTAAGAATATCCGTAAAAAACCAATAAATTATTTCATACATTCAAGAGTTTTTATATATATATGTTTCATTCATACCTCATGACATTTTTTTTTTCTTCTCTTTTTCTAAGAAAAAATAAAACATAATAGCATTTTGCATAAAATTTCAGGATTTTTGGGAATCATACAAATCTTAGTCACGTGTTATTTGAGTGGACAATGGGATCGGAAAAAAGGAAAACCTTACCTTTAAAGTTCAAGCAACCTGATTTGAAAAGTTTAAGAGACATCAGCAATCAAATGAAAACTATACAACATGATAGTTTCTTTCACAAATATGGGAAGATCCTAAATCTCTTGGCAGTAAATGTGCAAATAGGTGCCCTCACAGCATTGGCTCAGTATTATGATCCTCTCTTAAGATGTTTCACCTTTCAAGATTTTCAGTTGGCCCCAATATTAGAGGAATTTGAACGAATATTGAGTTACTCCCTAGAAAGAGGAAATCCTTATCGATATACTGGGCAACCACCGAAGTTGGACACACTTGCTGAAGTGTTGAAGATCGACATAAGAGAGTTGGCAAGTACAAAAGAGGAAAAAGGGGCTATTCATGGGTTTTCAAGAAAATATCTAGAGCAAAAATGCCAAGATTTAACCGATAAAAAAGAATGGAGTACTTTTATAGATGTTCTGGCCCTCATTATCTATGGTATTGTTTTATTCCCAAACCTTGATAACTTTGTAGATTTTGCTGCCATAAATGTCTTCTTAGCTTTTAATAAACATAAACAAAACCCAGTTCCCGCAATTCTAGCTGATGTATACAATTCTCTGCACATGCGACATGAGAAGAAGGGGGGAACAATTTTGTGTTGTGTTCCAGTGTTGTATACTTGGTTTGTGTCTCACATGTTCAAGAAAGGGTATCATGTTGGGATTAAGAGTAATCGTGAATGGGCTCAGAGTATAGCTAGCCTTACTGGGATACAATTTCATGGTACTATAGAGAACAAGGGGTGGAAGAGGTAATATGCTGATGCGGAGATTTTCCAAATGTACCTCTCATGGGAACGAATGGATGTATTAATTACAATCCAATGGTAGCTCTGAGACAACTTGGCTACCCCATGTTGGATAAACCAGATGACAAGTCATTAGAAGCTTTTGTTTTGCATAATACGGGTATAGTAGACCCACCAATGTTGAGAATGATAAGTCGAGCTTGGGAATTGATCATTAGAAAAGGAAAAATACTCGGATGTAGAAGTTGCAGCACAAAAGAACCTTATCAACAATAGATAAAGAAGAGAGTCCAAGAAATCAAGTTGCCTTTCCACAGTACACCCTCAAGTGATTAGGAAATGTTTGAAACTACCTTTGTTACAAATGAAGAAATAGAAGAGCTCAAAGCATCATTGTTCAAATCTAAAGAGGAGAAAAAAGAGCTACAAGCAAAGTTAGAAAAAGTCACCCAAGAGAACGAGAACTTACGATCAGAAAACACATGTAAAAGTCAGTTTATTGAAAGAAGCTACAAGAGGTTGAAAATTGAAAAAGGAAATAAACTTGACGTACAAGATTGTTTGAGAGGTGAAAATGAAGAGTTAGATGTGCGAAATGAAGAAAAGAATGCAGCCATCAAAGAAGCCTATATGTGGAAGCAGTTGTGGACAAAATCAGCATGCTCGGATAAGAAGATAAAAAAGGAGTTTGAAGATTTAAAGAAACAACAAAAAGAAATTGGAGATAAATATAAGGGTCTAGTAAGGAATGAGAGGCAACAGAATGAAGAAATCGAAGAATTACTCTCAAAACACCAAGATGCACTAAAAGCAGAAATGGAAGCTTCTAGTGAGTTGAAGAATTACATTGATTATCAAGAAAAGATCTATAATGACTTGAAGGATGAAACCATATACTAGGAGGAGCGTTTCATGGTGTTGCTTGGGCAATTGAAGAACCAAGATATTTATAAAGAATTGGAAGATAAAGGAAAACATTGGAAAGATTGCTTTTCAAAATTGGTCAGGCTAGCTAATCAGGCAATCATAAAAATTCCAAAACACTTAAGAGAGATTGATGCAATCATGCACCCACTCAATACTCAAATCAAAGTCTACAAGTTCGTTGAATATTGCAAACATTTGGCAGAAGAATTGGAGGAGAGGATTGGTTGTCCTATTGAAAGAGATGATTGAAATACCCTAATCGATGTAGTTTTTTAATGCAATGTACTTTTTTTCTCATCAATGAAGGATTTGTTGATAATAATTGCATTTCATTCATGTTTAATACATACTCATAAATTTTTTTATTGTTTTAAAAAAAACAGAAATCAATAAAGTTGTTTCCCCGACATCCTTATCGGACTCGTGCAAACTCAAAGATCATGGAAGAACTTGAGCAAAATCAAGAGGTGATGAGAATAGATGTCAACCAATTGAAGGACAAGGTTGATCAGATCTTAGAAGCTATACAGGCTTTGTCAAGGAAGAAGAATATAGATGAGAATCCTCCGGCTGTAAATGAAGAACAACAAACTACTCCTTCTCACCTACCAGGCTTTACAGCGACTACCCAACAACCTCGTTCAACAACTATGCAATTTCCTTTATACGGTCTTCCACCCGGTTATACTCCACCTTTAGTCATCAACCCCATGGAAAACAACCCAAACCACTTAACTATTAACCCCCAAAACCCAAACCAATCACAAGTTCCATCTCCTCTGGGATATCTACCACCCCAAAACACTCTACCCTCGGAAAATACTCCATATATTGCACCCCAAGTACCCAATTTCGATGCAAATGGGAATTGGCATCAACCTCACATTGGGGATGATACACAATCAAAGGAAAAATTCCATGTCTTGGAAGAGAGAATAAAAGCAATTGAGGGGTATAATGTTTATGGCCTTGAAGCTTTCGATATGTTCTTGGTTCCTGATGAGACTATCCCTCCCAAATTCAAGGTTCCTGATTTTGAAAAATACAAGGGCAACACATGTCATAAAAATCATCTAACTATGTATTGCAGAAAAATGGCATCTCATGCTCATAACGATAAACTTCTCATTCACTTTTTCCAAGAGAGTTTCAGTGGGGCATCGTTAAGTTGGTATATGCATCTTGAGCGAAATCAAATTCGTTCATGGAAAGACCTAGCTTATGCCTTTTTGAAGCAATACAGGTACAACGTTGACGTGGCCCCTGATAGGATGCAATTGCAAAATTCATTGAAAAAGGACAACGAAGCTTTCAAAGAATACGCACAGCGGTGGAGGGAAATGGCATCACAAGTAGAATCTCCATTATCTAAAAGAGAAATGGTGGGTATGTTTATAGATACTCTCCAGTCGCCTTTTTACGACAAGATGATAGGGAGTATATCATCAAATTTTTCTGACCTTGTCATGATAGGAGAAAGGATAGAAAGCGGGATGAGGAGTGGCAAGATCTTTTGTGCAGCAACTAGCGTGAAACGACCCCAACCAACATTCACAAAAAAGAGAGAGGGGGATGACAATGCTGTAATGATAAGTCCTAGAGTCTCCTATTTTCCACCCATCAATTCTTATCGACCCCTAAATTTCCAGCCCCCGATACCACAAACTCCTTACATCCCTTATCCATATGTGGCCAAAACTACACAAGTTCCATACCCTCAATATCACCCTTCAAGACCACCTTTTTATCAACCACCACCTACCACATTTTCCCCACAAAATCAATGAAACCAGAACCCAATCTCAAATCACTATAGACCACCTGTCAATCGAACAAAAAGGATAACTTGTTTTGATCCAATTCCCGTCACGTATAGCCAATTGTTGCCCCATTTACTTCAAAATTCAATGGTAGTCATAAGACCAATGAAACCTCTTGAACCACTATGTCCAAAATGGTATAATCCGAATTCCAAATGTGAATATCATGCAGGAGCCGTTGGGCATTCCATTGAAGATTGTCAAGCCCTAAAATCTAAAGTGCAAGAATTGATTAATGCAAAATGGCTTACCTTCAAGGAAGACGGTCCTAACATAGGGAGTAATCCTTTACCGGGCCACAGGAATGCCTCTGTCAATGTCATTGAAGACGGGATAGACTAATATGCAACAGATGGTCATGTGTTCACCATGGGATCGTGCGTGGAAAATAATATATCTTTCCCAAAACCATTGGAAATTCTTTACAAAAAAGAGAATCTTAAGCCAATTCCTAGCAAGCCAAATGCAATAATTGTCCAAGCACCAATCCCTTTTCCTTATGGAAATACCAAGGCAGTACCGTGGAAATACGAAGTCACATCCCACTTGGCCAATCATCAACCAAGTGATGGTTGTGAACCTAAAGGAATTGATATCACTAACATCTCAGGGATTGGTGGAGTGACTCGGAGTGGTCGAGTATACACTCCTGAACAACTTAGGAAAAAGGAGAATCATGGAGAGAAAAAGGGAAAGAAGATATGTATCATGCCATAAAAGGACAAGAGACCAGTAAAAAGACGGTTTCTGAAGAAGAAGCTAATGAACTTTTGAAGTTTAACAAGCAAAGTGAATATACGGTGGTGGATCAGCTAAATCAAACCCCTTCCAAGATATCAGTTCTCTCCTTGTTATTAAACTCTGAAGCACATAGAAGAGCACTGATGAAAGTTTTAAATGAATCCCATGTTACTCACGATATCACTGTCAATCAGTTTGATGGAGTTGTTCGTAAAATCACTGCTAGTAGTTGTCTAAGTTTTAGCGATAATGAATTACCAGCTGAAGAGACAGAGCATAATAAAGCGTTGCACATCTCTGTGAGGTGTCGCAATCATATTCTTACACGAGTGCTAGTAGATAATGGTTCATCATTAAATGTTATGCCTAAATCAACACTATCAAAACTATTTGTTGAGGGAGCTTGTTTGAAGCCTAGTGCTTTGGTGGTGAAAGCGTTTGATGGATCTAGAAGACAAGTTGTTGGTGAGATTGACCTGCCAATTCAAATCGGACCCCATATCTTTGGGATAACCTTCCAAGTGATGGATATTAAACCGACATACAGTTGTCTTTTAGGGAGACCATGGATTCCTGCTGTTGGAGCAGTGACATCCACCCTCCATCAAAAGCTAAAGTTTATAGTGAACAATAAGCTGGTAATAATATCTGGGGAAGAAGATATGATAGTAAGTCATTTATCTTCTACAGGCTACATTGGAAACACGGAGGAAGCCATAGAGACTTCCTTTCAAGCATTAGAAATTGCCAATGTCGTCTTCATGGGTGAAGAATATCGTTTAAAAGAACCAAAACTATCAACCACATCATTGAAGTTTACCAAATCTATGTTGGAAGGAGGAGTATTTGTTAATTTGGGAAAGTTGATAGAAATACCAGAAAAGAACAATAGGTACGGGTTGGAATATGTACCTACTCAAGCTGATAAAGAGAAGGCTGCAAAGGGAAAAAGAGAAAATTGGACACCGAATTCACATAAGATTCCTATTTGTGACATTCGCCAAACTTTTCAAAGCGCCAGAATAATATATGCTCATCAAGTGGCTGTTACAGAAAATGATCATGTTGATGATGACACCCTCAAGCTAGTGTACCCTTGTTCTCCAAACACCAGTCTCAACAATTGGAAGATCCTCGAGTTTCCAGTGTTTGTTAATTCATGTTCAAAGTAATTATGTATTTTTTAACTCCTTTTGCTATGCCCAAGGCTATAAGGATAATTAACTAGGGTATATGTATTTCAATTCCGTACTAATTATAAATAAATGCATTTTTGAATTCTCCAACTGGTTTTGTCTTTCTCTTTTCTTTTTTGGCAATCCTTATTCATATTTTTTTTTCTTTTCTTTTTTTCCCTTAATTTAAACAATGCAGAGTCGAAAACGAATATGTTGAAAATGGCAGCGCTAGAACCCTTTCGTGTAATTTTGAACGTCTGATTAATCACGTTGATGAGGATTACGAAGATGATGTGAGCCTCCCCCAGAACTAGAAAAGTTAATTGAACAGGAAGCTAAGATAATCCAACCCTATCAAGAACCAGTTGAGGGAGTGAACATGATAAGAAAGAAATTAAAATTGGTATGTCTATGAAAGAAAGTGAACGAGAAAAGTTGGTTAAACTTTTATTTGATTATGTGGATGTCTTTGCATGGTCATATCAAGATATGCCTGGGCTAGATACTAACATAGTTGAACACAAGCTACCACTCAAGCCTGAATATGCTCCAATTAAACAAAAATTGAGGAGGATGAGACCTGATATGTCACTTAAAATTAGAGAAGAGGTGAAAAAGCAATTTGATGCTGGTTTCTTAGCAGTAGCAAAATATCCTCAATGGCAGCGCTAGAACCCTTTCGTGTAATTTTGAATGTCTGATTAATCACGCTGATGAGGATTATGAAGATGACTGTGAGCCTCCCCCAGAACTAGAAAAGTTAATTGAATAGGAAGTTAAGATAATCCAACCCTATCAAGAACATGTTGAGGTGATCAACTTAGGGAGTGAACATGATAAGAAAGAAATTAAAATTGGTATGTCTATGAAAGAAAGTGAACGAGAAAAGTTGGTTAAACTTTTATTTGATTATGTGGATGTCTTTGCATGGTCATATCAGGATATGCCTAGGATAGATACTAACATAGTTGAACACAAGCTACCACTCAAGCCTGAATATGCTCCAATTAAACAAAAATTGAGGAAGATGAGACCTGATATGTCACTTAAAATTAGAGAAGAGGTCAAAAAGAAATTTGATGTTGGTTTCTTAGCAGTAGCAAAATATCCTCAATGGGTGGCTAATATTGTACCAGTTCCAAAAAAGGATGGAAAGGTTCGAATGTGTGTTGACTATTGGGATTTAAATAAAGCTAGTCCTAAAGACGATTTTTCTCTACCTCATATTGATGTCCTGGTGGATAGCACTGCTCAATACTCTCTTTTCTCCTTTATGGATGGTTTCTCAGGGTATAATCAAATCAAGATGGCTCCCGAAGATATAGAGAAATCTACATTCATCACACAATGGGGTACTTTCTGCTATAAAGTGATGCCATTTGGATTGAAGAATGTCGGGGCAACCTATCAAAGAGCAATGGTAACTTTGTTTCATGACATGATGCATAAAGAAATAGAGGTTTACGTGGATGTTATGATTGCAAAATCTCGAACCGAAGAAGATCATGTTGTTAACCATCAAAAGTTATTTGAGCGACTAAGGAATTTCAGACTCCGTTTAAACCCTGCTAAATGCACATTTGGTGTAAGATCGGGCAAATTACTTGGATTTATCGTTAGTCAAAAAGGGATAGAAGTGGACCCAGATAAAGTAAGAGCAATACAAGAAATGCCAGCTCCATGCACAGAAAAAGAATTCGTGGCTTTTTGGGTAGATTGAATTACATTGTGAGGTTTATATCGCATCTCACCGCTACATGCGAGCCAATTGTTAAATTGTTGCGTAAAGACCAAAAGGTTGAATGGAATGAGAATTGTCAAAAAGCTTTCGAAAAGATTAAGCAATACTTATCAAAAACTCCCGTCTTGGTACCTCCTGTTCCTAGGAAACCGCTTATTATGTACTTAACAGTACTTGATGAGTCAATTGGATGTGTACTGGGACAACATGACGAATCTGGTAGGAAAGAACATGTTATTTATTATTTGAGCAAAAAGTTCACCATTTGTGAAACAAGGTATTCACTGCTTGAACGAACATGTTGCACATTGGCATGGGCTGCTCGTCGGTTGAGGCAATACATGTTATGTCATACAACTTGGTTGATGTCTAAAATGGACCCAATTAAGTACATCTTTGAGAAACCTGCTCTTACTGGAAGGATTGCCCGTTGGCAGATGTTGTTATCAGAATCCGATTTGGTATATGTTTCACAAAAATCTATAAAAGGAAGCACAATAGAAGAGTATTTGGCCCAGCAACCGGTAGAAGATTATCAATCAATGCAATGTAAATTCCCCGATGAAGGCATAATGACTTTATTTGAAGAGACTAAATCATCTGATAAAGAAAAATGGACGTTGGTGTTTGATGGTGCCTCTAATGCGTTGGGGCGTGGAATTGGAGTCATTTTGATTTCCCCTAAGAACCAGTTCAATCCATTTACGGCTAGGTTGTGTTTCGATTGTACAAACAATATTGCAGAATATGAGACATGTGTTATGGGCATTAAAGCAGCCATCGAGTCAAATGTAAAATTTCTTGAGGTATATGGAGACTTATTGTTGGTCATCCATCAGACGAAAGGAGATTGGGAAACGCGAGATTCCAAATTGATTTTGTATCACACCCATATCAAAGAATTGACAGAATACTTTGAAAGGATTACTTTTCACCATATCCCTCGAGAAGAAAACCAGTTAGCTGACGCCTTGACCACTTTATCATCAATGTTCAAAATAACCACTAATCAGGACATGCCGGTCATAAAAATTCAACAAAGAGATCAACTTGAATATTGCTTATCAATAGAAGAAGAGTTTGATGGCAAGTCGTGGTTTTACGATATCAAATTATATGTTAAGAATAAAGAATATCCATTGGGTATTTCAGAGAACGACAAAAGAGTTTTAAGGAGATTGTCAATGAATTTCTTTTAAAATGGGGATGTGCTTTATAAGAGAAATCATGATATAGTTCTCCTCATATGTGTGGATAAAGCATAAGCAAAGAAAATCATCCAAGAGTTTCACGAAGGTTCTTTCGGAACTCGTGCAAATGGACATGCAATGGCAAAGAAAATCTTAAGGGCTAGCTACTATTGGTTGACAATGGAGTCCGATTGCTTTAGTCACGTAAAGAAATGTCATAAATGTCAAATCTATGCTAATAAAGTACATGTACCACCCACCTCTTTGAATGTTTTAACATCACCATGGCCATTTTCAATGTGGGGAATGGATGTTATTGGACTCATTGAGCCTAAGGCTTCAAATGGACACCGGTTTATCCTAGTAGCTATTGATTATTTCACAAAATGGGTTGAAGTTGCTTCTAATGCCAATGTGACGAGAAGTGTGGTTGTCAAATTCATGAAAAAAGAATTGATTTATCGATATGGTTTACCAAATAAGATAATCACTGACAACGCGACTAATCTGAACAACAAAATGATGAAAGAGTTATGTGATAGTTTCAAAATTCAGCACCATAATTCTTCTCCATATCGTTCGAAAATAAATGGGGCTGTAGAAGCAGCAAATAAAAATATCAAAAAAATCATACAAAAGATGGTGGAGACATATAAGGATTGGCAAGAAAAACTTTCCTTTGCATTACATGGCTACAGAACCTCTGTTCGTACATCAACAAGGACAACTCCTTTCTCGTTGGTGTATGGAATGAAAGCGGTACTTCCCATCGAAGTTGAAATTCCCTCTATCAGAGTCCTTATGGAAACAAAACTAGAGGAAGCAGATTGGGTTCAATCACAATATGACCAATTGAATCTCATAGAAGAAAAAAGATTGGGTTCAATCACGATAAGACTTTTAATATCCAAGAAACACATCTCACTCCAATAAGAAAGTCAATGTCTATGATTGTAGTACCTAATTTTTGTCCCAATAATTTAAAATTATTTTAATAATAATAATAATATATTTAATAAATATTTTACATTTATTAACAGAAATATACAAAAATTAGTAATTTATAATCCAAATTTAAATGTATACCAAATTTTAAATAATATAAAAAATAAAAGTTGAATTGCAACAATCCAATTTAGTTTTTTTTCTATGTTTGGATTGGCAACACAAACACAAGCAAGTTTACAGCCTGTTGTCCTTTTCCTGTGCTTTCCTATCAGCAAACCAAAAAGCAAACACATTCTTCTTCATTTACGCTTCCTCTTCTTCACACACATACACAACCTCCTACAAAGAAAACCAACATTTATTTTCTTTGTATTATCAACATCCTTTGTAAACATACTAGAAAGCAGAAGAGGTTATTTTGAACATTTGTGTAATAAAAGGCAGAAAAATCTATTTCCCTAATAATACTTTGCTTAAGATTTGTTACAAAAACAATGTAAAATCTAGCTAAAATTAGTGTGAAACAATGCAAGATCTAGAACTCGAATTTATCTAAAAAACATAAATATGAACTGTTTTACCTATAAGTAGAGACAAAAAATCAAGAAAAAAGAAAAAAAACGGAAAAAACACTAAACACAGGTTCTAAATTTTGAAATAGAGAGGAAAGGTTCTTTTTTTGAGAGTTCGATTTTAAACACTAAAACAGATCAAGATCGAATTTTTATCATTGTTATCCAAACAAACAGAGGAACAACTTGAAAAAGGGTTAAGGTATTTTCGTTTTTTTTCATTTACATTTCCTAGTAATGAAAGTTATTATTGTTATAGATTTGATTGAGAAGTAATAGAAGGTTAGAAAGGATAGGACTCGAACCTTGCTTGTTTTGGCCGCCGTTTTCTTTCTTCTGGATGCACCGCTCATCCTTCTTCATTCTGCCTGGTTTGTTTTTCTCAGAGTTGTTTTTACAGATTAGGGTTTCAAAGATTGGGCCATGGTATTTTATGCAATCCATTTGCATTTCTTTTTTCCTTTGTAGGCCCAATATGTTTTTATCATGCTTTTTTTTTCTTTTTTTTTTTTAATAAAACATCTATATTTGAATTTAATATAAAAATAATTATTTTTTTTTCATTTTATTTTTATTCTTTTGTTTTTTTTTTGTTTTATTAAAAATTAATTAGATGTGACATCTTTTTAATCTTTGTGTTATTAGAACACAAATTGTGACAATTTAATGGTTCTAAATCTCATAATCACAAATAAATTAATAAACTAAAAAAATCATAAACAAGTTAATCATAAAAATTATTTAAAGTTAATTAAAATCTTTTAATCTCGGAGTTACATAATACAAATTATATATTTTGATAACTCTAAAACTTATTTTTTTTAAATTTATTTGATTATTATTATTATTATTATTATTATTATTATTATTATTATTATTATTATTATTATTATTATTATTATTTAATCTTGGAGTTGTTAAGATACAAATTAAACTATTTGTTTGTTTTGAAATTCAATTAAAAAATAAAAATAAAATATTCTTAAGAGGATTAAATTAGATGTGACATCTTTTTACTCCTTGAATTTTGAGACACGAGTTGTACAATTCGATCGTCTTAAAATTCATATTTTAAGATAATTATTCAAATCAAGCAAGTCTATTTCTTTATGTTTATCAAAATTAATTTTTTTAAAAAAAACAAAAATACAATTTATTTAAAAGCAATCAACACATCAACATTTTTTACCAAGAATTATGTAGCTTTGATTTCTCCATCACACCGGGAGATACGTAGGAGCAAGATCACACTCTTGTCGAGCACAATAATAAAAACTTTTTTTTTACTCTTTTTGAACACGCTTTTATCCCAAAAATCACATTTATAAAAAATAATTTATATTCATATTTAATAATAAACAAAAATGTGTATATTTAAATTGATATAATTTTGCACAATTAATTATAGGTAACTGTTTTTTTTAACGGATGTCGTAGGGTGCTAATACCTTCCCTACGCATAATTGACTCCCGAACTCAAAAATCTGGTTTCAAAAGACCATTTTTTATTTTTTTTTACATTTTTAAGGGTTTCCCAATATTTTCCCTATTTTAAAATAAATCTTGGTGGCGACTCTATTGAATTCGAGGAAAACTCGAAATTTTAGGTCGCGACAATGATGGAAAGTCAACAGCTCTTATTGAAAGAATTTATTCTAAAGAAAAGACTTAGCTGAATCAGAATTATTGAATATTCAAGAACAAGCCCAAATCCATTCCAGCTCAAATCAATCAAGTAGATATGGTCAAAATTTTGTTCACAAGAAGATATGTTTAGAATTTGTTCACAAGAAGATACACTCAAAATAATTCATAAGAAGATACACTCATAATTATTCACAATGAGAACTACTAAAACTTATTCAAAAGAAGATACACTCATAATTTCTTCACAAGAAGATACATTCAAAATGTGTTCATAAGAAATATTTTATCCAGATTTTACATGGACAAAAGTGAAACCCTAATTTATTCTATAAATAGATACCCAACGCAAAAGAAGAAAGGACGAACTCAAAAATCTATACAATTCATAAAAGCTATTGAGAGCTCAAAGTTCCAATGTTTAAGTTCTAGAGATGTACTTGCTCAAACAAATATTTTCTAAGTGTTTTAATGTGATAAATAAATTGTAACACTCTATTTAGTAGAAGAAAACACAATTTGTTCCAAACTTGTGTAACCTAGCCTGATAGTAGCTTTAGTGTTCCTCAAGCAATTTGTGATTTTCAGGTTGTGTGAAGAAGACTTGACTTGTAGGGTCCAGATGTTATTGTCTTCAACAATATTTGGTTTGAAACTTTTTTGGAGAAAACTTGACTTGTATGGTCAAGGTGTTTGTTTGCATCAAAAAGTCTATAGGTGTTAGGTTATTTTGAGAAGATTAACGTATAGGGTCAGGTGTTGTGTAATTCAAGGATTTGACTTGGTGGTTAAATCTTTCTAAGTGAAGGGATTGAGTGGATCTACCAAGTTGATGGTGAACCACGATAAATCTTTTTGTGTCACTTTACTTTATTCTTGCCTCTCATTACTTAAGTATGATTGTTACTGCCTTTATTTTAGTTAAAATTATCAAACTCAAACCATTTCTTAAATAAATAATTAAAAAAATCCAACTTAGAAAAATACAATTCAACTTTCATTCTCATATCCGCACATTCAGATACATGTGCATATGTAATAGCCTAAAGATATATTAAAACCAAATTATCGATCTATATGGTTATTGAATGGTATAATGTTGTCGTTGGTGTCGTCATTGATTCATTCTCATATGTAATTTTTTTTTGTAGAAATTTATATATAAGAATAAGATGTAAATTATAAATATTGAGCAGGACGTTAAGTGATCTATAACCTTAACAAAAATCTTAAGGATGGGTAGTTTATAATAAGAGTATGATAAACTTTGGGAAGTTAGTCTTCTGATATTAAATTCTCAAACAAAACTATCAAACAAACATTAATGTGGATTAGATATTAAATTCTTGTGATTAGTAAAGCGATTTATTTTACAATGTCTTTGTTTGAATAATATAAATTATAAATATACAT
Organism: Cicer pinnatifidum; assembly: GCA_037974775.1. Classification (NCBI taxonomy): domain Eukaryota; kingdom Viridiplantae; phylum Streptophyta; class Magnoliopsida; order Fabales; family Fabaceae; genus Cicer; species Cicer pinnatifidum. Next base: position 9,644,368 of record JBBPBR010000002.1, read on the forward strand.
TTCAGATTATTCCAATTAATCGTTCGATTGAATGAACAAGACAATCGAAGGAGGGAGAAATCAAATGAAAGGAACGCAGATGAATTATTTGTTCACTATGTATATGTTACAAATGGAGAAAAGGAATTTAAGGAGTTAAGTAGTAGTTATACTTACCTGAGAGAGAAAGGGAATTTAAGAGTGGCTTAATAGGAATTTAAAGTACATATTATGAGTGGACTGGGTAGTATGTTTACTTTTTCAACATAGAAAATTGGTAGACCAAAACTAATTACAATAAAAAATTATATAAATACGTTATGAGTGGAGAACAGTTATTAACTGATTGAATGACATATCCAAATTTTCAACATAGCTCATACATGAGTTTGACGGCCAGAAGGTTACATAAAATTATTATTAAATTGTTATGAGTTATGCATTTGATAAAAATTACATTATATTAAAGATGTTATTAATTTTATAAATTTTATTTTAAAATTTTAATAAATTTTGGTAAAAAAAAAACATAATATTATTGACATTTTAAAATATAAAAAATCAAATTGTTACTTAAAATTAAAATAAAAAATCAAATAAAAAAAACGTTAATTAAAATTAAATTAAGAAATTTCATATACTATTTAATAAAATATTGTACCTCATATTTATCTCAATATCATAATACTATATATACACGAATATTTAACTTTTTACCGTTTATAATTTGCTTAATCAAATTACTTATAGTGTTGTTTTTTTACAAATAGCTATTATTTAAAAATATTATATGTGATCATCTAATCTATTATGATATCATTTAGTTTAATAATAATGTTTTGTGAATTAAAATAATTTAAATTTTAAAATTTAATATCATATATATAAAAGATATCTTATATTATACAACCCACGAACTGTATACTAATTATGTATATATAATACACTAATATAATTACCTATAATAAATGATGTGTATATACATAATTAATATTATTGATTTAATTATTAATATTATTTAAAGTAATTTGTTTTCTTCAGAGGTAGCAAATTCATACAGTACCATGCGTCGGCATTAAATTAGCTATGCATATTGGGTAGTAGGTAATATGGATTTGAAGTAAGAAGAGACAAAATTAGATATCTTATGTGTATATATAAAAACAAACAACATTAGACATCTTATGCAGATTCCAGATGGACCATGGCCTATGTTACTATTAAGCAATAAATTGGGCTAAAAATGAGTACGTAACCGATGAATATGATGATCATGAAATTATGGAAAGCTCCAAATATAGGGAAGTTAGGATCTTAATTGTCATTTATTCTTCCGTACTTTCTCTAATGCTCCCAATTTATCATCCATAAATTATTTTTCTCTCTAATTGAAGGTTTTTGCCGGAATTCATAGGAACAAATTCTGCCCAATACTAACAGTTTTATGAGTGGCAATTATTTCTTTTTATATTAATATAGTTTTCACACGCATCCTTATTAGATATGCTAAGTAATAGTCCTAGATGTTTATAAATAAAATTAAAATCTTATATTTACATTTTAAATTTTCGTACATTTATTACACACTTCATTTTTATTTTTATTCTTTTTCTTTTTCTCTCATTTGGGAGGAGAGGTGTTCTTTCGTATTTTAAGTATTTTGTACGAATTATAAATTTAGTGTTCCATTATTTTATAGAAATGTACACGAGTGAAGATGCTTTGATTCTAAAAATAATTACTCTCATACTTACTCTACTTTAAAACTTATCATAGACATTAAAATTTATCAATTTAACTGTTAAATTAATAATTTTTATTTAACAGATTAAATCTAAGTTTCATAAAATTTTAAATATATATTACACTTTTATTAAGTAACTTGAATTAAATGTATAATATAATTTTAAAAATATAAATAA
>JBBPBR010000002.1:9656084-9668033 GCA_037974775.1 Cicer pinnatifidum
ATGAAGAAATACTTAATTTATACAAAAATATCTATATAAATTAAATACTAAAAATGATTATAATCAATGCTGTCAAAAAAAAAATTAGAATCAATTTGAGTTAGAGAAATTCTAATAATTGTCTTTGAGACACTTTTTAAGGGATGAAATATACAAATATTTTATTGAAACTTATTTATTTTATTGTTTAAAAGTCTAAAAAATTGTGTTTTTTAGATAATTTTTTTTTTCATTAACAAGTGTTTTAAAGACACGCACACTTCTTAAGATTTTGTTGCGGTTTCCCTTCATAATAAAAACGTTCTGGCATAATAAAAGTTTGCAGGTAAATTCACATATCATTTTCACTTTTCCGCATCGAATACGTCAATGTTAGTATTTATTCTTTGGAAAGACATACAATAAGTAACGAATAATATTTGAAAACATAAAGTAATTTATTATCTCTATTTGTGCAATGCAATAATTGTTTTAAAACTTTACGTTAGAATGGGTTGCAATTATCTTTTTTTAAGATTTAAAAAAAATATTTCAATCTTATATTTTTCAAAATAACTTTTATGAAAGTTTATTTTAAAATAATATAAATATTTTAGATTCATTTGTTATCAATTAAAAAAATGTAATTTTAACATTCAATAACTTAAATATTTATTATTAGAGATTTTAACATGATAAAAATTACATTTAAAAAAAAGAGTATTTTTCAAAAATGATTTATATGAAGAGCTTCTAAATATAGTTTTTTATTTAATCATTTTCTGAAAGTTCATTATCCCAAAAAAGTTATAAAAAATAAATGAAATATTTAAAATTATATTTTAAGATAAATTATTTAAACTACTTTTTTATTTGAAGCTTTATTTTTAAAAATATTATAATAAAAAGATAAAATAGTATAAAAAAAATTTGTTTAATCTTAAACAAATAGGTCTATTATATAAGTGATGAACATATTATATCAGTGTAATGTTACTTGACATATAGTTATTGTGTGATACAGAAGATAATTGAGCTATTTAGTATTGAACACATAATCTTAGCTCTAAGATTGGTGGTAGAATGACGACTTAGAAATGATGACGACCTCTACTCCTAGCTTCTCGTTGGAGGGGATATACATGCATATACTCTAATGATTAAGTAAGTTTTTGTTAGAGAGTGAATAGTTTTTTAGGTTAGAATTTCAGTGTAGTGTATCTTTATGACCTCGAGGGTCGTCGTTATATACTAGATTCTTTTAAGATTTCTAGAAGATTTTTGTTATGATCATCATAGAGGAGATTCATGATTCTCATATCACACTTTGATGTGCGATTTATGTTCCTCTAATCGTAAAATGATAAATGTCATCTGGTGGTCGTAATCACAGTATTATTTCCACCAAGTGGTTCAAGGCATTGATGTAGCTGAGCTATTGTTTTCATCATCACCAGATTTCTTTCTCATCCATGTGGTGGCAATCATTGCAGATTCATGTGACTTAGTATGGACTACGACGATCTAATAGTTTGCATGCCCTAATTTCGAGATCCTTTTGTGACATTATTGGTCGACCCGAAGTTGCCCATTTCTCTGTTGGGCTTAGACTAAGTTACCTTGAGTCTCACGCATGACATAACAGTTGTTTAAATTTTAAAAAAAATATATATATATTTCAATTGCTAATTCAACAATCATTATCTATCAAGTGGGAGAATTTTATATGTCAATTATGTAGAATTCAAAAACAAGAATTATTTGTTTAATAATATTATTTTGGCAAAATAAATCCTAAGGTCCTGTATGTTTCACAAAAATAACAGTTCGATCATTTATGTTTATTTTGTAACACATATGTTCTATAAGTTTAGCTTAATTTTCACTTAGGTCTTTTTTAGTTTTTAATTTCATGATTTAGTCCTTTAAAATTTCACTTTGATCCTTTAAGTTACATCATATTTACATCGTTAGTCACTTGTTTCACTTTAAACAACTACTAATGCAATTGCAAATATCTTACATTAGAAACATAGTTAACTTTGAAATTGAAATATTGAAAAATTTAGTTAAGTTTGTGAAGGATTATTGATTTTGACTAAATATGTTTATGTCACAAATATACAAGTACTTGTATATTATTAGTACTCACAACATATGTATTTCCTAATTATTTGTGGATTTGGATAGTTATATGTATATTATTAGTACTCATAACATATGGATTTCCTAATTATTTGTGGATTTTCATAGTTATATTTGCTAAAGCTTGGATTAATTGAATGTCAAGCATTGTGAAGGATTATTGATTTTGACTAAATATAGAGCAACGGCTATGCCTCACAAGTTACATACCTATATATATACATGATTATTGTAATTTCCATTGGTTTGGTTAAGTCCTTTTTATCTTTTAGATTAGCGAGAGTTTGTTAAGTATAGCAATTTCATATGCTTGAGACATTGTAAATTCAATTTTTTTTTATATATAAATTAATTATAAGTTTTTGAATTTTTTTTTTCTATTCAATACAATTTTTGCAATGCTAAAATTTATTTATCTTTAGATAACAAGTGTTTGACCATTATCAATATTCTAGTCTTGAAATTCATATTGTTTCAGTAATAATTATCATCCAAACTTGGGAGAAAGAATAATGGTTGATTGCCGTGGAGTCAAACTCAATGGTGGTCGTGGCTCTAGTTACGAAGGGATTTCATCCTTCCTATCCTTGCTCACATATTGTATTCTTAATCAATTGCCTTAATGATAAGGGAATGAGAAGTCTCTATCTCACACATTTATACACATGCAGACAAACCAATTGGCAAACTCACTTGCATGTTATGCTATTTGTTTACCTACAACTTATTCATTATTTTAATCGTCCTCCGTTTATTGTGTTAATCTTTTATAACAGAATATGATTGGTATTTTTTGTCGAATGTGATTGTTTTATTTTTTCTTTAATAAGTTAAAAAATGTTAAACTAATAAATAAAATATAATAAAAAAATTTAAATTATATTAATAAAATTAAATTAAATATATTAAATAAAAAATATATTAAAAAGTTAATACGTTGAATAGAAATGTCAAATAAAAGATTGTATTTAAATTTTAAAGTATTATATATTTAAAAGTTCATTTTTTTTTTTAAAAAAAAATATAATAAAAAATATATAAGAGTTTACCTATTCCATTATGATCTCAATCACTAGCGATTTACTTTATCAATATTCGTAGTTTTTTTTTTTACCGAAATAAATATTCCTAGTTAAAAATAATAGTAGCTTGTTTAAAATTGAGATTTGTTGGTTTCATAATGCGCACTAGAAAATAGTAGCTGAATTATGGATGGTTTTTTGGACGTGAAAGCTGGCAAACATAAAAGAGGAAGCTCATAGAAGAGAGTTTTATAACTCTACAATAAATAATAATAATAATAGTAGTAAATAACTATACATTCACAAGTCAAAATTAAAGTGTAGGTTATTATAATTCAATGAGAAACTTATAGTATTAATTGTTTTTGCTTCTCACGGAACTTAAAATTGAAACGGGTGTCAGGGGATAAACCTAAAACCCCTTGCCTAATTGGATCCAGAAAAAAACCACTGCGTAAATACAATGTAGCACATGCTTATGACCATGTAACAAAAAAACATGCTTATCACTATAACTACGATCCACTTTCATATTTGTATTAATTTATAAAGTCAACGAGGAGTGTGTGAATATTTATTTATATAATAAAATAAATTAATGAGATTTTTACATAAAAAATATATTTATATTAAGTATTTTCAAGGTTGATTCTACGGTTGTCGGGAAAGACACCAGTATATCCCCCTTTTAATAATTTTACACCAAAATGCCACAGTTTGTAAAAAAAATACGGGATTGCCCTCTTTTTCCTGGTCGCATCCTGGGGATGCGATGAAGTGAACAAAATTTCCATGATGGTCGCATCCTGGGGATGCGACCTCCTATAGGCAGTTTGCAAAATTTTTTTATCCCCGTTTTACCCTTATGTATGGCTAATATATTATATATATTTTTATTACATATTTTTAAATTAATAATAAGATTATTATAATTAATTGAAATAATAAAAATATTTAATTTATTAATATTATATAATTATTACTAATTATAATAATAAATAGAATAATAATAATAATTACAATAGTAATAATAATAATAAAAAGAAAATTCTATTAATTAAAAAAATACATTAATTTATTAATATTATATAATTGTTAATAATTATAATAATAAATAGAATAATAATAATAATAAACAAAAAATTCTAGTAATAAAATTAAAATTACAATACATTAAAATAAAAGAAAAAATATATTAAAATAATAATAATAAAACGAAAATTCTATTAATAAAATAAAAATAAAAAATACATTAAATTAAAAGAAAAAATACATTAAAATAAAAGAAAAAAATGCTACAAATAAAAAAAAGATTAAATAAAAATTAATTATGTTACTCTAAATGACCTCCAGTTCCACATCTACGCGGTCGTCGAACTCGTCTAGCCCTTTGAACAATTTGAGGTTGTTGTGGTTGATCCACATTGTAATCTGTTTGTGGATTAGAACCACTACCACCTGCTTCCATATCATTTTGAGTTTCGACATTATATATAGAATCAAAACCACTACCACCTACTTCGGTATCATTTTGAGTTTCAACATTATACATAGAATCAAAAGCTGCATAAGCCGACTCGGGAGTTGTGCAATGAGTACCAAACAAATTAAAGAAAATTCCGCTGTCAGTCGGATTAATGGGTGTTGGTATTGTTGGCACTGAAGGAACGTAATATTGAGTCGGTATATCTGCAGCTTCGTGAATATGTTGTGGTGATGATAAAGACGGTGTTTGGTGCATGGTATTTTGTTGTGGGATTGATTGAGGCATAGAGTGAACATTGGGATATGTTGAACGTTGCAAACGTGGATCACGCAAGTATCTTTCCACAGATATATATAATTTAGTGTGATGTGTGAACCAATTCATATATTCTTGAGTGTGGCATAAAACACCTTGAACGTGTTGACCTTGTAATGTGTAATTATGACGTTCATTCCAATGTTGAATCTCATTTTTCCAAACCACACTCCAATTATCATCGGTGCCACGCCTCATGTCGACCTCATGGTAGAGCGTCATATCTTCTGGAGGTTGCGGAATCTGCTGATGAAATCCGAATTGAAGTGCAACTCTATCTGCATGATGTTTTTCGACAATATGATAACAGTGCAGATAGGTACATGCAGTCCAAGTGTTGATCTCTTGTTCGGGTACCTCGTGTTGGAATCCGAGATACGGTCTCCAAAGAAACTGAATGTTAAAAAATAGAATAAAGTAAATATTAAGAGATATAAAAAAAATTAAATTGTAACTACATGAGAATGAATATGAATGTATTACTTCATGAACCATCATATGATCGATAGTATTCCGGTATCCTTCTATATCATTGTGAGGAACTTTACTGAAATTTAGACCCCCGGAATTAAATCTGTCAAATATATAAAAAAGAAGTATATAATAAAATTAGTAATACAGTAAATAATAAATTTTAAAAAATTAAAAAATATAAAAATTATGTGCAATAGTTACCTTTGTGCAAGTGGAAATATCCATGCATTGGGTGAATTCGGAGCAACACAAGTCAAACGATACCATGCCCAATTTTGCAACAACAATGCACATCCTCCCATCGACATTACACCGGGTTTCGTAGCAAGGCATAATTCTCTATAGAGTGTTGCTAAAACTGCCGAACCCCAACTATAATTGGATGCATTATTTAAATCGCCCACCATTGAAAGATATTTTAGATGTACACGGTTATTGGATTTGTCTGGCATCAACAATCCTCCAATCATACGTAATATATATGCTCGACATGATGCTTGTTTTTCTTCTTCAGATGCGTTTTCCCCAACATTGTCAAAAGTATCTTTAAGCCATTTTAATTTAATAAAATTACCCTTTGTTGCTCCCTCAGGTGGGATAACTCCTAAATATTCTTGACAAACGTGTTTGACATTCACAAAATTTGAACCGCTCACAGGAAAACCAGACACTTTTAATCCTAAAATATAGTAAACATCTTCTAAAGTTATTGTGCACTCACCTATTGGGAGATGAAAAGTATGTGTTTCTGGTCTCCATCTTTCAACCAAAGCAGTAATCAAACCGACATCGATCTTGTAATTTCCAAGTTTGATCACTTCACCAAATCCAGCTTGTTGCAAATACGGTAATATCGCGTCATTCGGTTTTTTGTTGACATGACCATGACATTTCAATTTATCCTTCGATGGAATCTGAAATTAATAATATATAAAAATAAATAAACAAAAAATATTCAAGACATTAATATCAAATATATAAGACAAGACATTAATATAAAATAAAAAATAAAAAATTAACAACATATAAATTAATAAAATAATATATAAAAATTAATAAACAAGACAATAATATAAAATATATAAGACAAGACATTAATATAAAATATAAAATATAAAATATAAAATATAAAATTAATAATATATAAAAAATTCTATATATAAGACATTAATATAAAATATAAAATTAACAATATATAAATTAATAAAATAAAATATAAAAAATTAATAATATATAAAAAATAATAAACAAGACATTATTAACAATATATAAATTAATAAACAAGACAATATTATAAAATATATAAGACATTAATATAATATACTTACAAATGCTTGAATGTATTGACTATCACCTCTATGATTGTTAGATAATTCCATGACTAAAGTTGAAGAAAATGTGTTTGAGATTAAGATCAAGGAAGTATGTTTGATGATGGTTGAGTGTTTGATGATAGTTGAGGCTGGGATGAGGTGTATATATAGGAAATTGCAGGGCCAGGTTGCGATCCTCACATGCAGCCACGTACATGGAGGTCGCAGGCCCAATATGCGAACCCTTAGGGAGGTCGCAGGGCCAGGATGCGACTTCTTTGAGAGGTCGCAGGCCCACTATGCGAACCCTTATTCCTTTTAATCCCAGCCACTCATTTCTTTTAATCGATGGCTGTGGATGCTTGATCATCAATCCTCCTAATTTTAATTGGACCAATCAGATTGATCTATTCAATCTTCAATCTTCACCATCCAAATTCTTTTAATCAATGGTTGTGATTTATTAGAAAAATATCAATCCTCATACTTTTAGTTGGACCAATCAGATTCATCTATTCAATCTTCAATCTTCACCATCCAAAATCTTTTAATCAATGGTTGTGATTTACTATAAAAATATCAATCCTCATACTTTTAGTTGGACCAATCAGATTGATCTATTCAATCTTCACCATCCAAAATTCTTTTAATCAATGGTTGTGATTTACTAGAAAAATATCAATCCTCATACTTTTAGTTGGACCAATCAAATTTATCTATTCAATCCTACTAACTTCTATAAATAGGAAACTAGATCACACTTCTCACCACACCTTCTATCTCATCATACCTTCCATCTCATTATACCTTCTATCTCATCATACCTTCCATCTCAATATACCTTCCATCTCATGGCTTCTGAACAAGTTATATGTATTGTTTATTACAATGGTTCAATTGTCGATGGAGTGGAAGGGAAAACATTTGTAAGTGATTACAAAAAGGCGTTCAAAGTACATTCTAGCAGCAACCTTGCTCGTCTAAAGAATGTCATTAAGAAAAAATTACAGTTCGACGACAACGTGACGATAACTGATATAGTTTATCGACATCTTGTCTTCTTTGGTGAAAATACAACCAGATTTGAATTAATGAAGGTTTGTGATGACGAAGATGTTCAACTCATGTTTGATGTTTATGCACAATGGTCACAACTTGGCACCATTGAGCTATACATTACATTTGAAAGTGGTCATACTTCAACAAATCAACCATCAACCTCAAACATACCTAATCCCAACTACATCTCATCACAACACTATGAACCGTACTCTAGTCCTTATCAACCCGACGTATATTCTCCATCACAACACTATGAACCATACTCTAGCCAAAATGAACAAACTCAACATGTCCACAATGTCTCCCAACAACTTCATCACGAATCTCTCCCAACAAGTCCACAATGTGATCTTCCACTTAGTGTCCATTATAATATCAACGAGGAAGAATTAAGTTATTATAGTGAAGATGATGAAACATACTTCGATGAATCATCTGGTGATTCTGATTATGATGATGTTGATGAAGATATGGAAGCAGAAGATCAGTCTATCCCACCTGTATTCGATCCACCATTCTACATGAAGAACATCAATTTATCCACCGCAAACCAACCAACTGAATTTGATCACATGTTCATTGACGAAGTCCCAAATTTAGGCGGTACTCTTGCAGTTGGAATGAAGTTTCAGAACAAGGATGAATGTGTACATGCAATCAAGCGGTATCATCTAAAACAATCATTGAATTTTGTGGTGCAAAAATCAGATTCAGAAAGGTACGTTATTATTTGTTCACATCCAAATTGTTTGTTTAGATGTAGAGCTTCAAAACGCAAAAAAAGTGAATTGTGGATGATTGGGAAATTGATTGCGCCTCATACTTGCACAAATTCTGCACTATCACAAGATCATACAAAGCTCGATTCTAACATGATATGTGCAAGTGTAATGCAAGTTATGAGGATGGACCCTTCAATCAAAGTGAAGGTCATTATTGCTCAAATTCAGTCTTTGCATAACTACACAATTAGTTATAGAAAGGCTTGGATTGGAAAAAACAAGGCAATCGAAAAAATTTATGGGAATTGGGAAGAGTCTTACAATCAACTTCCACAATGGTTATTAGTTATGCAAACGTTTGCTCCAGGAACCATTATTAAAATGGACACAATCCCAGCTTATAATGAACATGGTTTGATAAATGGTGTCACAATTTTTCATAGACTATTTTGGGCTTATGTTCCATGCATATCTGCGTTTAAATTTTGCAAACCAATTGTACAAGTTGATGGAACTTGGTTATACGGCAAGTATAAGGGAACTCTATTGGTAGCAGTTGCACAGGATGGGAACGACAATATCATTCCCATTGCTTATGCTCTTGTGGAAGGTGAGACAAAAGAGGCTTGGAGTTTTTTTTTGAGAAATTTGAGATCACACGTCACTCCACAAGCCAACATTTGTTTGATTTCAGATAGACACGAATCTATCAAAAGTGCTTATAATGATTTGAATAATGGGTGGCAACATCCTCCATCAAAACATGTCTTCTGCGTCCGACATATTTCACAAAATTTTGCAAGGGAATTTAAGGATAATGCTTTGAAGAAAAAGGTTATTTCTATGGGTAATAATTTAATTCTTACTTCTTATCATTACTGAAAAATTAAATTATGAAGTTTTATAATTACTGTAATAATGCATTGTCTACTGTTTCAATACAGGTTACTCAATCAACCAGTCTACATATCGATACTACCGCAGAGAAATTGGCATCATAAACCCACAAGCTTTGAAATGGTTAGACAATATACCGCGAGAAGATTGGATTCAAGCATTTGATGGAGGTAGTCGTTGGGGTCAGATGACCACCAACCTTGTAGAATCCATTAACGCAGTATTAAAAGAACCACGCAACCTTCCCATCACTGCTTTGGTTCAATCAACATATTATAAAACAGGTACACTATTTCCAACCATGGCAAAACAACATGCATCAATTTTAGCTTCTGGTCAGGTATACACAGAACCATGCATGAGTTTTATGAAATCGGAAATACGTAAATCAAATAGTCATAGAGTCGATTGTTTTGATCGAAGCAACCATACTTTCATGGTCCACGAGACAGTTGTTCCAAAAGAAGGGCGACCAATTGGTCATTTCAGTGTAAATCTTCCTAATAAGTGGTGTGACTGTGGAAAATATCAAGCTAAACATATGCCTTGTTCACATGTGATAGCAGCATGTTCTAGCATAAAATATGATTATTGGACCCTTATACCTAATGTGTACAAAGTGGAAACAGTACTAAAAGTATATAGTGAAGCGTTTCAACCGATACCAAACGAAGGATATTGGCCACAATATGAAGGTGTTAAGGTGTGTCACAATCCACTAATGCGGAGAGTCAAGAAAGGTCGCCCAAAGACCAAACGTATTAGAACAGAAATGGATACTACGGATAGAGTCCCAAGAAAGTGCGGATTATGTCGGGTATCTGGTCATACTAAGAAAAATTGTCCAAACGCTGCTGGCACATCTACTCAAAATTGATGTATTTTTTCTTTTGATTTAATGTCATTTTATTTGAATGTATTTTAATGTATTTTTTCTTTTAATTTAATGTATTTTTTATTTTTATTTTATTAATAGAATTTTCGTTTTATTATTATTATTTTAATATATTTTTTCTTTTATTTTAATGTATTGTAATTTTAATGTATTGTAATTTTAATTTTATTACTAGAATTTTTTGTTTATTATTATTATTATTATTATTATTATTATTATTATTATTATTCTATTTATTATTATAATTATTAACAATTATATAATATTAATAAATTAATGTATTTTTTTAATTAATAGAATTTTCTTTTTATTATTATTATTACTATTGTAATTATTATTATTATTCTATTTATTATTATAATTAGTAATAATTATATAATATTAATAAATTAAATATTTTTATTATTTTAATTAATTATAATAATCTTATTATTAATTTAAAAATATGTAATAAAAATATATATAATATATTAGCCATACATAAGGGTAAAACGGGGATAAAAAAATTTTGCAAACTGCCTATAGGAGGTCGCATCCCCAGGATGCGACCATCATGGAAATTTTGTTCACTTCATCGCATCCCCAGGATGCGACCAGGAAAAAGAGGGCAATCCCGTATTTTTTTTACAAACTGTGGCATTTTGGTGTAAAATTATTAAAAGGGGGATATATAGGTGTCTTCCCACTGTTGTCACATATGTAATATTAAAAACAAGTAAATAGTTGTTATAGACTAAAATTTAAAAATAAAATTTGTGATTTAATATGTAATAAATACCTTAATTTATCGAAGAAGAAAATCCGTGAGAGCATATCTTAATGAATCTGCAAAAAGATATCTGCACCGGGATATGCTGGTGCATGCTTGATAAAACATGGTGTGTTTCCATGGGTCCCACATATATACCTACAGCATCAGATTTCACACGAATGATCTGGCTGGTTGTATCTGCAAGAAACATCAGACGCAGAGGTTTTTAATGAAAAGCTGCCTGATAGAAATTTGTATTAGTAACTCAGAGATAAAGGCATCATTTTCATTATTGGTTGGGACGACACATATATATTGCAATTTTGCAAATTAATATTCCACTCTCATTTATGTTACATTATTAGTTTTTAATTCAATACTTGTTTTAATGGTTTACTACTAATTTATTATGTATGTGGTAATAAAATAAATTTATTACCTCCCTTGTTATTGTAACTTCTAACACCATTCATTTGTCCATTGAGCAATTAATTTCCCTTGTACGGACAGAAATGAAGTACTCTCTTTCCTGCGTTCATAGATGAGATATCCATAAATAAATATCTGATGAGTTATTATGTATCATCACTTAACATGAACAATGGATTTAATTAATTTAATTATTAATTATTAATATAATATATTAAGTATTAATTACATAAAATTTTATATAAATTTAAAATTCATAATTATATAATCTAGTTATCGAAATATATTTATAATTTATTATGTTTATTTAAAATTATTTAATAAAATATTAAATAATTTTAAAATTTTATATAATATTTGGAGTTGATTCAATTAAAATTTTTTATTTAACGATTAAATTGATGAAATTTATCAATTATATTAATTTATAAAATAAAATAACTTGTCATATATATATAT
>JBBPBR010000002.1:9689586-9702753 GCA_037974775.1 Cicer pinnatifidum
GTTTTAATTTTTAAAATTTAAAAATAATTTTTCTTATAAACATCATTTTTCTTTTTAAATTTAAAAAATTTAAAAAGTAGTTTTTAAAAAGTCAAACGACTTTTGAAATACAAATGTGATTTGAAAAGCTTGAAATTAGAATTTTCAAAATATAAATATATTTTAAAATTATATAAGTTTAGTGGAATACAAATATATTCTAAAAAAGCTTAATTTATAGTTTTCTAAAAATATTTATGTTTTAAAAAATTTAAAACTAAATTTTTCGAATTACATTTATATTCTGTTAATTTTATTTTAAAATTTTCAAAACATACACAAAACTTAAAATTATGATTTATTAGTTAAAACATCAATTTTTAGGACTATCAAGAACACTCTCCTTCTCACTTGTAAAAATCAAAGTTGATACTTTACACCACTGGAAGAACACTTCTAATATTTTAAAAATTCTAACAATTTCAAAGTTAACATTTTATACTACTAGCTCGATCAATTAAAAAAAAAGTTGTTTAGAAGCTATTAGCTTTGGGCTGAGTTGCCAAAATAAGACCACAACTCCTACGGACTACTTGCATTTGTATTCTTTAATATATAGGGTAGTGTTTATGATTGAAGTCATCTCTATTGAACTTTCCAAGTCTTAGAAATTGAACTTTCTGATTTTTACTTTGTATAATAACATTTATTAAGGAACCAAGATTAAAAGCTCCATAATAAAAATAGAGTATTGCCTTTTCGAGATATGTTTGTTTCAAAGTCATTCACTATATTGTAGAATATATAGTTAAAAAGATATTCTACTTGAGAAATTTTAAATATTACTTTGGAAAACTTTTAACATTATTTTGGATCGCATGAGCAAAATGCTTTTAATTTGAAGGCTAAACTGATGTTAAATTTTGGAAAGATAAGTGGGTTCCTGGTGTTGCCCCTATTAATTAAAGATTTCACCAGCAATCCATCGATCCCAAACTAAATTTCAACGTAGTTCAATTTGCAAATCGTGGAAACTAGAATTGCCCAATTATTGAACACTTTTTACTTAAAAATAATGGATAGTTTTCTATTAAAAGTGTTTTGATATTTAACAAAGTTTAATTAAGACTTTTAATTATGATTCTAAGTGTTTTGATATTTAACATGTGTATTTGAGTGTCTTAAACAAAATATATACCAAACATTACAAAGCAGATCATATTAAAATAAAGAAGGTTAATTTAGAGAAACGAAAAATGTTTTTGACATATTTTTAGAAAACGAAGAACGTTCTCCACATATGCAAATTAAGAATGATCATATTCTTAAAGAAAAGATTAGATACAGATAATGCAATCCACTCCAGAATTTCACCAAAAATATACAAGGATCAATCCAATGCAAGAACTCCAAAGATTCGAAGTAAAAGACTATGCTTCACAAAGCAAGATCCTTCTCCAAGTTAAGCAAGTTCAAGTACAGACCTGCCAAGCTGGAAATGACACTTCTGTTGTACTTTCAAACAGACATGCACATGTGATTGAAGGCATGAGATCACTTTAGACAACTGTCAAGATAAGATTAAAAGTCAGCTCATCTCAAGGCAAAATCAAATATTGTTCTTGATTCACAAGAACATTCTTGCTTTATCGCTGATCTTATCCAATCATTTACTCATAATAGCTGGACTATTTTCAACGGCAAAATGAGCTGTCATAAGCCCTCTTGAGGCCTATGAATAAAGCCTCAAGATGAAGGACAAATCAGAGCTTCAATTGCAAAGCAATACATCACTCATTCAATCATATTTGAATCCTCTTGAGCTTCTCAATCATTTCTAAGTTGCAGTTCTGTTCTTAGTTTGATATTAGAATCGGTTTCTATTGAGTTCTAAAATCTAGAATCTATTGTCAAACACGAGTTGAGTATACTCAGATTCTAACAATCGCAAAATCATTACTTTGTCACTCAAGGCTATTTTGTTGACATAACTTGAATAGTTTGTAAAAATCCTTTTATGTTTAGAAGATAGTTTGTAAAAATCCTTTCTAAAAGAGTAAGGTAAACTGTGGAAATTCTTTCTAGGTAGAAAGGTATTGATCTGTAAAAGTTGTGTGAAAACCAAGAACGATTTTGCTTTGAGCACTTAATGGAAAATCTCACAATTGTAAGGACTGAACGTAACTCCATGTTGGGTGAACCAGAATATATCTTTGTGCAATATCTCTTCCCATATCTCTATTTACTTTTTATCTTCTAATTAGTTTTTATATAGATAAATTAATATTGTTGTTTTTCACTAACCAAGAACGTTCTTAGTTTTTAACATGAATTTTAGAAAATGGGCAATTATAATTCAAATTCCCATTCCTTATAATTGACATTGTTACTTCAGCTAATTTGAAGGGCCTGCAAAGATTCATGTCAATCTTTGAAAATTGCTCATGGTACCCTTCTCACTAATTCATAAAAACAACATAGGTATGACTCGCGAATCTACATGTACATGAGGTCAAACAACTATTGGAGGAATCATTGTGATGATCTTGGTAATATGAAAAAATATTTTTATGTCAAAATTAGCACCAGCAACACCTTGACGACCGAACTAACAACTTGAAGTATGGTATTAATGTCTATTAAAAGACCTATTTAGCAAAATATTTGTTTTTTCTTTTCCATTTAGCATTGTATAATAACAAGTGTCGCGTACATGGTGATCGAACCTAGAAGCAATCGGCAAAATTTGTTATCCATCTTAATTGATGAATGTTGTCGTTATTGCAAATTCTCAATAAAGAGATGCTAGCATCTTATCCATTGAGATATACTTATATGATATGATACTAAATTGAAAATTGAGTCCACAAGAAACAAAAGTAAATTGACACCCACCCCAATGTATTCCATCACAAGTGTGGGTAGTAGGGGACCCTTTGCATGGACCCTATTGAAAATAGAGCTTTTTTATTGCATCATGATTCAATGAAACACTTCACAAGAAAAAAGAAAAGATAATTGAATAGGGAAAGTTGATGATATAATTTCATGTCCCTTGTAGTTGAAAGAATCATATTTCTATTTCCAAAAGTGATCAAAATGTTGTTGTGGTGGGGGAATTAAAATAAGTACATTTTTCATACCCGTGACTTAGAAAGAAAGAAAAACTTGACTTTGCATATTATTATTGATCTTAATCTTAAATCATTGTATATGTGACATTTCTATAAATATCATTTGTGAAAATTCTTCTTCTATAGACTTCAGGCCCTTTGAGACCCTTTTTCAAGGTGAGTATATATATATATATATATATATTGGAATCTAGGATAAGAATTTTTTTTTTGTTTCAATTATACTATATGGTTTCAAAATTTTCAGGTATTGAAGATGACAACAAAGGATATGAAAGTTGAATTTTCATCAAGAAATGATGTGATTCAAGGTGGTATTTTGAGACAACAAAGTATGAACAAGAACAATTGTTTATGCTCTCCAACAACACATGCTGGTTCATTTAGGTGTAGGCTACATCGTACACCTAGCCTCTTAAGGACAAAAAGCATGGACTCATCATCATCTACTCATGCTTCTGTTGTTGATGCTAATGGTGATCCTAACAAGGATTAGATAATATAGATTAGTTGATGTTTTTGTTGAGTTGAATGTTAATTATCATGCTACTTACGTCAACTGTTTACTTGTGTTATATTTAGTGCATGTTTGGACTGACAGTGAGTTTAACTGATCACAACGTGTCGTCGTGATTTTGGCTACACATTGGAAGCTTCTCTAAAATTACGATGACATTGTAATTTCGCTTTGAATCATGTCAGTTCCAACATTCACTTATTTTCTTTTTGTAGTTGTTTTTGTTGTTTTGATGATTGATAAATAGTAGCATCTTATGTAAATAAAAAGTATCTAATGGACTTGTATGGTTGTGAAAATCTGTCTCTTTAGGTAATAGTTTGGGATTCTACACAGTAATTTTGATAGGGGTAAAATCAATTCTAATACTATGTGCTGTTATTTGTGTGACCTCTCTGTTTCTGTTATGTTTAAGCTTAGTTTGGGTCAAATATGTATCTATGGTGTTTGATAAAAGAAATACTCTAAATGGGTGAGTAGTCCAGAACAACTTTCCGTAAGTGAATTGAACAAAAGACTATGGATTCTCATTTCTCAATTGTCAGTGACATTGTTTAGAAGATATTGATAAAATGATTGTTAGATTTTGGATATTGGTTTTTTATATTGATTTGGCTTTTGAACAATCTACATGTATTGTGGATGGGAATGTCCCAGGGAGATACAATTTATGACCTCAGGCTTCAATATTTTTGAAAAAGACTTCAGTTGTCAGTTATTGTTAAACAAATTTATTTAACTATAAAATTTATCTATGAAAGTGGGTTTTTATGTGAACCAACACAAAATATGGTCCAACATGTATATGCAACACTATTTAGAAGTAGAAGTGCACGATTTTGTTCGTTCTTACATTTGAGACGGTGATCTAATTGGTGTCGTCTTGACAAATTCAGTTTGTGACATACATATTTGTTTTTATCGAACAAATATCAATTAAGTTGCTTTCTTATCCCTAAAAATAAGGAGAATCATAAATTTCTACTTTCGTTTCTCGTCGTCGGAGTTTTGAACGATTTGTAAGTATTATTGATAGTGAAATTTGACTTAATCAATATTTTCCCTTATTTGGTTAGTCACTACAGATAAATAGGTTTGTCAGAGTTTATTTGAAAGGAACCATACTGAAGTCACATAGTTCAGTTAATGTTAAACAAATATAAATAAATAATGCTATTTAGAAGTAAACACATCTTAATCAACGACAGATCTTATTCTTTCTTGTACACAAATCAGATTTCTATTGCACATAATCTTTGATACAGATAATCACACTACTGTTTTAGAGTATGATTGATCAATGAGAAGGCACATCTATTCAATGAACAATAAATACAACTTGAACCTTAAATTTATGCCACAAACAACTCTTCAAATCAAATATTGTTTAATAATTGGATACTATTTCAATAAAGACAAGGTTAATTATCTATGTGGATACAAATAAATAAAGACAAATATAATCAGATACTATTACAGTATTGAATTATGTCAGGCACATGAAAATACCACAAAATTTTGTCAACAATGACAAGAGACAAGTGTTGCAGATTTATAGACAAACACAGCAACACTGGCCCCATGATTTATCACTGACACCTAAGATTCCTATTCCTATATCAACTTTTCATGACATGAGAATTACCCAAGAGATTTTATTTCCCCTCATGTTTGAGAAAATCTTATTATTATTATCATTATTATAAGTTTACATCAACAATGCACATACATTAAGAGATTCTTTGATTCTCCTACAAGGTACAAGGCTTTCTTCATAAACAAAAATAGAGTATATGACATGTTACACTCTAAATTACACTTACCAACAGAAAGAAAAAAACTAACATAACACAAATTTCATTCAATTTTTTTCAGTAGTAGTTCTATTGGTAGACCATAATTTGCTAAGCATTTTTTTTGGTTGCGTAGGAATAGCACAAATGGACTTAAATCTAGAGTTTCTTCCAATTCCAATTCCATCATGTGACAAACCATTTTCAATTTCATCTAATTCATCATCCTCAGCTAGCTTCATTCTAAGTGTTGAAGACTTTGATTTTGGTGACTTGAATCCAGAAATACTCCAATTATCTTCACCATGTATACTTGTAGGTGTAGTGCTTAACCGTGTTGTATGTTTTGATGGGTCAATACCGTGTGTTGTAAGCAATGCTTTGATATTGCTTTGTAATTCTGTTACTTTTCCACCTGATGCTGCTGCTCTAGCTTGCTCAAAGAACAGAACTTGTACAACAACTCTTAATGGAAGTAGCTCATTTTGTGCTGCATGCATGCATGCTTCCATTGACAGTTTTTTGCAGTTGAGAATTCGACATAGTCTTTTCCTTTCACTCTTGTTCAGTTCTTGATGAGCCTGCATTTTTTAAGTTAAGAAACACATGAATTTTATTAATACATAATAACCCTTCAAGCTAGAAATTTACTTCCATGTTTCTCTTGGCGATACAGTTCAGGGATAATCTTGTAAACTTGACAGCACTATTTAAATCCAAGTTGCAGTCTGTAACCTTAAGCTTGCCATTGCAGCTACTCTACAGTCGGAGGCATAGACACAATTGATATGAGATCAAAACTTATGTGTTTTTTTTCATATCTGTTTTACTTTGAACCTTGTTTAACATTTTGTTTCTTCCATGGTCTAATTTCTATTAGTACTATATATTAACCGAGCTTGACAGCTAGACATGTTACATCATGATATAGTGCTTTGAGGTGGAATTTAGCCAAAAATAGGGTGAATGCATAAATGGACAAAAATCTGTCATGGAAAATTGAAGAGACACACAATCAATTCATGCGAAGGAATAAAGGACATATAAAATTTTCTTCATGTTTTTAGCCAAAATGAAATCACAAGTACCTGAATTTATACACTGCAACTATATCAGTCAAAATGTGGATTCAGTTATGCTAAAATTTCTGGTGGGTCAGTTTACACCTAATATCCAATAAATGTTGAATAAGAGAATATTTTAAGGTCAAGAAAGTTGGTTATCCACTAATTCTGAATAAGTGAAGTATGAATTATGTACTGCCACTTTTTTTTTATTTTTTGCTTCTCTATTACATGTTTTTATCATTGTATAATAAAAATGGATTGACTTAATAAAAAGAAACACAATAAACATTTTCTAGGACAATATTTTTACCTTAAGATAAATATCAATGGCTCTGTAGAGATCATCATGATCATGTCTTGCAAAATCTGGTACAATATCAGCAAGAGAAATGAATTTAGACAGTGAAAAATTCACATCTCTTGCAACTTCTTGAAGGTACCTATCAACAAGCTTCGCCACTTTCAACTTTGAACTGTGAGAAGCTGAAGAAGATCTCCTACTCTCTTGAAACTCAAAGTTAATATTCTCTGCGGAACGAGACCGTCTTCTTTCGAATGTTTTTAATGATCTTGGAGGGCTTGTTGGTGGACTTTGTCCTTGTAACATGAACTGTTCCAATATTGTCATCACCAACTCAACATCATAGACTGTGTCATTTGTATATGAAAGTGAAGGTATTAAAAGATCAGTCACTGTTGCTTCCTCCAATTGAAGGCCTATCCTTTTTGCTAATTCCATCTTAGATGAACAAGAAGCATTGAGAATATTGGAAGCTTTCAAGAGTTTTAGTAAAAAGCTACAAGAAACAGCACCTTTTTCTATTGGAAGCAAACTCACTATTGACTCCAAAAGAAGCCTATGCTTTGAAGTTATTTCACTAGCAGAATCTGAATCAGACTCAGAAGAAACATTCTTCTTTCTATTTCCACCATTCTTTGAAATATTTGGTAACCATCTAGATGCATAAACTTTCAATGCATCACCAATGAGATTTGAAGCAACTTTTCCACCAGATTTGATAGCTATCATTGTTCTCCAATAAAGGTCTATGCTAAGTTCTGCTAAATCTTCACCCCACCATCCTTTACTTCCTGTTTTCGTCCTCAAACTTTCTGTATCATTGCAAGATACATCATCCCTCACCCTCCTTGAATGACTATGTGACAAGCTCACCTTTGTAGGGTGTTTCAATACTTTTGAGGCAATAGCATCGATACATCGGCTAGTGATTCCTAAGTCTTCCGACCACAAATGCAACGCTTTTGTGGTCTGAAGACTCACTATGGAATCCTTCCAACCATGGAGAATGCAAGAGTTGAAGAAAATTTCAAGCTTGTGAATCAAGTTTCCTTTTTCAACTTCCTCAGTCATTTGAAGATACTCAGCAGCACATCTTGCAGCCACAATGTTGTAAGGACTTAGAGTGATTGTGATTCCATAGCAGAACTTAGCACAAACCTCAAATGCTTCCACACCACCAGGAAAATCAGGAAGTTGAACTATTTGGTGATGAGATGAGTCAGGTGGTGATTCTGAGCATAATCTTTGCAGGCATAAACATTTGGATAGCAGAGGAAACTGAAAAAGTATATACAAAATTAAAAAAAAAAAACAAAAAAATAAGATTGTTATTATTAACTTGATGAATTTCTACTGTGTCACAGCGCAAGTGGTTGGTGTGCAGTATGCATAACTGTCATAAACTCTTGAGTACAGAGTTCAAGGAACATACCTTGTGAAGAAGATATCTACTTCCCTTAACTTGAATTATGAGGTCACTTGAAACTTCAGAAGAGATTGTTCTGCATACACAAACAAAAGAAACTCATGTTAATATAAAAACTATACAACACAAAAGAAGATGCATCATCTAACAAAAAAGATTGAATTTTTGTGTGTTTATGTCTTTACCTTACAGCTTCTGAAGTGTAGAAAGTATCTGGACGAGATCCTAGTTTCATAAACTTCATGATGGCTATGATTTTTCTTACCCTCTAAACTAAATCATGTGTTACAAAAAAACAAGTTGCTTGCATAATTCAGTGTAGAACAATACAGAAGAAGTGCATACACAAATACCAAGATGAAGAATATTTATTTGCAAGCTCAAGTGGACACTACAAGATATTGAACCGACAATGTTTTCAGTTTTTCAGAGTGTGTTTGAGGCTTTCAAGAAAAAATTGAGAATTGTTTTTAGGAATATAAAAAAGAGAAAGGAAAGATAGAATTTCTTTGGTGTATAAGTTTTCCAAGAGGAAAGGAAAGGTAAAGCAAAGAAGTTTTGTTGTGGGAACAAAATAACTATAATAATAGTAGTTTAAATAGGTAAGATATATGATATAAATGGAATGAAAGAAAAGCATAAGATCAAACACACCTAAGCTGTGTCTTTTTGGTCAAATAGTTGTAACTTGTGTGATTTTGACAAATTTTTTTTATAAAGAAAAATATCAAAGGGAAATTTAATCTCATCCATAGGGTGTGTGAGTGTGTGTACAAAGAGTGGATTTATATTGAGTTTGGTTACATTTATTGCTCAAATAAACCAAATATGTTAGTTAATTCTGAAATTGGTATTGTAATAGTGTATAGTAATTAAAGAAAAAAATAGTTTTTATTGAAATTAATTTCTGCAATTATTTATGATTTTAATGATTGAGTGATTAAAATTAAATATTGTATTTATTGGAGAGATTTAGTATAACAAAAACTAATTTTATAG
Organism: Cicer pinnatifidum; assembly: GCA_037974775.1. NCBI lineage: Eukaryota > Viridiplantae > Streptophyta > Magnoliopsida > Fabales > Fabaceae > Cicer > Cicer pinnatifidum. The sequence goes on from JBBPBR010000002.1 coordinate 9,698,803, forward strand.
AACAAAGGAGCAAAGATAAAAAAAACAAACAAAAATATATTTATAAGGATTTAGATTGAGTTTGGTTATATTTATTGCTCAAATCAACCAAATATGTTAGTTAATTCTGAAATTGGTATTGTAATAGTGTATAGTAATTAAAGAAAAAATAGTTTTTATTGAAATTAATTTCTGCAATTATTTATGATTTTAATGATTGAGTGATTAAAATTAAATATTGTATTTATTGGAGAGATTTAGTACAACAAAAACTAATTTTATAGAGCAAAGGAGCAAAGATAAAAAAACAAACAAAAATATATTTATAAGAATCAAAATCAAATAAAAAAATTTACATAGACTAAAAATAAAAACATGTAATTGTAGCTATCAATCATATATTTAAGTTTTTTTTGTTTATAAAAAAAAAATATCAAATGACAATGTAATCTCATTCTTAGGGTGTGTGTACAAAGAGTGGATATGGGTTGAATTAGGTTAAATTTATTGCTCAAAATTGTTACTTCATTATGAGATAGGTTTTAGCGTTAATCTGAGTCTCAAATCAACTTGATAAAATTTAAGTTGATTCAGGTTTGGTTAACGGGTAAGATGTCATATTCAATTTCAAAGACTTATTTAAAAAAATAAAAAATATAGTAATCTTTTCAAAAGGTTAAGAAAATTCAATAACATTAATTTCTCTATCAGATTCACAAGTTTGAAAGCATAAAATTGCAACCCAAAGTAATCAAATGTTGTTATATTGATTTTGATCTGGAGTAGACCTAGATTCTCGATTAAAAGGAATAGGACAATGGCTTTATGGAGGAGAAGATGGTTGCACCTCCAAGCTCCACAATAGGGATATATGCACACCGACAATCAAATCTATACTTGCTTGCACATAAAAAACTCTTCTTGTATGCTTTGAAACATATATGAACTCTTTGAAATGAAGAACATTTATCATAGTTATCTTTATTTTCATATCGTCCTTGTTAAAATTGCACACTTAACTTTACAATCGATCCAAGTTTAGACATTTCAATAGTTCATGACAATAATTTTATAGTTGTTTGAAAGGGATACTATGAAAAAGACTAACATTTATCATTTATAAAAAATAAATGACAAAAATGAATTAAAAAAATAAAGGATCAAAACAAATATTTGATAGAAGATAGTCCCTAAGATTTCTAGAAGAAATTCATTAGGGTTGCCAACAAGATAATTTGTGGTCTCTAGATCATCATTTGATTCTGGATGCGTGTCCTTGCTAATGTGAGGTGATTGTTGCTACGTGATTAGAGTAAGCTTAATATTGTGTGGTTGAAGATAAAGGTATATGTGCGCTATGGTGGTCATCCACTTCAATTTCTCTTTGCTAGTTATGAGATGTTCTAATTAGATAATTTTATATATTTATGTGACATAGGTCGAGTGGGTATGTGATCGACTAGTCATAGTGATGAAATGAGTCAAACTAACTTGAGGTCGGTCTAAAATAAATTCAGTCTAAATTCAAAATGAAGAATGATATACTGAATTCATCTATTTACCAAAATTGTTCTAAACTCCTTGACAATACCATTTACACGTGAATTAAAATAAATAAAATGTATGCACAGTTCAATTCGATGATTAATCTCATGGCCAGTTCAAGTCTTGATATATACCATGAGTCAAAGCTCGAATTACGATGATAAGCCTAAAAGCAAATATTGCACAAAATTAAAAAATTACAATTAATAATAATAAATCATATCACAATTAAAAATAGAACTAAAAAAATGTAAAAAACAAAAAAGAAATAAAACTAACAGACATGATATCTAGTCTAATTTGTGTTTTATCGGACCGAGTTAAAAGCTCAGTTTTATATATAACATTAAAATTAATGTCCAAACCTGACCCTATACTAACCCGTCCAACATATAATATATTTGAAGGATGATATTTTTGTGAATACACTTATTTTTTTAATGAAATAAAAAGGAATAATTAAGTTTAACTACAAATAGTAAATAGTATACAATGCTATTTTTGTTAATGATCGAAATTAAGGTTAGAGTTAATGATCAATATCCCTCCCTAATGTAGTGACTTTACAATTAAAATTAATAGCTATGATACATGAAATTGGCCTTCTATTCAACAATTGCTTCCTCCCCACATTTGTGCTAAGATTGATATGCCTAACCCTGTTTTGTGGAAGAAGTTAATCAAGATAATGCACAATTATTTAATTTAATTTGAACTTGAGAAGGTCCTCGTAGAATTTAGATGTTTCTTTTAAAGTTGGCGAATAGGGAGAAGATGCATCGTGATATTTCAAATAATGTTATTTGTCTTTGATGCCTCTGAACTCCAAAAGCAATTATGTTTGTAATTAGAGTATCTCCGATGGTGAACTCAATATGGGTTTATTAAATGAGTCTACCATGTCACATCATCTTGAAATAACTTATTCATTTTTTACTCCAGTAGTCGGTGAATTCACGAATTCATTAAATAGAGTCCACCATGACAATCATACATTTATTATTATTCGTAAATTAATACTAAAAAAAAAGTTAACACTGATTAAAGCACCGTGAGAACAGTGATGACAGTTTGACACATCTCCAACAATGAACTCGCCAAAAACTGAATTTTACGTAACTATAGCGGACGAACTCATTTGACTAACGCCGGAGATGCTCTTAGGGATTATAATGTTGCCAAAGATTATTGGAAAAAGTTTATAAATGAGAGGGATTATCACTGGAATTATTTCTTTAGCATCAATTTTAACCAATAAATTAAATTTAATCTAAAGAATCTGGATATTGGAGAAGATCATGGTAGATTGTCAATTATCTTTGGTTTTTTTTTGACTAATATGTTATGGCTTAATGGCAATCAACTTAGTTTTTTAGGAAATTCACTTGATCTTAAACATTTTTTAAGTTCCTTGTTGATTATCTCCATTCTTTTATTGACAACATAAGACATAATATTTTGGTTAGATGGTTCCTCATCCCTCTAAGGTCATGAATCTTAATGTTAATGGATCTCACAATAGAGTTTCATATATCTCAACTTGTCGAGGCCTAAACCATAATGGTCATTTTATATGTGATTTTCATTTTATATGTGGAGTTATTTCATCATATCCTCTTTTAGTTATTTGTTTAGATGACGGTTGTAGAAAGATGTTTTCATCTTATTATAATACTTTTATTTTTCAGTTTTTCCTCTATATAAAAAAAGAAAATTATTAACAAATACCATTGAGAAATTCACGTCTAATGAAAAAATATGCAATTTTTTTTTGTTTTCCAGCAAATCTTGCTTTTCTATTTCAAAGAAGAATATATGATGTTTGAGACTTAACTTTTTTTTTTTTTTTTATAAAATTTATTTATTTGTTCATTCGTTTATATATTTATTTATGCAACTAGACATGACATTGGCAGCGTGCAATTATAAAGGCAACATCCACGTGCTCATCCTGCGCCCACCTGCCTCTAAAATCTTTAGTCTCATTATTGCCACTCGAGGGGTAGGAACTCGAAAATCAAAACCGAACAATTTATTAATCAACTTCAATATTTTTTTTTTGGGTTTATCAATTTTATATAACTCAAAAAAAATTATATGAAATTTAAACTAAATTAATATATTTTATTATTATATTTTATTTTATATTATATTAATAAAACTACTTTAAAAAAATATTGCATTCATGTAATTTTTTATAATTATATATTATCATTTTTTATTGGAATTTATATATTTATTTTAAATGTATGAGAAGTCTATAGTATTTGAATAAAAATTAATTAATTTTATTTTAAATTGTAATTTAATTAAAAAATGTCAATATTAAACATTTTGATCAATATTTACTTTTTCTAACAAAACAACAACAAAAAGTTAATTTATTTTAAATTTTTTTAAATATCAAATCAAATAAAATATATTAAA
>JBBPBR010000002.1:9721145-9737698 GCA_037974775.1 Cicer pinnatifidum
TTTTTATATTAAATAATAAAAGTAAAAAGATAAAAAAAAATCAACTAATAACTTTTAAATATAAGTAAAATATTTTAATATAATTAATAAATATATTTTTATTAAAAGAGTTTAATAAATACTTGTCCATTATTGTTCACTTTCTTAATTTTTTTTTATAAAATAAGATTAATTTCAAGTGAATAGAGTTTCAAATTTAATTGTAATATAAAAATATATTATTTGATCACTATTTTTAAAATTCAATTAAAGAAAAAAGTATATAAAAATTTAGCATAGATATTATCCACCAAGGACATCAAAATTAAGCCGAAACAACATAAGTATTTAAGAAATATCCACCAACATTGTATATAATAAAATCTAAAAAATAGTAATTTGTCCAACTAATTGTGATGGTGTACCCACATCCTATCTCTAATACGATTCCTACTCATTGTCATTTCAATTGCACCTTCATCAGATAATCTAGTTAAGTTATCGTCGGAGCTTGTTCCTTCTATGCCTAAACCTTCATTCACCCTCTCAAGTTCCATAGGATCCATTGCTTCCCATATGTTGAATAATTCATCTGGTAAATTCGTATGTAGTTATGAATAATACAACAAGCTATCACTATAAGTCTTTGTCTGGAAGGATTATAAGGAGGCATCAACTTCAAAATAGGAAATCTATTTTTCAACACCCCAAAACAACGTTCAATTGTCATCCGTATAGATGAGTGTCTATAGTTAAATAACTCTTAGGGACTCCTAGGTTGTCTACCTTGGTCTCTATATTCTTGGACATGATATCTTTCACCCCTATAAGGAGGAAGCAAACATCTAGTACATGGATACCCAGAATCAATGAGATAAAATGAACATTCATAAAAAATATGTTAGCTCTACTAGTTAAATTCATTAACTTAGCGACACATTGTAATTTTATTATGATATTACGATTTACCTCTAGGTGGCCAAGGAAATCCTGCATTTGGATTTGAAATTGCATCCAAAAAAACTTTTGAATCATGTGCACTTCCTTCCCACCCAGAATATACATATGTAAACATCATGTTGAAATCACAAGCACACATGACATTTTGCGTAATTGTTGTCTTTCTACCTCTACATGAAATTTGTTTCTTTGCAGGAACCCATGCACTTATATGTGTACCATCTATTGCACCTATGCAATTCTATAAAGCATAACACAATTAAATAGAATCATAACAAAATAATAAAGATAATTGAACCGAACTCAAATAGTTTTGATAATATGATCTGCATACCTTGAACTAAGGATAGTATTTTGAATTATTCTTAATTCTTTCAGGCAACTCTATGGACTCTTGTTTTATGAGTTCTTTTCCCAATCGACACACTGCCCTTAATACTTCCTTGAAATTGCGTGAGATTGTTTCTGTGGAATGTTGGAAGCGGTTTGAAGCGACTCTATGCCGAACATTATGCCCAATTATGAATAAAAAAGTGGCAACCTTCTCTTCAACAAATACATCTCTTGAGTCACTTAGATAGTCCTTCGCTCTTAATTCATTACAAAAATTAAGAAAACATTCCTTTTTCATCCGAAATAAATCAAACCAACTTGTTTCAGATCCATTTAAAACTTCAGCAACAAATTCACGACCAAATACTGATGATGTTAGAACCTTTCCTTTATTAAAGAATTTATGATGATAGTCATAGATCACATTACTAGTAAGAAATTCTACAAAATCATCATCACTTTCATCAGAAGTAGAATCATCACTTGTATCAACATCAAATCTGGTTACAACCTATCATACAATTTCAAAACATAACAAAACAATTCAAAACAACTCATAAAAAAATGCATACAATTGTTTAGGAAATAGAAATAAGTACGCAATGATAAAGATCACAAACAAAGTACTAAGAGAAACACATATCCAATCACTATCACCACATATTCAAGTAACGTGTTATCCTTAAAGTCTAAGTACCCATCCACGTTTCCTCTCTTTAGACATTGCCATAAACATTTCTCTCCAATAAGGATCCTTAAACTTTTCCAGGGTTTTTCCATAGATGTCATATGGAATGCCTTCTATCTCTTCAAGAGCAGTCACACACTTAGTTAGAGAACAATCAAATGTTACACGTGAGGTAGCCTCCACACTCCTATCCCTACTCTTATCCTTACTCTTATCCCTGTTATACTTCTATGCTCTCGCCAAAGATGCTTGAGCCCATGCTGCAAGCGCATGTCCCATTTGTTGTGATGTTGACTCTGTTTTGGATAGTACTTGTACTTTTTGTTTTCCACTTCGTGAGACGAGCTCCATTGCTTGTATATCATCGTCTGAATCATCTTCATCAACACGTACATGGCTTGCACTTCCAATGTTAAGGTATTGATTATCAAGCTCATTTTCTTCATCAGTATTTGGTGGGTCTTGTGTAGATGAATGGTGAAGTACTCCAGTAGCATTATTTTTGTTGAATAGGATTTCTAATAACTTATAATGGTCACATCCTTTCTTTTGAAATTGAGAAGCTTTCTCATGTACCTGAAACAGTACAAGCATGTCATCAATTATGAGAAAATTTAAATAGTGAGGTAAAAACAGAAATAGAGTTTAATGTTATTTGAAGCATCACATAAACAAGAATGAGAGAAAAAAAAAAACAATGTATTCCAAACCAAAACATAAATTGCTACCTAATAAATTCAGTTTCATGTTTGAGAGTTGAAACAAATAACTCATTGTTGATTTTCTCTAGCTAATGCATTGAAAGGTTAAAGAGAAGGGGGAAATAAAAAATATATATTTCTTAAAAAAATAAAAAAAAAAACGATAAAAAATAGTAGTACATAATATCAAAGGTTGCATCCTATAATGAAGTGTGAAGATATGAATGAATATAGTATTTGAAAGGCAGGAAATTAAATAAAAATAGCATCATCCAGTACTTACAATTCTCCATGTGCTGTGTGCAAATTCTTAAAGAGAAAATGCATACTAGGAAACCAACCATAATAACATATCAACCTTCCATTCAAATATTTGTTCTGCTTTTTCTTGCTTATGGAATGAAAATAGTAATAATTATTAAACAAACATAATCAAATCAGTGAGCAATGATTATTAAATAGTACCTTAAGATAATTTCGCCAGACCTCTTCGCTTGCAGTAACAGTGTTGGTGTTTGCATTCCACCCAAATCTAGTGTTCTGCAAAAGTGAATAGAACTCGCGATACATGGCTCGTAGCCAGTGCATTTTTGCCTTCAGTTGATCCATTTTAAAGGAACGATTAGTTATAGAATTCAGCCTAGTAGTCATTGAGTTCCATGTTCTAGCATGAAATATACCATTTGGCAGATTTCATTTTGTAACTTCGTCAACCATAATATCAATAAAAGCTTTAGTTACAAAGTCAGACCAAAGCTTTGATTCAAGACTGTCAACATTAGTTGCCATCTATAAAAAAATAAGCAAACTCATGATCATAAAAAAAATGTTTAACTATAAAACCAGAAGGTTAAGAATTAAACAAAAAATTGCAATTGATTCTTAAAGAGAAATGTGACAGAATAAACACTAGTAATATTCCCCATTATTATTTCAAGAGCACTATAAGAAAATGAAGAACCTAATAAGAAAAACCAAAGAACAATTAAGAAACACACAAGTCTTACAATCATAAAATACACAATTCAGTCACTCAGTCAATGAGTTGGTAAGTAGCTAAGTTACCTGTGCAACAGAGGTAAGCCCAGCAGCGGGTGCAAGTACAGCAGGGGGTGCATCATGTGTGGCGGAAAAGGAGGAAGTCGTAAGGAATTGCGAACGAAAGCTTGAATTCTTCATGTTATTGTTTTTTTAATTCTCCAACCTGTTTAGTAAAATATATGTATCGATGTTATTTTTTTAGGATCCTATAAAATAAACAAGAAACTCATAACACTATATTCCATAATCTGTTTAGTTTGTACACTCCCATGTGTTTCAGCAATAACAACAACACTAATATGACAAAGGCAACTAAGCCTTATGTAATTACAGTGGTTGGTATAGGAGAAGAAGTTGTTAGAGCCATTGGAAGGGTAATGAGAACAACTAAACAAATTCAATATCTTCTTCTTCCTTATAATCCACAAATATGTGAGTTTGAAATACACCACTCAAGATCTCAAAATAAACTCGTCTGTCATTCGTCGTTTTATCGACAGAAGTAAACAATCATTCGACAAGGCCACTCATACTTTGTATGCATTAAACTTTAAATTACTCTCAGTTTATGTGAATTCTATTTTTAATATTTTTCATTCAATTTAATTTAATTTAATGATGGTTTAACTCTCTCAATGTGTCTAGGCATACATCACATATTGTTGTTCTAACCGTGAATTTAGTTACATTGATTGCACCAATCCACTAGAACCTAGATTGTTTGCTCACTTTGCTGTTTTTGATTCAATTCTAATGGTATTGTATTGGCATCCAAGATTATAATGTAAGATAATGCATATTTTCAAAGTTTTTTCTTCTACCTAAGTATTTTGCTATAACGTATATTTTACATTGATTTCATTTCAGCTTAATTCTATGCCTTTGGATCCTAGCAAGCTTGTGCTGGTTCTTAACCGGTTTTGATTATTTTCTTCACACATTAGTAAATCAATTACACAATTAATCAAATTTTTTAATGTGACATAAATTAATCATTTAGTGAACTGAATTAATCACGTTATTGTATGCGATTGAATGTGTATTAAAAAGTGGATGTACATCAAACATTTTTTATTTGAATTATAGCAATTATGATTGAAGTCATTAAACTCTATTTTCACTGTGGATGCAGTTTTGCAGAAGATGCATGTTCTGCCTTTGAGAAATTTGTGAAACCAACAAAAATTCATACTCTTCATTCAAACAAAAATTAAAGAGAAAAATGAAACAAACAAACAAAAAACACATAAACAAAAGATGGCTTTATAAACACCAAATTTATACTCATTGATCTCATATATATGTTAATATTAATTACAAATAGATCATGATTCATAACACAAAGGAAACTAAGGAAATCAACAAACGAAACCAACTTAATTTGAAACCAACTTAAAGAGAAGAACACAACTATGATCAAGAAGAGGGAATGAAGTGGATGAATTTGATCAAATCACGAGCTAGAGTTGGAATTGTAAAGTTAGGGTTTATGCTGAGCGCTTTTTCCATGGCTTCTTCTGGTTTCCGTTTTTGTTTCTGTCTACACTGAAATAGCAAATTTTTTAATTTTATAAGTTCCACAAAATTACAATTATGCCATTAATAAAAATTATTTTTCCGTTTTTTTTTTTAAATTTAAAATTGAAAAAACCAAAAGCAAAACACTATTTGCCAGTTTTGCTTTGTTAATTTTAAAAACGATAATATTAAAAACAATTTTATAAATCAATTTTAAAAAATATATAACCGAAATAAATTTTTTAATTTTTTAATTTTTAAAAATTATAATAGAGTTTTTAAAATTAAAATCAAACAGGCCCAAAGTGTTTGAAAATTCTAAAATTGAAAAGTGAGAGATAAAGAAAGTGTAAGTGAGAATTGTTTGAAATTTGATTTTCAAATTAAAAGATAGAATAAAATGGAGGGAATATCAAATTAAAATGATTAATTTATCCTTAATATTAGTGAAGTGGTAAAATTATAGATATGAGTTTTTTCTTTTGGATAATTTGCTATACACTTGTTATTTTAGCACTTCCACATGTATAACAAGATTGATTAGCATAGAAGGTGACTATCTCTAGCCAAACAAGTTTATTTAGTGTCTGGTTTTATTTATAGACAAATATTAATATATTACATAGGTCAGTATTTAGCAGCTAGGTATGACTTGTTGTGATTAACCTTATATCTCATTTTGTTGTCCATAAATATTTTTACTGCCTCGGACTTTTTTAGCTTTAAATTTTTTACAAATTATAAAAAAATGATTTTAGTATTTTATAATTTAGAGATTATTCATTAGATATTTTAAACAATAGAAATTATTTTTTGTTACTTTTTATTCTTTTAAAAAATTAAATGGATTATAACAAAAAAAATATATTTTATTCATAAGGTGTGCCAATAATATAAAATACATAAAGTTTACAAACACCACACATTTATCTATAATCAAGAGAGCTTCAATACAACAATTGAGACGACTCCTAAAAATTCAAACATATCATACCATGTTAATATCATTGAACATAATCACAATGTAAACTTTTACTTTTAAATTTGAGCCAACACCACAACAAATTTAATATTATCTAGGACTTGATCAACGACAAAAGTTTGTTGACGAAAAATAACTTGATTCCTCATTTTCTATATTGACCAAATCAAACCTATCCAAATAAGATTCAATGCTTGATGACAATTCCCTCTTCACCACCCTAATCTATTAAATGGAATAGCAAGATCCAAAGAAATATTTGGAAGAGCACAATGAATATCAAACCACTTCAAGATACTAAAAAACATAATATTCTCTAGCTAATTCCTCTTCCCATTGAAACAACCTCTTACGCCACTCTAAACCTATCACATAGTGGTACCTATATTTTGTGTTTGTTTACTTTAATAAAAAATCATATTTTAAATAATCAATTATAAAAATAATTTTTATGAGAAACTATTCAAAACAACTATTCTTTTAAAGTACTTTTTAGATTATTTTTTATATTTCTTTTCGAAAATCGTAACAAAGAAATAAAAGTTTCTAAAAGTGTGTTATGTGCTCGAACTCAAAGAAGTTCTACTTCACCATTTTTCACATTTTTGTTATAATTTTTTATTGTTCGTTAATTATTAAATTTATCAATTAATGAGTCTCTATGTTACAAATTCTAAACAAATGATATTGTTATTCAATAGTTTAGAGGTTATTTTTAGAGTTTTAAGGAAAAATATAAGTTATTTTTTGTTTGTTTGTCGTAGTGTGATATTTTTATAAAATAAAATAAAAAAATTAGTGTTAGTGTGTGTAAGTTTCATTGTTCGATACGTTGAGACGCGCGTTTGAACCTGAAACACCCCTTTTTCTTTTTATTAGTGTGTATGAGTGTTATCATTCGATTTTTTAGAACAAAAAAATAATAATTAATAGAGTGCATATCCATTTGTTAACGAATAAACCATCAATTTGGTCTATAAATTATTACTCTTTGAATTTTGTTCTCGAACAGAAATAGAAATATAATTAGTTGTCTCTAAATTATTATTAATTTATCAATTTAATCCCTTAATTGCTTTAAAAGTATGAAAGAATGATAGTTCATGAACAATACTTATGGATTAATAATTATTGAGGGACTAAATTTTTAAGTTGTTTGTGCTTAAACATTTATATTTTATTTATCTTTTGTTAAAATATTTTAAATTTTTGTGAAGAGATTCTTGTAATGTTTTTTAACTTGCATTGGAAAAATCATTCAAAAAATCATAGGATATCCATGAGTTGAGTTAAACACATTGACAAATGAAAACGAAAATAATTTAGTGCACTAAAAGTGGAAAAAGATTTATATGCACTAGAAACAAAACATTAAAAAGTTATATGGATTGAAAATTTACATGCACAATTAATTTTTTGTGTAATTTTTATTTTTATTTTAAATAAAAATTAGTGAAATTTGATAAATATATTAATAATTTTGGTTTAATTTACATCATATAGCCTTCTTTTCTAAGTAGTTTTTGTTTTTTTTTTTGTTTTTTTCATTTTTGACGTCAATGATAATTTCATTAAAGAAAGTCCGATAATAATTCAAAAGTTAAGATAGCAGAAATACAAGATAAAGTCTCTTCAATTTACATATAATCTGGATTATAGAGAGAATATTTAACTAAATAATGCATAAATTGCTCGGTCTCACGCCTAACATATAACAAATTTAAATTATGAAAGCAAACATTAAAATTAATAAAATATCCAATAATAGAACCACTATAGGAGGGAGATTGTTGATGTGTGTTCAACACTACAACCACATTAGAAACATCCGATTTCGCTATAAGATTCGACAAAGACATATCTTTAGCAAATTCTAAACCATTCCGAATAGCAAAAGTTTCTAATACCTCTGAATATGGTCATGAAATTATTTGCCAACAACTAGCATCAAGTACTACACCATTAACATCTTTCACTACAACACCAATACCTCATTTACCCCCCTCTGTCGGACATATTGCATCAACATTAAGCTTATAAGAACTACCACTACAATAATAGATGGATTTTGTGAGGGTCAAAAGCCCTCACAAAGGGAAAAAAAACAGCCACAAAGGTGGCTTTTGTGAGAGCTTTTGACAGCCACAAAGAAGCTGGTCACAAAATTTTGTGAGGGCTTTTGAAGCCACAAAGTGTCTGAAACAGGTTGGCATTTGTGAGGGCTTTTGCAGCCACAAAAGTCTGCCTTTGTGAGGGCATAGGCCGCCACAAAGGACAGGCTGAATTGCTGACTGGACCTTTGTGAGGGCTTTTGGCCGCCACAAATGCCAACGTAATTAAAAATTAATATATTTTGTGAGGGCTTAGCCGCCACAAAATAATTCGTATTTAATAAATTAATTTTTAAATTCAAAATTAATAGTTTATTATAATATTATATATAATAAATTAATATAATTATAATATTAAAATTTAAATTATAATTAAATTAAAATTTAAATTAAATTTAAAATATAATGTAATTATAAATTAAATGTAATATATAATAAACTAATCTTAATATAATTAAAATTTAAAATAAAATATTTAAATTAAAAATAAAGATGAATAATTACATTAAAGATTAATTTAAATAATAAAATATTAATAATAAAATATTTAAATTAATAAAAAAATATTTAAATTATTAATAATAAAATATTTAAATATTTAAATTAATAATTATAATTATATTTAAATGAAGCTTAAGAGTAATTTTGTGTAGAGAGAAGGAGGAGAGAATAGTTAGAATGAGGTTTTAGAGAGAAGTTGAATGTGAAAAAATGAAGTAGGAGGGAGAGAAATATATATAGTGTTGCTTGAGCATTTGTGGCGGCCTTTGCAGCCACAAATTCCACGTGGTCATTCCTTTGTGGCGGCCTTTGCAGCCACAAATTCCACGTGGTCATTCCTTTGTGGCGGCCTTTGTAGCCACAAATGCCACTGGTCACGTCACTCATTTGTGACGGATTTGGCCCTCACAAATGCATTTTTTGTGGCTGTAAAAGCCCTCACAAAATCCAGTTAAATATTGAAAAATTTGTGAGGGCTTTTTCAGCCACAAAAAATGACCAATTTCAATTTTAGCCTTTGTGAGGGCTTTTTCGGTCACAAATTTGTGAGGGTTTTATTCGGCCACAAAATATTTATAAAGTTGGCCACAAATATGTGTTTTTCTTGTAGTGTACTAAATGAAGGTGTCCAATGAACATCAAATATAGCAACAACATTGCACTAACACTATTAAAATTAAAAATAGATTTATGACACTATTAAAATTAACAATAGATTTATGTATCTTTTGAAGAATGGTAGCCACATCAACACGAGTTTCTTCAAAATATTTTTTATTTCTAGCATACATATTTCATAACACAAGGCCAACACATGTAGAATCACATTTTCATTTGAATCAATAATATTTATTTTCAGCCACTCTTGAAATGGTATGTACTTGGAATCACACGAATAAGATATCGGACCTAAAGGGTACCAAACCAAATATGTTTTGACCAATGACACTCAATAAGGATATGCAAAATTGTCTCATTATGTTTCCCACAAAAAGCACACAATGGGTCAAAACTAAATCCTCTTTTAAAATATCATTTTTTTACTGGTATTTTTGTATGTAGAATCCTCCCAGCAAAAATGAGTGTGACTTGAAATATTTTTTATTTTCCACAACTTTTTCCATACTTGTTGATCAATATCTTGCGCTAAGTTATGAGAAGCATATACCTCGTGCTTTGCCTTTAAGAAATGATATGAAGTCTTCACTGAAAAAAAAAAATTCGATTGTGAAACACCCCACACAAACGCGTCTTGTAGTTAAGAGACAGAAAGTGGCAACTGAAGAATTTGATGAGCTTCTAAAGGAAGAAAAACTTTGTTCATTAAGGAGGTATTTTAACATTGAATAACATGATGTATGGGATCTGAGACAAACATAATGTCAAACTTACAGATGGCATTCTATCAAAACCCGTGGCAACATAAGGCTTTAAATTTTTAGCAGTTAAGAAAACTTCATTTTCTATGAACTTTGCTTCTAGTATGTTACGCATAGAATATGACAGTCTATCTTTGACCACTTCTACAACTTCAGAAATTCTTTTATGATGAATAGTAGAAAAAAGATCCTGAAAAAAACTATTAAAAAACAAAGCTATGTCTTCCTCATCATTAAATTGTTCTCTACGATCGTTCTAGTTACGATCCACTCAATTTTTAGATTTTCTTCTAGGATTTTTTTGATGAATATTTTTGTATTTTTATCTACATGCTTTAACCACAAAGCATCATAACTTTGAGCCTAGCAAATCTCCTCACTTTCCACCAGATCATCCAATATAATCTCCATTCTTTTAATTTGTGAAATTACTCCCCTCCTATCGTGATTGTTTATTAAGTGAAGGTGCAAACACGAGAAAATGAGTTGAATTGTGTTTTCCAAAGTTGATAATTTTTTCCTAATTTGATGAAGGTTGGTTGGTTTTTTAATAATTATTTAGATAAGAAGCAATCGGATTTAAATTACAAAACAATGAAAGCATAAATTATTTGGCACATATATTTATCCTGTTTCACCACCAACTTATCTACATTCAGTCCTTTCATTTAGAAGGCTTTATCCACTAATTCAAATACATTTAGAATCTTGAGTTTGAGTTCTTCTACTATTTTTTACTTTTTGATGATTTTATTCTTCAGCCTTGAGTATCTATTTGTAGTTAAAATTTGAGTTTCAACTTAGTTCTTATTTAATTCTGAGTTCTATCTTGTCCAAATTGAGTTTGTAAATTTTTTAAATTGATTTGGTTCTTATTTTATGTATATTGAGTTTGTAAATTCTTCAAATTGATTCTATTCATATTTTATTGTAGATAACTCTTGATCAAATCTTTTTCAAATCTTAATTAAATATTCTTCAAATTTTTGATCAAATATTCCTCAAATCTTAATTAAATATTCTTCAAATATTCTACAAATCTTGATCAAATATTCCTCAAATCTTAAGTAAATATTCTATAAATCTTGATCAAATCTTCTACAAATCTTGATCATATCTTATTTTCAACTTGGTCAAAGATTTTATTTAATTGTAAATTTGAATCAAAACTTATTTTAGATTTTCATCAGTTATGAATTTGAATCAAATCTTATTTTAGATTTTATTCAAAAACATTAATATTTTTTCATTCTCTTTGAAATCAAATATATTATCAGTACAAAAATGTTTTTGTTAACATCAAAACTCTAAATATAAAACCAATTTAGTTCCTAACATTAAGTTCATTCAACTTTTTATGATAAATTTTTATATGGTTGGAAACATCACCAAAGCATCCTGATCCTAATTAGAAACATCGTTCACACATTAACAACAATTGATTTTATCAGACATAGAATCTTATGCCATCTCCCAAGCACCCCATATTGCTTTTGCAAATCCACCCAACACTAAAAATTAACAAAGCACTATATAATCAAAATTATTCAATCCGTTTAAAAGAGATACATTCATCTAAAGGATAAACAGTGGAAATATTTAAGAGGGCCAAAGAGACAAAGATCAATCAGTTGGTGAAGGAATCATCTAATAAGCGAGGAGACAGTGCAATCGTGCAAATTGCATTATTTAACAAGACAAGATTTTTGCATTATTATTGCATTCAAAACAAGTTTGTTTGGAGTAGGACAAGTCATGTTAAAAAGTCTTGGATCGATAGACCATGCAACTATTGCCAAACTTTGAAATTTTTAATTTTACAACTATTTTAGGTGTTGAAAATGGACAACTTTGTTTAATTCCTTTGATGGGTAGTTGAATAATTTGTTAGACAACGAAAATTGAAATGACATAAGTAGTTTAATTATCTTGTCCACGAACAAACGATGTTACACCCGACATAAGCAAATCAAAGTAAAAACAAAAATCACTAGTTAAAATCCAAGGTCTCACTAATTTTATATGGACATGATTTAGTAGAACTCATTCATTGGAATTTCAAACATTTAATTAATGCATATTAAAATAGTGTATTGTTAATATTGAGAAGTAAGATAGAGTTCAACAAAAAAGATAACTGAAAAATTGATTTACTACAAAAAATTCATTACAATAAATATATGATATACTTTATAATAATCATAATCAAACTAACAAATATTAATTAACTTATAGTTAATACTAACCAACTTATAACTATCTATAACTAACTCCTTACAATATTTAACTGCCATTGCAAACTAGACGTGTAGGTTAATATTTT
This sequence comes from Cicer pinnatifidum, assembly GCA_037974775.1. NCBI lineage: Eukaryota > Viridiplantae > Streptophyta > Magnoliopsida > Fabales > Fabaceae > Cicer > Cicer pinnatifidum. The sequence continues at coordinate 9,733,662 of JBBPBR010000002.1, forward strand.
TTATTTGGGATAAACGATACATTTGAGAAAAAATAAAATGTAATTAATTAAAAAAAATACAATAAAAAAATATAAGTCGTAATCATATAAATTAAACAAAAAAAGTTGATGTAAAAAATAACAATAAACGAGATGCTTCACTCTTAAATTTCTTTGACTTAATTTTAAATCACTTTCCACAACATTCATTTCAATAAGATCATAAACCCTAATATATATAATAAACTCCTAACAATATGTAACACCCAACATTTATGGACATATAAAAGAGAATCCCTTCTTTTTGGACACATAATGCCCAAAGCATCTACCGTTGTCATGTCATTGCACCTCCTTTGAGTTATCACTGTTGTTGCCCAGAAAAAAAACTTTATGTGACTTCAATTTTTGTATGCATTAGAAAACACTTACAAAATCCAACAAAGCAAAAAGGGAAAGTCTATAGTGCATGGCACGGTTGGCTAGAAGATGCATATGGTGGTATCTAATTGTGCTATTCAAGGCCAACAACTTTTTTTTTTCTTTATGAGTTGTATCATTCTAGTGTCACAACCTTCAGGACCAGCTCTGGTCAAAATTATATTGGCCATTGGTATATTAGCTATTGGGAGTATCAATTAAATAGTCTCATTCAGCTTTTTTTTTTTTTTTTTTTTTTTTTTTTTTTTTTTTTTTTTTTTTTTTTTTTTTTTTTTTTTTACGAATGTGTTGGACTAATTGCTTAGATTCTCTTCATTCATGTGGCTAGAGCCATTTGAGATTGTGCAAATCTTATTAAAGCACTCAAATATGAAAATGTTTTAAAATGTGTTTAATATCCGAATTATTTGATGCCATATTGAATTATTGTTCGCGTGAATATATAAAATATGTTAGGAGTAAAATTACTCGAAATGAGTATTTAATTCTAAAGATTAGTCTAAAAACTCAAATATTCATAAATTTCATTTTTTAGATGAGGGACTCGAAAGCAAACATCCTCAACAACTTTCACTAAATTTTATTTTCATCAATCATAATTTTTTGTGATATCTTCTGCTGAGAAGTCAAATGGAAACATGAATGCTACGAACATATACTCAAAAATAGATAGAGTTCAACTAAAAAGACTAACTTTCAAACAAGAGTCTCTAATGATTTTAACATGATACAATATCTCATGAATCTATTTTGATATGGTCCCTTAAAAAAATTAAACTAGGAAAACCAAACACTTCTACAAAATTGAAAATCTAATGATATAAATTCAGTTTGATGTTTGGGGTAAAAAAATTCAAAAATAAAAAAAGTCGAGAGTTCGACTCACTCTTAATAAAATATAAATAATATTAACAATATTAATTACTAACATTAAATATTAAAAAAAAAATAAAAAAACGAAAATCATAAGTGTAATACCATAAGTTAATTGTCTAGAATATAACTTGAGCATTAGCATAATTTGACAAAAGAGATGATTAGTACAATCTTGACACAAAGTCATGAAAATGTATTAATACACATACTAATCCTTCTAAGAAAAACATAGAAATATGGAGTACATAATATATCCATAGTTCAAAATAATTCTCCATAAATTTTAAGCCGACTATAGAGTAAACTGATACACTTCATATCTCCAACATGTGACCTAAGCCCTTTTCCCTGTAACACATTTGAATAAAGTTGGATGATTACATCTTAGTGGGTCCCAAAAATGAAATTAAATCAATTGACATCCTAATTCAATACTATATTTATTTTCTGAGTTTCTCTTCAAATGTAAAGTTTTAACTCTTTTTGAATATTCAAATCATTAGACGTGAGTAATCTAACGACTTAAACTCTACCTAACAAGCATGTCATAAAGACTACATTAGTTTTACTAATGTCCTCTCTTGTTAGTAACTTGATTTTGGTAAGATTTGACATAATTACATCCGTAAGTGGTGCCCCACTTACCCTCGCTTACCTCTCGCTTCCGTCGTATATAGACGGAGAATTCATCTAGCTAGGATGAATCCTATACTTCTCACTTTAATCACATATATAAGTATTATATATAAAAATCCACACACATACACACACAAATATAACATCATCTAATAATACATATATTAAAAACTACCATACACTTACCTTGCAATTTATTATGATAACATAAACTATTAATTCAATTATATCATACAAATCACACAATGTAAAATAAAACTCCAGAGAATATGTTTAAGGTGGATTTTTCCCAAAACAGTCCCAAATTTATGTTATAACAACTCAAAACTGAGTTTAACTTCACAGTCAACTGACATAAACTTACAAATATCAGAATTGAGTGAATGAGTACTCTTTGGAAAGCTTATGATGTCTACTTTATATATAAAATTTTATTTTATTTTTATTTAGTCTCAATTCATGCAGTTTATTAAAATACAACACAATGACATAAAACAAAACAGAAACAGCAACTCTGGTCCAGATTGTAACCCATTTTTCAACATCAATACTCAATCAATAATCACGAATTTGGTACTCAATTTGAAGGTAATTGAGTCTAGTTTCCAGAAAACTAAAAATAATTCAAAACGGATATCTATAGAAAAAGTTATGACCAAAACATCACACATATGTCATGTAAAATTCAAGTTAATAACATTCCTTCTATCACCCTAATTTCCTAACAATTCTTTGCAACAAAAATGCTAGAAATCATGAGTAAATCAGTAATAAACACGTCAAAACAGCAGTAAAAATTTCAATTTACTCGATTCTACAGTAATCTATTTCAAAATCCCTAAATTCAACCAAGAATGAATTAAAAATCCTTTTCTTCGTTTCAAACTCTTAAACCCCAAATCCCTAACCTATGGAACACAATATTTCTTACATGCATGAATGAAAGATAGAAAAAGGGAACCCACCTCTTGATTTCCAAAAGAATGGAGAAAATGATGGCACCCTCAACTCTTTCTACATTGACTTCTAGCAAAAATTCGCACTTTTCTTTTCTCTTTTCTTGAGTTGTCAATGTTTTTGGTTCTTTTCTCTTCTTCTTTCTCTCACTCTTTCATCTTCTCTCCCTTTCTCTATTTTCCGTTCTCTTCTCCACTTCCTCTTTCTTTTCTTTTCTTTTGTTTTAATTTGTTATTTAACTACTTCCCCTTTATATTATTATTATTATTATTATTATTATTATTATTATTATTATTATTATTATTATTATTATTATTATTATTATTATTATTATTATTATTATTATTATTATTATTATTATTATTATTATTATTATTATTATTATTATTATTATTATTATTATTATTATTATTATTATTATTATTATTATTATTATTATTATTATTATTATTATTATTATTATTATTATTATTATTATTATTACAAATTATTAATACTAAAGAGGAATATTACAATAAGCCTCAAGAAGATAATCCATCAATATTGTGTTAACCTAGATTTGTTATGGAATCTATTTTTGTTTCTAACTCAATCTCTTCAGTGAGTCTCTACCATCTTTCATCTTGTGGGGTCTTAATGTCTCCCATAGGTGTAGACACATAACAAGAGGTTAGAAAAGGGAAAAACACAACAACCGCACCAAGTGGGAGAATCAAAAGTTCTCTTCAATCTAATCTAAACCTTAACTTTCAATAACAATTAGCTGCAGTCTCTCTGGCTAGACTGCTCCTTAATTTGTTTTCTTCTTTCTTTTTTTGGCTCTTGTTTTTTAGTGATACAAATATATTTATATACTTTTCTTTTTGCTTCTTTCTATGGGCATCCATCATAATCACTTTTTCTTTTTAAGCGAATTTGGTGTCTTATGTGTTTGTCTATAGTTTTATCAATTTCACACTTTGACAATTTTTATATATTTTGTATAATGACATCACTTAAAAATATAGCACGTTGAACTAATAGATGGTAATTTTTAGCTATTTTATTTTTTAATTTTATTTTTTTCATAATTATTTTTCATTTTAGTTTTGTCTTTTAACTATATTTTTATTAGTCAAATTGGTCTTTTCTTTTAATTTCTATTAAAA
>JBBPBR010000002.1:9740429-9761193 GCA_037974775.1 Cicer pinnatifidum
ATATAATGAAAATAATTTTTATTTGAAATATACAGAAATAATAAAAGATTAATAATCAATTATTAAAATAGCTTTATTATAATTATATTTCAAAAAACAAGTTAACAATTATTTTATTATAACTTACAATATGAATTTAATTTATATATATTATTAATATGCAAAAAATTATACTATCAATCAGTTATAAACTTTTGATTTTAGCGTCACTAATTATTTTGAAGTTACACATCTAATTGATTGCAATTTGTTCACAGTATAATTTTTTGTTTCATTAAGAGTGTAAAATTAAACTTTTACAATATTTCACGAGTTTATTTCTTCTCTATAAATGTAAATATTGATAGGTCTTTATTAAGAGTGAGCATCGATCGAGTATAGGAGGGTTCAAGCTCCATTTTGTCAAACCATCTAAAACTAAGCCTGTAATTTAAAAGCTTAATTACGACTGATCTTTGCATCGATTTAGTCTGGTTATAGTTAGTGCAGATTTGCGAAGAATGCATGTTAGTTGATTTAGATGATGGATTTTTTATTTTTTATTGGAATTTTGATTTTCTTTAACTTTTATTTCTTTTTATTTTAAATTCATTTTTTAAGAAGAAAAAAATATTTCGATCTTTCAATATTTTTGTTAATGTTTGAGTAAGTTTTATCAAATAATTTATTTATCATACTAGTAATGTGATAATTAAGTGAGACCGATCATAGCATTTGGGCACATATTTTAACTTTTAATTTAGTATTTTAAAAGCTTTTTATAGCTTCGATTAATATTTTTAGTTTGTTTCTAAACATTGGGTCGAATTTGAATTATAATTTTATTATTTGTATTTTGATTTTTGTTCGCTCTGTAGGCCATTACTTGAGCTCTGGATATCAGATTGGTGCATACGAGCAGACATTGGAAAGCTAAAATTAAAAGCTACAACTTTTGTGTTGAAAGAAAAAACCAATTCCGAAGAAATTTTAAATAACAGGTCAATTGTTTTTTAAACCCTAATGCCCAATATCGAGTATTGTATATTGGCAGTTTTGTTTCTTTTCTAAAGACGAAAAAATTAGAATTCAAATTGCTACAAGAAATAAATAGTTTTTATTTTAATTTCATGAAAGAATAATTTTATAAGATTAATTCTCGAGTTTAGAGTTTCATCAACACCTTGAGATTCAGCTTACACTATCAATTTCGATTCATGATTATATTCTTGTTTATTTGATTATATTAATATTTTGATTGCTTAAATTGAATTTCAATAGGATCGATTAAATTTATTTGATAGAATTTGGTTTCGGTTTCTAATTTAATTAAATTATAATTTTGCGACGCTTGATTGTTAATTGTAATATTTTGATGATTGTGATGCTTAATTCAATCAAAGAAACCAAATTCACATAGGATTGATTACGCTTGTTTGATCAATTCTATAGTCAAATAAGAATAGAATCACAAATTAGAAATTAAACTCATTGATAGAATATGTGATAGGTCTTAAACTCGAATAAGTGGATTAATCGTTTTTCTCATCTGTTAAATCAAAAATCTAAAAAACAAAAACTCTTTTTTAATTTCAACTTTCAATTCAATTATTATTATTATATCAGAAGTCTTTGCGAAAAGATTCGAGTTATTACCTCTATTTATATTTATTAACTGTATTTGATCCGTATCCGACAACAGATCACTCGACTACTCAAATCCACATATAATCACATTTACAAATTTTTGTGACCCGCTATATATAACACGCCCGTGTAACAACTTGGCTCATTCGGATGATTCAAATTTAGCCCGGTCAACTAGTTTTGCACAACCCTAATCTTTATTGAGGATCGTAACTTATCATATCATAAGTACATTGTGTAGACTTCTTGCAATTAAATTTATACGCATGAAATAATATAATTACTACCAGAAACTCACACACGCCAGCTAGGTTGCAGGTTCGAATTTGAGACATAAATATTCAACTTAACAATATTGATATTTTTATTAGTTGTGCTAAGACGTAAAGACTTTGTTGCTCTTTTCCTTTATAAATTCAATTTGTTTTTAACTATTTATCTCTCGTACAATTTCATATTAATTTTTATTGTTTTTCATAAGTTCCCTTCCTCAAATGTAATTTTATTTGAGGCACTTCAAATACTAAATGTGGGTATTCCTTCCACTAGACTCAACTCTATTGGTCCATTCAACCTCTCTTTAGAAAATTCATAAAATAAATCTTTTGAATTTAAGCAAACTACATGAAGAAAAAACTCAATATTTATTTATATATGATGATTATTCAACTCTTAAAATTGTCGAGTAATCACTTGATAGAACAATTATGATATTTTTCTATTATATCCTATTTTTAAATAAAATTTTCCAATATATCCTATATTAAAACCTATATACAAAAATATTTTTTTTTTTAGGTCAAGAGGTTGGGATGCGAGAAGTAAATTTGTTTTCCTTATATAGGAGGTCGCATCCTCGTTGTCTTCTTTTTTTATTTAACAAATAAAAAAATGTTAAATTAATAAATAAAAAACTAAATTATATTAAACAAAATACATAAAAAAAAAATACATCAAAGTTTTGAATAGACGTGACAAAAAAAAAATAATGTGTTATAATATTTTAACAACTTCCTTTCTATTTTTGCAACATATAGTAAATAATTTAGCAACTTCATCTTGTTTTATTAACAACTTCCTCTTATAACGAATATATACGAGAGTTGTTAACAAAATATGATAAAATTGTTAATATATTTTATTTAATTTTATTAATATAATATAATTTTTTATTAATTTATTAATAAAAAAAAAATTCTATTAAAAAATAAGGCAATACATGATTGCATGTCCGTGATGCTACTTGCCATGAGAGAGAGAAAAAATTAGGTCATATTACAACCTTTAGGATATATTGAAAAGTTTTGTTTAAAAAGAAGATACGATAGAAAATGAGCTGCACAATTAAACGTAAAAATTAAATAAATTAGCAATTTTTTGAATTTAGTACTCTATTTTTATGTTTATGTGTGGACGACATTAGTCAATTTATTATTATGTATATATTCCTTATTGTATTAAAAAATATATATATATATATATATATATATATATATATATATATATATATATATATATATATATAGTTGGACTCCAACCCCACTATAATCAATGTATGTACGTCCTGATATTCATTTGATCAATCTACAAAAATTAAAATTATTAAGAGAAATCGTAATCGTTGGTATTTTAATTATTTACATTCGATTAGAAATATATTTGCGAAAGGAATACTTGTTGTAATTTGGAAGAAAAAAAAGTATTTACAAGAGGGTGTGACCCATAAAGACGGAGATAGTATTATTTACTATTTAGATAAGCTAAGAGTAGTGCCAGAATAATATATCATTCTTTAATTATTTCGTCCACTTATATTTATTTTGGTAAAATATTTATGTAACATTATCATGCCCATATACTTAAATTTCATAGTTCAATATTAGTTAGTGTTACAGAAAACCAATGTTATCCTCCATTAAAAAATAAGATTATGTGTCACATTATTTCTTATGGGAAAGGTTTTTTAGTTCATAGAGAACCAAATAGGCGTGCATAATCAAACATTTAATGTATAGACAAGACTAGGAAAAAAAAACATTGGGTCCAACCCAAAAAAATGAGAATGAATTGGTGGTTTTCTCTCTCAACAAAACACTCACGACACAAACACATAGACCACCCAATATGTGAAGATTGTCACTCATGTTTATCAATTATTGGTTTGTTTTAACCCTACACTTAACAGTTGAAACCAATTGGAGGAGCTAGTGGTGACCCAACACAACAATGACAAAACATCCTACCAAAAAACTTTTCATGGCACACGTGAGGTTTGCCAGATGCATTCACAGTTTGTGATTGTATGTTATGGTCATATGGTCCCTTAGCCATTTGTCCTTATATAATATTAATTAGCAATTTTTTTATGTAGTGAGTTCATCATAGAAGAAAATTTATGTGGATTACAAAACCATAAGGAATAAGTAATATAAAAATAAAATGGGAGACAGAGATGGGGACATGGTGTTTTAAATCATTGTAATGATAAATTTCCAGTGATGTAATTCATTGAATGAGACATGCAATGACGGATTTCCACTCTGTTCTCCACAAAATCAAATCCATTTGCACGAACAGGAGATTTCTGGAAAGAATGACAGATACATATATGGAGATAGCTTAAAAATTTACACATTTTGAAGTTACTTGTAATGTTTTTCTTCATTACCTGTCTCCGTGGTGCTGGAAACATATGCAGACAAATGAGGAAATTCTTAAAACTATAACACATTTTAAGGTGGTTTTTAACTTATAAGGAAAATTGACACAGTTCCACTATTAACATACTCGGAACACTCATCAACATTTTCACAGCACACTTGTATAAAAAAATGCATAAATATTACGTGCTTGAATCATGTGCTTATTCCAATATCAGCTGCTTGTGTTACAATTTTCTGCAGGTTCCAACACCCACAAGAATGAATTAGAAATTTACTTCAAGAATTAGAGTTCCATTTGATTTTCTATTTACAACTCTAAATGTAATATTGTATTAGAAAAGTGGGTTGACATAACGTTTAATTTTAGTCCAAATCCACCTATAACCAAAAATAACATATTAAGTGTCTGACCAAAAATAACATATTAAGTACTTTTAAATTGTCCATTTCACATTTAGATATATATATATATATATATATATATATATCAATGTTGTCATTAATTGCAAAATACACTAACCTCATAATTCACATTATATTATAGTAAAGTATACACCTTTTTTAATAAATACACATTTAAAATACATTTGATTATAATTCAAACAAATTTAATTTTATAAAATGACGTTTGTAGAAAATACATTCAAACATAAATTACATTAAAGACAACTTAGTTTTAACTAAAAGTACATTTTACAAGTATATTTGTAAAATAAAGTTTACTCAAAAATACATTTACAAACGTTAACCCATACTCATACTTAGTAGTTTTGTTCCACCAAATGGGAACTGGTGATCAAATTGATTCCATGATTATAAGTTCATTCATTCCATTTAGAATTAGGAATAGGCATGTTTTTTATACATAGAAGTAAATTTGATTTTCCATTTATTTGATAGAATTTCTATATCAAGTAATTTCACTGCCACATTTAAAGCCCATCTATCAAGCTCGGTCAAATTTCCTATCTTTGCGTTGAAATTCACTCTCTATGTCTTTAAGAATGTCTAGGACACCAAGAATACCCAAAAGGGCTAATCCACCTGAAAAGTTACCTCCGCCACCTCCTCCGTTACCACCGTTGCCATCGTCGTCTCGAGGGGGCAATCCAGGCCCATTGTTATCAAGCATAGGACTCTTCACTTTGTCTGTCATTTCAGACAACGGTAGTAAATTATATTACAATAACAAACACATGGACCGTATAATTATGCAGAACATAATTAAAGAATGAAAGATCATTAAAGGAAAAATAACAATTATGTACATAATTGTTGCGGATAATGTGTGAAAGTTAAGTGAATAGAGCTGATTGCTGGATTTCAACAGCATCCTTCCATGCATTCTGCCAAATACCAATATTATATATTTATATTATTTATTTAAAAAAGTCAAGTCGCACATTTTGTGTTAGATGTTGTCATATAAAATAGCACAGCTTGTCTATTATATAGAAAGGAGGAAACAGAGTAAAGAGTAGTTCTCCTCCAAAAGAAACCAAAAAATTCTTGAGAATAAAAAAAATGGAACCTCCATGAAAAACCATCAAACGAACACACTCAGAGGAGGAAAATAAATCGAACAAAACCGAACCAAACCATCTTATGAAACAGATTACAAAACACCATTTATAAAAAGAAATACATGTTCCCTTCAGTTAAGAAGACAGATTTGAAGCTTCAAAAGAATACACTATTTATTCAAGCATTCTTATATTAAAATCCTTAAATTTACTGTTGTTGAAAACTATTGAAGTTTGCTTTTTAGCTTCTTTGCATTGCGGATATTAGGCAAGAAAACTACCTCTATCTCCTTACCTGAGTACCCGCTATATTTATATTCAGTCGAGGAGATTGTAGATCATACAAATTACTTGCATGCATGAGCATAAAGGAAAAGATACAAGAAAACAGTTATTTATGCACTTCATATGATTGCTAATTGAAAATTGAAAGTAACAAATATTTGAGTGTGCATAAATAACCTTAAGTTTCAAATATCGACGTTGGTTTCTCTCAGAAAAAAACCAATGCTTCCACATCGATTTAGTTATTTTAATAAGGACACATTGATTTATGGAAGAAGAATGAGATTTATATATACATAAACTATTGAATATACATGTGATGACTAGTATAGAAAATGGAAAAGGAACACATCAAGAGCTACACTAAATTGTACCAGTGTAAATCAAACAATGGAATTCGGCAATCTAAGTATTCTAAGCACAACGTATATTTTCTCTAACAGCATTTTTCGACATAAGTTTATAGAGTTGGAGTTATTACCAGGAGTAATTGTCCGAGCATTGCGTGTTACAGTTTGGGTTGCAGTTGCACCAGCAGCAGCGCATTTAACATTCTGTAGAAAGGGGTACCACCATACAAGACATCAGAATATTGTACATCAACAGACAATTTTGGAACAGTTTTTGTTATTGCTAATGGTTCGCCATAAAATCCGAAATTTCCATTATTTGGATTGAAAGAAAGGACAAAATATCAACACAATATTTACTTCCATATTTATCCTACAAGAAATGCCTAAATAAAAATCAATAACAGGTAAACATTAAACTTCTCAACTCAAAAAGAATAACTGAACCTGATGAGCCCTTAAGTATGAGAAGCTACATATGTATGAGAACAGGAAGACAGATGGTAAATGAGGCAATGTAAGAAATTTCATCTAATGACTAGAATAAAGTGGAGGATTTGGATAGAAGAGAAACAGAGTAAACAGTTGGCAGCGTGTGATTGGAGAAATCAAAGATGGAAAAGAGGTAGGATTCAACAGAAATCAAAGGAAAATAACAAAAATTTGATTGAACATATGATTATTATTGAGATAGCCCTTCTAGATCATTGTGACCCCGAATTAAGAAGAATAGAAGATCAAGATACACAAGTGACCCCGAAGTAAGAAGAATAGAAGATCACCTAACAAACACTAACTCTATTACAAACTGAGTGCTTGTTGCAGTCTCTAAGTATCATTCTTACTTTTTCATCTATTTTCCTACTCTATCTGTTTCTTCTATCTTAAGGAGTTGAGTTCCCTTTGCTGGACAAATAATATTCATCAAGTAACAATATCCTTTAGTTACCAACTTTTCAAAAGTGACTCATTTGGAATTGCAATAACACAATACTGTTTACACTTTCAGCAGAAAGCAAACAATCACCATAAAACAAATTCCAAAAGAAAAACATTACCAAGGCAGCATTACATATGATACGAGGTGATGAACTTTGAAAAGTTGCAGTCCGAAGTTTTCCTTTTCCAATGTTATATGGTAAAGGTTGCATCCCAACTATGTTTGGTCTGGAATGTTTAACACAAGCTTGAGTCCGACTTGTACTACTAGCTGCATACAATTAAAAATAAATAAATACACATGATTTATGTAACTAACTTCAAAGACGTTTCAAAATCTTATATTGCTAGCAATATATAAAAGCAAAACCCTATGTATAAAATGATTGTACCTGACAATAATAGAGGTGAAGTGCCAACAGAACTTTGCATTGATGTCGACATCTTTAATATGATCAAATGTTGACAATGCTGGCTGTTAGCATAACAAGGCAGCAAACAACAAACTATGAATTATTGAATTTCAAATACAACATTGATAATATACTTGGTGCCCGAGGCAAACTATAAAAATGAAACTTTGTTATATTTTTTCTTGCATAAAAATTGATAATTTATCAATTATAATCAAGATTCTTTAAGAAAAAATCATTTGCAAGTGAAGATTTCAAGGCTACAGTGCAAAAACCAAACGAAAATCAATCTCAAATACGAGGAAAAAAATCAAGTGACAATTTTTAAAAAAAATTCCTTCTCCTCCATCACAAAATAGGAAGGATGTTTGAACAAAAATAAAACAAAACCATCAAAACAAAACTAAAATGTTGAAAATAAGAATCAAAGCAACCATTTAAACAACATAAAAGAAGAATAAATAAGAGAAAAAACGTGGTAGGGATGAATAGAAACGAACCAGAACTAATCGATTGAGAAAGAAGGAACGGTGTGGGGTTGCCGGAAGGGAGTAGGTCGGTGGTGTTGGGTGATGACAAAGTTATGATGGTTATGGAAATTTGGGTGAAAGAGTTTTCCGGAGACGATAGAATAGAAATGAGCCTATAAACAGAAATAACAAACTTAAATGGTTTTCCGGAGACTTCTTAAAATGAATCGGTGCATGTGCCGGCCCACTAACAGGATTTGGGCGGCCCGGATAAAAAAGATTAAAATTAAAGGCACATTGAATTGAATTGAATTAAGTTACAGTTTTGACTAATAAATACATTTTTTTTTCTTATTAACATAGTTTTTATTTATTGAATGATGTTATTATTATTATTATTATGTATTTTTTCTTGTTTAGATTTCAAAGAAAAAAATTAATTTTCTCTTCAATGATTAACTTTGTCCTATATATATTAATGTCAAGAGATTATAATAAGTAGATGAATGTTAATAATTTTATCATAGTTAATTTTATCTCGTGTAGATCAATTCAATTATATTTAAATAATAAGTATGAAGAATTATAAGCAAAATAAATTAAGGGTATAGTTTTGACTAATTGATACAATTTTATGTTATCAATGTACTTGTTTACCTGAAGGTGTTGTTATTACTATTATGTGTTTTTCAATTACTTCTCACATTAAGAAAAAAGAGAAAGATAGGGAAAATACTTTTGTTGACGTATAAATTTAATAGTCTAACTTGCTTAATATAAATAAATATTAATTTTTAGAAATAATTTTAATAGTAGAATAAATATTAACATATTTTACATGTTTCTTGTGGACAAATATTTGGTCCATATATCATTTGTACTCTAAATTATAGTTAATATGATTTTTCTTACACATTCATCTATATGACATTCAGAAGACACGCAATAACTAAAAATACATTTATCTTTTAATTATTACATGAAAGATCATTTTTTTAATTAATTAACTCGAAATAAATATTTGTCTTGTGCATATTTTTATTTTTATGTTACTTAATTGATTTATGAATTATTGTCTTTTAATTAACTTATTAGTAAGTAACATTTTCATATGAATAATTTATACAGTAAATTATAGTTAGTAGTGATAAAAATATACTATGTATATGTCATGTTGTAAAAAAGTTGTTTGTTTTTTTGTTACAAATACCATAAAGTTGTATTAGAAGCACGCATACATGCACTTATATAAATATGTATATGATTACTGTTTAAAGAAGTATATAAATATAAATATATGATTTTCAATTATCCAATCCACTATTTTTCAATTATTCAATGCCTTTCATATTTTTCTATTTTTCAATTATTCAATGCCTTTCATATATAAATATAAATATAAATATAAATATATGATTCTTAAAGTGGTGGAGTTTTACTAAAAAGTTTGGGGTGGCCTAAATAAAAATACAACAAAAAAACTCAAACAAAAATGCAACAAAACTCAAACACTTTATATGCAAAATAAAACTCAAACACTTTATATCGACATTAAATCAAACACCTTATGTGCTACAAAAAAAACTCAAACACTTTACATAGACATAAAATCAAACACCTTATGTGCAACACAAAAACTCAAAACAAAAATCAGCACTAAACTCCAAATCAAAATTCCAAATTCCAAATCAAAACTTCAAACTCAACACTAACTTAATAAGCTCTAAATTTCATGCTAAAAAGTAGAATTCCACAAAAAATATGAGTACTGTCGTATATGTTAAATTCTAAGGATAGGTAAAAACTCAACAAAATGAAGAACTCAAAACTGACACAGGAGCTACGAATTAAGAAAAATTGAAATCAAAACTAAAAAAGTTAGAGGAGCGACTATCAAAACTAACTAACAAAAATCAACACTAACTAACAACAATCAGCACAAACAAAATAGAAATTTGAACCTTTTGAACAAATAAAAGCAGCAACGCTTTCGGGAGACAGATGAGGTTGCGGCAAACAGAGAGCGACGAACGGCCACACGTTTGTGTGAATCTGAAGGAGGGAGAGAGGAAGGCTATAACTTGTAAGCAAAAGGGAGAGAGAGAGAGAAAGGCTGTAATAAAGAAAAAGAAAGAGAAAAATAAATTAGATTTAGCTATTAGTGTAATTTTTGAGTTTTAACAAGGCCATTTTAATTATTTTAACTATAATTTTTTTTTCTGGGTGGGTCGCGGCTACCCCAGTCCCAACAAAACTCCGCCTCGCTTCTGCAGTAACAACGCCTAAGAATTATCGTAGATATATGTTCTCATGTCCATCCTCCACACTTTCATAACTCAATTACATATTATATATAACACAATTTAACATGAACTGGTAAACCTTTATAAATATATATCTTTTACACAATAAACATAATTCTTAAACCACGCAATATTTTTGCCTTCATATTGATATTTATAACAATTCCCTTATTTTAACTTCAACCATGTCCCTTAAAGATAACGTTTATGTCATACTTATTTAATAAATTAATTGCTAATAATAAATAAATAAATAATTGTAAAGTATATTAGCATATGGACTTGAATTTTGTATTTGCAACGTATAAACATCAATAGAGTATTAGGATCGATGTCAATACATGTGCTGCCAAAAGCCATATTTTTGGGCTTTAATATTAATAGATGTACTTTTAATAATGATAGAGTAATTCCTAACAGATAAAATAGAGTAATTCCTAATTGTAACGAATAATTGAATTTTAATGGATAGACTAATTGACTCAACTATTTACGGCAGACAACACCAATAACATACATTTTCAAATTATTAAAAGGAAAAATAAAATTCAATTATACGTTATAATTAGAGGTGTACATTAGGTCGGTTCGGGTGGGTTCAGATCCACAAACAACAATCGGTCTAAACCACGGGTGATTGAAGACAATTATTACACCTATTTCATAAACTTTGAATTTTTTGTTCATTTAAACATATTTGTTATTTTTCTATATTGGGTTATCCAATTCTATCACTAAGTTCTCCAATCCAATTTGGTCATTATATATGAATCAGCTATAAATTCAAATTTCCAGAAGTTATTAAGCATACAACAATAGCCTTTTATATGACAAATCAATACAAATTACAGGGATCAAATTATAATTCTCTTTCAAATAACTATGATAATATTACAAATCAATAAAAATTATAAGGATGAGATTGTAATTTTCATCAATTTGTTGAATCAATTTTGTTGATTTTTGATGTCCAACCTGATAAACAAATTACAAATGTAAGTCTATAATTATTAATAATAAAGGTATAAAATAAAAATAATCCAGATATACTTTTCTAAACATATTATCCTATTTTTCTAAACATATTATCCTGTTTTTGTAAACATATCATCTTGCTTTTCTCTTCCATGCTCATAAAAACCTAATATTAACTAAAATCTTTTAAAATATATACACATATAAATGGAAAATAAAACCTTTAAAAAATATAGAAAATAAAACCTTAAAAACCCCTAAACACATTTATTTAACCCAACTTAACAATAATGTAAAGAAACCATAAAATATCCAAAAGAGAAAACTTTCAAAAACCCTAAAAGATTCGTTATATAGCAAACTTTCAGAAATCAATCCCCAAAACAAAAACAAAACTTCAACACATAAATCATGTCACGCTTAGTAGATTCATTACTTTAATATAGATGGAAAAAAAATGAAGTTATTTAATCAAACTCAAATCGTACAAGAATTGAAAAATCTAATAAAAAACTTGTGTTTTAAGATCGTTAAAATCAAAACAAGAACTCATATCATATCATGTTGCATGTACCTTTGTGCATTTGCAAAACATCTTTTCTCCATTTACAGTTAATGAGAAGAAAAAGGAAAAAAGAAAGTGGGCATTACCGTCGACATAACCAGTGGCTAAATTTTTGTTTAGTTACAAACAAAAATGATATAGGTAGGTTGAGGCTTTGCACATGAGAAATCGGTGGTGGTGGCTTCAAAAAAGAAATGGTGGAGGTGGTGGCTTCAAAGAAGAAACAATGGAGGTGGTGGTAGTTTAGTACAGAAGGGTGAGTTGAGCCATCAAAGTATGAGTTAGAATGATGAATTGAAAATATTAGGGTTTGGTTTTAATTAGATGAGTTACTAGATTTGGGTCTCTTTTATTGGATTGGGTAAAGCCTCTCATATATATTTTTTTTATAATTTGAATCGGACGGATTCGAGTATCCGCGGTCCAAAAATCCTTAGCCGAACCCGCATGTTATAAAGCCTCTCATATATATTTATTTCTTCTTATTATTAAATATGAATAATTATTATTACTACTTTTTTAAATATGATTTTGAAATAAATGTGTGCTTAAGAAATAAAAGACAAAAATAAAATAAAATTTATTAATGTACTTGACAAGAATGTGATCTTGCTCCTACGTATCTCCTGGTGTGATAGAAAAATCAAAGCTACATAGTTCTTAGTTATAAAAAATACAAATGTGTTGAGTGTGTTTTAAAGAAAATTTGTTTTGTGATAAAAAAAAATATTTTGACAAAAAAGAAAAATAAAAGAGTTTGATTTGAATAAATATTTTAAAACATGAGTTTTAGGACGGTCAAGTTGTACAACTTGTGTCTCAAGTCTCTAGGAGTAAAGAAGATGACACGTCTAATTTAATCATCTTAAAAAAATATTTTATTATTATTCAGTTTCAAAATCACCAAGTAGTACAACTTGTGCTTTAACAACTCAAAGATTAAAAAAAGTCACATTTAAAATAATCAAATTTAAAAAGTTGAATTTATATTTATTTATTTATTTATTTATAAAAAATAAGTTTTTACAATTATCAACTTGTATAAATTATGTTTTGCTACTCATTGATTAAAAGATGTTTTTTTTAATTAACCTCTAATAATTTTTATTTATTAATTTGCTTACAATTTTTAATTTATTAATTTATTTGTGAAGATGAGAATTAGAACCGCCAAATTGTCGCAACTTGTATTCTAATAACTGAAAGATGAAGAAAAAAAAAGTCACATTTAGTTATTTTTTAATAAACTATTAGTTTTTTTTATGGAAATTTACATTTAACTTATGAAATAAATTAACCCTTTTAAAAATAATAAAAAAAAAATATATAGCTTTAAATGGGCTAAACATGTTTTTGTTTAGAAAACCCAACCCAACTTAACAAAATAAATTGGTCGAAATATAAAAAATTGAAAACCCTAATTACTAAATGAGGCTGGGTTGTTGCTGATGGCATAACAAGTATCAAGTGCGGTTGGGTTGGTTGAGGGCAGAGCAAAATGCCTCACTTGGGTTGGTTGATGGCAGAGCAACATGCATCAGCTGTAGCCAGGTTCAAAAACGGGAAAACGAAAAAGAACACATAAGCGGCAACAACGACCTCGGTGTCGGCGACAACACTGACAACAACATCGGTGACGGCGACAAAGAGGAAAACATCATTACAGGTTCTGATTTTTAGTTGTTTTATGTTTTGTTCATTAAATAAAAAATCTATATTTTTTTAAATAAAAGAGTGATTGTATGATGAAGATAAAGAGCAACATATTTATTGTACAGGAAGAGAAAAAACAACTTAGCGTTTCATGTTTGTTGTTTGTTACTGAAACTCTCTCTGTTTTCTTCCCTTTCTCAATCTTTATATGTATTTTTTTTAGTAGAGTTAGTCTCATATCCTTTTTTAAAAGATAAACGAAGATGTATTTATAGAGTTTTTTAACTTGTCTTGTTGTTTTCTCTTCATGTGCCACTGTTTGAGTTTGAGCTTTCCAGTTCCTTGTTTGATGTTTCTTTTCTTTTTGTAATACCCCAATTTTGTCCATTTAGATTAAAAATAAATCAGAAAGTGAAATATGTATTTTAAAAAAGGAAATAAAAATGATTACAATAAATATTTTCAATATGTCTCATAAGTTTACAATTTCAAATCTAGTTACAATTCTAAAATCAAATCAAATTACAAATTAAAAATAAAGCCAAAATTAAATTACAAAAAAATTCAAATCAAGTCAGTTGTTTCCTTTGTTCTCTAGTGTTGCCTTTGCTCACTGCCAAACCCTTATATGTTGATGTTGACTGCCATTGATGCACAAGTCATGCTCACTAATACATTTGTACTTGTTGTAACTAAATAGAGAAATAAAAAGATAACTTTTATAAATCAGTCATTGTACGCATTATGGTTAGCAAAGAGACAAATTTTTTAGTTTAAAAAAAACTAAAGGACAAATAAAAGCTCATCAAATATTCAAATAAAAACAAAATAAGCTAAAACTATGAAGGTATCAGAGATGTAGAAAAATGCAGATGATGAGCAAAGAAATTAAAACATCAAACAAGGATTTGGAAAGCTCACACTCAAACAGTGGCACAAATAAGAAAACAACTAAACATATAAAAGACTCATCTTCTTTAAGTTTGATAAAGAAAAAGAATAAAAAAGGAGGGTTAGAAAGGAGATCGGTAAAAAAAAAAGAGTTTTTAGTTTGAATGTTTTGAAACATGAGATGATTGATAGGAAAATATACTAATACTCATCAGAAGAGCAAATATTACAGTTAACAAAATATCCAATTTGTGTGTAAAAACGAAAAGAATAGACAAAAAGAGAAAAACCAAACCTTCATATTGTCATGATCGTCGTTGGAACCGGTGCCTTTTGGAGCGACCACACCTTCCTCTTTGGTCTCTTCTCCTTCTCGCGGCCTCTCGGTATCTTTCTGTCTCTTTCTCCTTCTTTCTTTGTTGCTTCTATCTCTCCAATGCTCTACTTGTGTTTTATGTAAAAACCAACAGCGACCGCCCTCCCCTTCTCTATAGCTAGGGTTTTTCATTTGGATGTTTTAGTTTGTTTTGTGTAGTTGGGCTCGGGTTTTCATTTGAAGGTATGGTCAGCCCATTTAGAGTTAGTAAAAAACACAAATATCAAGTTTTAAAAAAAAAATACATATGTCAACTTTTTAAAAAAAAACACATAAATATCAATTATAAAGAAAAAACACAAATAAAATATTTTATTAAAGATTAATTAGATGCAACATCTTTTAAATTTTTGAGTTGTTAGGACATAAGTGGTACAACTTGATAGTTCTAAAACTCTTTTTATTTTATTTATTTATTTATGTATTTATTTATTTATTTATTTTATTCTATTTATTCATTCATTTATTTATTTATTTATTCATTCATTTATTTATTTTAATGAACTAATCTAAAATCGACTTATTTATTAGATGTAATTTTTTTTTTAATATTTGAGTTGTTATGACACAAGTGGTACAACATGATAGTTCTAGACCTCTCTCTATTTTATTTATAACTTGATAGTTCTAGACCTCTCTTTATTTTATTTATTTATTTATTTAGGTATTTATTTATTTATTTATTTTATTCTATTTATTTATTCATTTATTTATTTATTCATTCATTTATTTATTCATTCATTTATTTATTTTAATGAACTAATCTAAAATCGACCTATTTATTAGATGTAACTCTTTTTATTCTTTGAGTTGTTAGGACACAAGTGATACAACTTGATAGTTCTAGACCTCTCTCTATTTTATTTATTTATTTATTTATTTATTTATTTTATTCTATTTATTTATTCATTTATTTATTTATTCATTCACTTATTTATTTTAATGAACTAATCTAAAATCGACTTATTTATTAAATGTAACTCTTTTTAATCTTTGAGTTGTTATGACACAAGTGGTACAACTTGATAGTTCTACTGTTCTAAAACTCTCTTTATTTTATTTATTTATTTATTTTATTCTAGTTGTTTATTTATTTATTCATTCATTTATTTATTTTTATTAACTAATCTAAAATTGACTTGTTTATTAGATGTAACTCTTTTTTATCTTTGAGTTGTTAAAACACAAGTTGTACTACTTGGTGGTTTTGAAACTCAATTTAAAAATCGAGAGTAATAAAATATATTTTTTTAGAGGATTAAACTAGATGTGACATCTTCTTTATTACTTGAGTTTTGGGACACAAGTTGTACAACTTAATTGTCCTAACACTCATATTTTAAAATATTTACTCAAATCAAACTCTTTTACTTTTTTTCTATTTTGTCAAAACATTTTTTATCACAAAACAATTTTTCTTTAAAACACACTCAACACATCCATATTTTTTTTAACCAAAAATTACGCAGCTTTGATTTCTCCATCGCACCGGGAGATACGTAGGAGCAAGATCACATTCTTGTCAAGCACATAAATAAAAATTTCATTTTATTTTTGTCATTTATTTGTTAAGTACATATTTATTTCAAAATCATATATTAAATATAGTAATAATTGTTATTCATATTTAATAATAAAGAAAAACAAATATACTTAAGTTAATATTAATTTTGCACAATTAATTATAGGTAACCGTATTTTAACGGATGTCGTAGGGTGCTAATACCTTCCCTACGCATAATCGACTCCCGAATTCAAAATTTGGTTTCAAAGACCATTTTCTTTCATTTTTATTTTTTTAAGGGTTTCCCAATATTTTCCCTATTTAAAAATAAATTTTGGTGGCGACTCCATTGAATTCGAGAAACACTCGAAATTTTAGGCCGCGACACTTTTGCTCATCATCTAAATTTTTCTACAAATCCGATGCAGTCATGGTTTTAGCCTATGTTTGTTTTCATATGTTCATTTGCTGAGCTTTTATTTGTTCTTTAGTTTTTTTTTAACTCAAAAGTTTGTCTCTTTGCCATCTATAATGTGTACAATGGTTGACTTATAAAAACTATCTTTTTATTTATCTAATTAGTTACAACATGTACAAATGTATCAATGAGCATGGCTTGTGCATCAATAGCAGTCAACATCAACAGAGCAAGTTTGGCAGTGAGCAAAGGCAACAACAGAGAACAAAACAGAGGCAAAACTCAAACAGGTGCCTTGATTTGATTTAGTTTGACTTAATTTTTATTATAATTTAATTTGACTTAATTTTTAATTTGTAATTTGATTTAGTTTTAAAACTGTAATTAGATTTGGCATTGTAAATTGACAAGACATAATGAATTTATTTATTATAATTTGAGTTTTAGCTATATTATTTTTATTTCCTTATATATATATATTTCCTTTTTTGTATTAATGATTATGAAGATACAAATCACAAAATTTGATATATTATAAAAACATAGATATTATTATTTTTTAAAGTATATTTAATAAGTTGGACAAAACTAGGATACTACAGTTGTCCCTATTTAATTATATTTTACTTGAAAAATATGAAAATATGAATGACAATGGTTTTCATTTTCATATTATCAAGTACGAGATAAGTAAATATAAGGACCTAAATTTTGTCCAATAAAAAACACATGTATTAAAGTGCCCTTGAAATGTTAAAGTGGGAACGATGCAAATTTTTTTTAAATGTAAAAAATGATTGTCTTTAGATTGATTACCAATGCGTAGATCGACATGAGTGAAAATAATCGTCTTCGGATTGTTTATTGATGCATAGATCTATAAAATAAAAATTGACCGTCTTCGGATTGGTTACTGTTGCGTAGAGCGACATAAATGAAAGTGATCATCTTTAGATTTTTACCGATGCGCAGATCCATAGAAATAAAAAAATGATCATCTTCAGATTAGTTACCGATGTTAAGATCCATAAATGAAAGTGATCGTCTTCGAATTGTTTTTCGATGCATAGATCCATAGAAATAAAAAATAATTGTCTTCAGATTGGTTACCAATGCATAGATCGACAAAAATGAACAAAGGTAGTTGGTCCAATCTTGAAGGTAGATAAAGAGGGAGAATATGTATATGATACTTGCAATGTGAATGTTAATGGTTGTCGATTATAAATAAAGTATAAAAATTCATGTGTATGTTATGCATTATGCAAGGTTGTTGAATATAGGTAAAATGTAAATGAAGATGCATGGATCATGTGAGTATCAATAAATAATGCATGATTTTGTGTGATGACTTAATGATAAATTCCTTTTCATTTCTTTAACTCTCCAATCCTTATTATCTTCTATACCCAAAAGATTGGATGAATAAAAATAACAACCATTATTTGCATGACGACTCCAGTATGTCTCGTGTGACCGCTTTTTTGAGGCGAAGCGATTTCTATTGTTTAAAATGATTACACTCCTTATTATTTTTCACACACTCATATATCTTGAGAATCAAACGAGTTCTCGTGTATATATTTTTTAAGTGTCAAAATATTTAAAATACTTTTATATTTTCACATATTTCAAATTCCAACATTTATTATCATAAAACAACATTTTGAAACACTAGAACAGTCAATAATGAAACTGGATTGGTTTATAAAGAGTGTAACGTACAACATTGAATGAAAATAATTGAAAATTTGCATTCGTTACATTGAAAGCAAAACAATTGAAGCAGGGGTTACAATATGGGGACGAGTATGTTTAACTTTAGGTGGAGACATAACAAACGCTAGTCATTCTTGTAATTTAGGACTCCTAATAGTCAGCTTATAGGAATAATAATTGCCCGAGTTTGAAGCGTTGATTTTTTTATCTCTAACTTTTGCATGGACCGCTCTTCCATGTTTCCAATCCATCGGGATGCTCTAATTTTTTCCTAGGTCGCCTTTTTAGGTTTTCAACCTAGTGAGCCCATTTTTTTGATCGTTTTTTTAAGCATAATTTTTTTGACTGCATCTGATTTTACTAGAAGTGGAAGGTCATCTCGATCCATTTATGCGAGTATTAGAGCTCCCCATAAAAAGCTTTTTTCACAACATATGGTCCTTCATAATCCGGGGTCTATTTTCCGCGAGAATCTTTTTTATGGATAATATTTTCTTTAACACCAAGTCCCCTTCTTGAAACTTTCGAGGACATACTTTTTTCTCATATGCCTTTTTTTATATAGTTGTCTGTGACATAGAGCTATCATTTTTTTCCTTATATGATATTTAATTAGTCAAATCATGATTGAACCCACTCAGCCTCTTCTAGATTTGTTTCCATCAAGACTCTGGCCGAGGGATATTCAACTTCAATGGGAAGTACCGTTGCCATTCCATATACACCAACGAGAAAGGAGTTACATCTGTTGAGATACGAACAGAGGTTCTATAGCCATGTAATACAAAGGGAAGCATTTCATGCCAATCCTTATATGTCTCTACTGTAACACCCCAATTTCTCATTATCTTATTTTAAATAGTATAATGATACAATACTATTTTTTTATATATGATATGTGTTCTAATTTCTTTAGGTGTGTCTCGTGTGTTTGTCTTAGTAATTGATTTAAGTCATTAGTATTAACTATATTTAACTTACAAAAATAAATAAAATAAAATAATATATATATATATATATATATATATATATATATATATGTGTGTGTGTGTGTATATATATATATTTAGATAAAATAACACAAGGAGTGAATTTGTGTTACTACACTAATTGTTACCTTTAACGCTAATAAAGTGAGTTTATAATAATAATAATAATAATAATAATAATAATAATAATAATAATAATAATAATAATAATAAATTAATAATGGTAAGAATTGAATATGGGCTAAGTGGAATTGCCCATTTTGGAGAACAAGCCCTAGCTAAATTATATATGTGGTCTCTTAACTTAATTTCAGGTAACGTTTTATTCCTTTATCTTTTTTTTTTCTCGAGTTGGTCCTTTATTTTAATTTTAAGTGACAATTTGATATTTTATGTTTTAAAATTTCAAAAATGTTGTCCTTTTTTGTACAAAAATTCAAAAAAATCATCAAAATTTTCAACCAAAACCCATTAAACTAATAATCATCTTCAATATAATGCAAATTTTATCAAATCCATAACTCAAATATTCAAATACACTCATATTTTTGACATATATTATGAAGTTAATTTGCATCTAAAGAATTCATTTTATTATAGGTATAATTAAAAGAGATTTATCGTAAGCATCAATTTAAATAAATATTATCAATTTCATTACATATATGCGATATGATTCTGCTTTAATTTAATTAAAATTATAGCTTATTTTATATTATTATAATTATAAGTATGTTTTGTAGCAAGAATTGCCCTATGCATTTTCTTTTAAAGTAACAGACTTGCTCAATATATTTTTATACGATTCTTGATTTCGGTAACCTAATACTGCTTTAATGTAAATCTGCATTTTTTTAACATGACTTCGGTAACATAATTTTTATACGATTTTTGATTGCATGCTTTTAAATTATTCTCAATATAAGCATAAGCATGTATGGTGTTAAATATATTTTTGGGTTGTAGTACAAATAGTAAATAATTTATTTATTTACGTATTTATTTATTTATTTATTTATTCATTTACTTTTTTATGTATTATTTATTTTATTGTTTATTTATTCATTTAATTATTTATTTATGTATTATTTATTTAATTATT
>JBBPBR010000002.1:9827679-9860744 GCA_037974775.1 Cicer pinnatifidum
ATAAGGCAAAAAAAAAAAAAAGGAAAATCTAATGTACTAAAAAAATATATTCCGCTAAAATAGAATAACATATTTGTTTGTGAGTGTCATGTGTTGACCAAGAATAACATATAATAAATGCGACTAATTTCTATGTGGCTGGTGTTATGTATTATAATTTTATTTTACTATCTCTATTGTAGTAAATAATTACGGATATTTTTGTGCTTTAATTTTTTTATTTTCATTAATTTAAATAAAAATATTGAGAAAAAATACATTTGGGCCTGTTCATTGGCTGTATAGCCCATAATGGACGGGTCAATTTAAATAAAACACTACTCTATAAAAAATTAGACCAAATTAAACCGATCTATTTATGTCTAAATGTTTAGAGTGGGCTATATTTGACCGATCTATTTGACTCCTCTATCAATCATAAACAATTTCTGTAGATAACACAGAAAATAATTCTTTTCATATATTCGTTTCATTGAAGATAATTTTATTTAAGTCGTATTATATTATAAATATAAATATCTGTATTAGTAGAAATTCAAGCTCAATTTATTTGGTAATAAAAATTTAATTCATTCTTTTAAAGCGAACATTTGTCAGTGAATAAATAAATATTTTCTAATCACCACCTTAATATAAAGAACATTGAAAGTACTCTATGTAGATTTGATATATAGATGCACCATAGACCGATACGTATTAGTTATTTGTATTTTTTCATAAGAGTCACTGATTAATCATTACAAACTTCTTCAACTAACCCGATTATTTTTAACATTTTTCTACACGCTTGGTCGAAGTTCCTTGATTAACCCTTTTTTGATTTAATGAATAAGTAGTGACTTGTGGCATGAAATCATTTGCAACTAGACTCTGAAGTCTTCCTATTTGTGGCAAAAAAGAATAACCACATTAACTAGGCCGGTGTTTGGAGCCTCACAATAGCCTATATACAAATTAATAGCAATTCATGATTTCGACTATTTTTGGGTAATGGCCTAAACAATAGGTGGACCATAATCTATTTTTATTGTCTAAATTTTCGTCTATGTATTAAAACAATAATTAATAAAAAGACACAAGTCAATTATCAAACTACTGATAAATTTTTCATTATCATAAATATAAAATTATTGTATTAAAAATTTTAAATGATATATATTTTAAGACATTTTTATTAAAATAATATTTATTATAAAATAAAATTATATATTATATAATTTTTAAATTAATCAATGATCTCCGAATGCAATACTTTGTAATATAGTTAATAGCATTTTAGTAGTTAAAATTGTAAAGATTTGTAAATTCAATTTTTCAAATTTATGAAATAACAAATAAATTACTTATATTGTAGAATTCCAATCAATTTAAATTTTATATAAAAAATATTCATTAATAAATAATATATATATATATATATTATTTAAATAGTTTTTCGATGTATCAAAGTAAGCTGTCAAGCATAAAATATTTAAAAGTGTGATGCAATTTTTTAAAATGACTAAAATAATATATATTTTTCAATATAAAATAACTGTAAATTTGATAAATTAAATTGAATGATTTTTGAAAGAATAAAATACATATTGTCTCATTTGTAATAATTTTAATTCAACCATCCCCCCTGACAATGTACAAGGTGGGGACATGGTGCCTCCAATTTTGCTCTTTTGGCATCTAATTAAATTCTTTGCACTAATCATCTTTAGATTGCTATGATTAATTCATTTTATAACAAGAGTGCTATGATATATTGAACATGTAATGTCTTAATCAAGGAATCTAGTTAACTGTACATAAAGTATGATTAGATGACCCACTTATATCTTTCATTTGCACGCGGGAATGTCATTTCTTAAGATTTCATCACTTTATAGTTC
Organism: Cicer pinnatifidum; assembly: GCA_037974775.1. Classification (NCBI taxonomy): domain Eukaryota; kingdom Viridiplantae; phylum Streptophyta; class Magnoliopsida; order Fabales; family Fabaceae; genus Cicer; species Cicer pinnatifidum. Next base: position 9,829,560 of record JBBPBR010000002.1, read on the forward strand.
CATCTTTAAGTTAAATTAAAGCTGCAAACAAAAAGTGAAACCAAAGCAAAGCAATTGTTTTTTTAGGGAAGCATGCAATGGTATATATATATAAGGGTAACCATTTAAAGCTAATGTTCAACTTCTACAAAACCATGATTTTTAATTTAAAACAAAATTGATATTGGCTAATAATTACTATTGAATCAAAATATATAAAGTCAATTCATGAACAGAAAATGTCATTCTATTCATACATTTTATTTCTAATGGGTTTTACATTTTAACAATGTTGCTTGCGAATGGATTTAGGGAATAATGTGTCTTATAAATAATTAGTTATAAGGATTTTAGGTAATGGAAATTTTAATTTCCACGTGTTTAACTTTAACTTATAGTTTCAAAGGTGGTGAAACTGCATTAAATTTTAATTATGGAGATCAAAACAAATTAAACAATGCATAAATATAAAAAAAAATATATATTTAGATATGAAGTATAATGAAACAAAAATTAGTCTCGTAGTTAGTACTTGGTATCATAATTTTTCAAGAAGAAAAACGTTCTTTGAAAAATTAATTTTGCATTTCAATACTTTAAATTATATGTTACCTAAAAAAAATATAGATCAATTGTAAAAACTTCACCATCAAATGTCAAAATCATTTCACAATCTTGACTCAAAACATCAAAACATGTTAACCACTAGGGTCATATGTTACATAGTACAATGTTAAAGATTTGGAGTGTGTTGTAGCCTATCGCAATCCCCACTAATAGATACTTTTAAAATAACAGTATATTATATAATTTACGATTGATCAATAGATGAAAATCATTTAAAATTTTAACAAAGAGTAATATTTTCTTCAAAACTCAATGGTATTATTTATCCTAACTACTAAAATAATAACTCAATTGGTATTGATGAATCAATAAAAGAAAAATAAATACTACATTCTCAAAACGTAATTCATATCTATTTTCTAATATATATATATATATATATATATATAGAATCAACATTCATAAATTCACTGAGTTGCAATGACATAAAAGATTATAAATCTCTATTTAGAACCAATGATATTAATTGTAATTTTTAAAAATTAGTCAATTATAAAACACATGAAACACTTCACCTATAATACATTAGAAATTATTAATAATAATATAAGAAATACGAATGTGGTCCTTCCCTTTTCTCTCTTTTTTTTGCTTTTCTTATTATTTTTCCTAGTAGGACTAGATGCTAGATAGAGTAATTAAGGGCTGTTAGAGAATAATGAGTGTGTTTACCTACAATGCCTACTAATCCCATTTTTCTTGGAATAGTGTCATAGTGTTTGTATCGTACCATAATAGTAGCCTCAACCATTTAAAAGAAATTTAATATGATATTGTCACACACCAAAAAGTATGTGAATCCACTGTTCAACTAAATCATTGTTCTTTCACTAATGATTCGGTAGTTTGCTTTGCTTCTCTATCAATCCAAACAAATATAGTTGTAAGTTAATGTCGGTGTGCTCTATGTGGCCTTGTCTTTGACTTTGTAAAAAATATATTACTAATCTTATGTTTCATCATCAATGTTTGTCTAACCTTTCTATTATTTCAGGACCCTTTAATTGTATATAATTTATTTATTAATCAATTAAAAGCACTTTGGAGTGTAACCAGTAACCTAGTATTTGTTTTCATTACTTTTTAAATTAATTATTTATTATTGCATATAATTGAGTGGGAGGACATCTTAGGTAGACGTGCCGCCTTAAAATTATTTGTTTACTTTTAACTTAGTTTTCGAAATTTCTCTAATTGTTGATGTTGTTATTGTTGTTGATAATATAGGGGTACAATTGTTTCATGTAAACTTTTTAAATATTTTGTTTCAATGGTTTGCTAGGATCGATGTAAAATGTAATCGCACTAATAATGTAGTATCATGGAGATATTGATGCAGTGGAGTTTTCTTCTACAGCAAATAATTCTTTTCAACAATTATGCTAATTATTTATTAAGTTTAGTCAACTATTCAAGTCATTTGAGATTTTTTTATCAATATTTTGCTTGATAAATAGCATGTGAAGAATTCTCCTTTTGGAATTTTCTATGTTCCATATGTCGAAGGAGTATGTCGTGTGCATTGTTAGTATATATATATATATATATATATATATATATATATATATATATATATATATATATTATCTCATAATAATTGTGGAATTTATATAAAATATTTATTTTAAATTGTTAATGTAAAATTAATTATTATTTTTAATATAATATGTATAATTTTCAAATTATTGTTCTCCATTTTTGAATTTACGATGATAGAAATATGAAAAAGATTTTAGAAAGCTTATGGAAATCAAACGTATCGTCGTAGATACAAGTGTTTGAATGGAGGTTATTATCATGACGTTTATCTAAAACTGTAGAGTTTGAAAAGAGAAGTGTTTTACATAGATATTAAAATACATGTTGTGTTTACTTTTTTCAAGTGAGTGAGACAAAAAAATTCATGTTTTTTATTCATGCTAATTTGCTAAATTGATAGGGTATAAGATTGAATTTGGTTGGGTATTAGAGAGGTATGGGGGGAGTGTTGGAGGAGATAATTTCTTGTGTTTTAGAGGATTGGTCAAGGCTAGATGCCACAAAAATGGAAGAGTTTAATTTGGATTTTGAGAAAACATTCTATTCAATGGTAGGGTGTGTGATGTAGCTTTAGGGGTGGATAATATTAAAACACTCTATTGGGCTTGGTATATGGTTAAAGAACGTTATTTCTAATTTTAGTTTTGTTCATTAGTCTTCAAATCTTTTGGGTTGTCTCCAAAGTGAATAATACATTCTCATTGTAAATGATTTGGGTATCACTTGTACTCCCTTAATAAATTTTTTTTGGTTAAATTACAGATGTGATCTCTTAACTTAATTTCAGGTAACGTTTTAGTTCTTTATCTATTTTTTTTTTTCGGAGTTGGTCCTTTATTTTAATTTTAAGTGACAATTTGATATTTTATGCTTTAAAATTTCAACAATATTGTCCTTTTTTTTACAAAAATTCAAAAAAAATCATCAAATTTTTCAACCAAAACCCATAAAATTCATTATCATCTTCAATAAAATACAAATTTAATCAAATTCATATCTTAAATCTTGAAATAAACTCATATTTTCATTATTTATTTGATATTGTTGGAGATGAAAATACGACTGTATTTGAATATTTGAGTTATGGATTTGATAAAATTTGCATTATATTGAAGATGATTATTAATTTAATGGATTTTGGTTGAAAATTTTGATGACTTTTTTGAATTTTTGTACAAAAAAGGAGATCATTGTTAAAATTTTAAAATATAAAATATCAAATTGTCACTTAAAATTAAAATAAAGGACTAACTTGAAAAAAAAAAAGATAAATGACTAAAACGTTACCTGAAATTAAGTTAAGGGACCACGGTTGTAATTTAGCATAATTTTTTTTTAAAAATAAATATTTTATTTCTCATTAATATTTTTTTTAATCTATGTAAAATGGTAAAACATGACATCATTTTTAAGATCTTAATATTTTAATATGTTCTACTTTATATTTTAAACTAAGAGTCATAAATTTACACATGGTGGTCATGATGCAAGGGATGGGTGTGGTTTAGGAATTCAATTAGAAGCAAGAAATGAATAGTCACTTGAGAAAATATCTTCCATTTAGATGTAAGTTGAGTGGTAGTGGAGCAAGCATTTGACTTTGTCACACCAAATACAGTAACATATTTACTTTGATTTTCATATCCCCTCAAAAAAACAAAACAAATGAGTAAAAAACAAACTTGCAGAAGTAGAAAAAGAGGGCCACGCCTCTCCTTTCCTACACAAATCCCCATTTAATAAATAAACTTTTTGCTCGAGTTGGACCAATTTGTAACATCCTCGAGAAGTCTTATATTGTCTAGAAGGGTAAGGAGAAGGGAAATCAAGATTATATATTTAACTTTAATTATTAGTTACAAGTATGGTCAAAAATCACTTTAAAATTTTATCCCTTTTTTTTAAGTGTTTTGGAAATATAATTTAAATATATATTTTGAAGGATGTGAGTCTATCATGACAGTGTGGTGTTTAAAAGAAAGTCAATTTATTATAATTTTTTTAATTAAGTTATATTTTTGATCTTTTATGTCTAATTCAGTTCTCCGATATATCTTGTATGTTTTTTATTTTTGAACTAGGTCTTTAAAATAGCATCTCATTAGCAATGTTAGTATTTATATTATTACTTTTACAAAAATATCATTTTTTTTTGTTTGTTCTTAAAAAAATAAAATAACATGTAGCTATTACAATGTTTATTTGTGCAAAACGGTCATTATAAAAGTAAATAGTTATCAGATTGGTTCCCTTAATTTTGAAAAAATACATTTACGATCCTCTAAATTTAAATCAATTTTTATTCAAACCTAATCCTCATCTTCTACCTCTTCTATCATCTTCTTCTTCCATTTCATCTTTAAAACACCTAAAAATCTAAAATTTGTTATTCCAATAGAAGAATTCAGAACATCAACCATGTGAATAAAAAATTAAAAAATGTGTTGTTGTAAATATTTAAATATTCAACATGTATAAAATATGACTATGAAATTATTACTCCCAACTATACAATACTTTTCAAATTGTGAGTACAAATATTACAACACTCTATAATTTTTTTTGGCTAAATTGCACTTTAGACCTTTATTTATGATTCATTTCTCAGACGTACGAACAACTTTATTTTTAGTGAAATTTTCATTATTTACAATTTATTTTTTAATTCTCTTTGAAATGATGGATTTTTTTGTTTTGATTATTATCTAATTTATGTGGTCGACGTTTTGAGTTTTTCTAATGGAATTATAAATTTTGAGTTTTAGATTTTTTTAAAAATGGAGTGAAAGAAGAAGACAACGAAGAGGCAAGAGATGAAGATGGAACATGAGCAAAAACAGATTTAGACTTAGAGGATTATAAATATATTTTTTGAAAACTTAAAAGACCAATCTAAAATCATTTATTTTTATAATTTACCACAACAATACTATTATCTACACATTAGTATTGTAACAGTCCCAAGACATTTTTTTAACGAAACTAACATAAAATTACATTATTGTAAATGGACAATAACATAAAGACTAACGTCGTAAACGGTATACCACTTAAAAAATCTAATTGGAAGAAGAAAAAAAACATTAAAACCTATCCATAAATTAGACAATATAAAAATTAAAAGTGTAATTTAATTTATTTTTCACAAAGTATTATTTTCTAGTATATTAGACACTGGTTGTAAATTTCTATAGTTATGTTTTGTTATTTAATTTCATAATGTTTTTCCAGACCATTGGTGTATATGGTTCGGGGAAATTAATTCTTAGTATATTCTATCCTAGTACTATAAGAAGCATTGCCAAATTTCCATGTCAGTAAATAATGATAATATTGTGAAAATGTTGTTTTGGAATATTTAGTTAGAAAAATCTTGATACTTAAATGGTTAATTTAGACTCATGCCGCTTTTTTTTAATCTACTTCGTGTGGAGTTTACAATCGATTAACATAGATGAATTTAATCGATCAATCCATTTCAATAGAGATATAAAGTCAAAGATATGTGGATACACTAAGAAATACTGTGTTGAATAGCATACCACATTGGTTTTTATATTATACAAAGTGGTTGGTGGTGATATTATGTCTTGTCTCATATCAAATATGAGACATCACAGTTATCTGACTTAATTAAGGTGATATCATTTCTAAGTTCAAAAAATAAAAACATAAAATAATAATAATAATAATAATAATAATAATAATAATAATAATAATAATATAATAATAATAATAATAATAATAATAATAATAATAATAATAATAATAATAATAATAATAATAATAAACAATGTCTGACAAATGATAATAAGTTAGTTCGATCAGATATCTACGACTTAGTCTACATCACGTCCAGTTCAAGCCAATTTTTTTTTAAACATATAAGGCTAAAACTTCTAAAAGAAAGTCTATTTAATTAAAAATGTTAGACTACATAGACATAATAAGTCTTTTAGATCTATTAGACCAACCTATTTAAATAAATATAAATAATATTTTTTTACTACTATAATTATTATATTAAATTTTGACTTTTTTGTTATATATTCAACTTTTAGTAATTTACGTATATTAATCTCATTTAGTTTTTGACATATTTAAATGTATTATTATAAAATATATTTAAGTATAATATATATAAAGTCATATTCTTCAAAATGTAATGTTAAATATCTTAATATAACTTAATTTTATTGACATATTAATTCGTTTTTATATTTACAAATATGTTTAATTACATATTCAAAAATATTAAAATGAAATAGATTTTAAATAGACTAACAAATCATATCAAACTTCAATCAGGGTCTCACTCAGGCTTAAAAAGAACATAGATCAAGCATAAGTCTTGAATTTTTTAACAGATCTAACAAAATCTAGTTCGGTCCAACTTATTCTAACTCCTAATAGATATATCTCACCTTTCATATGGTGTTCGCTTTGCTTGAAAAGTTCTTTTTATCGTTTTTGTCTTTCTCCATCTCACACTCTACTTCAAATTGTTAGTTTGTCTTTGTGTGTTCCTAGCTACAATTCATTGTTGTGAATAAATGGTTTATAGTGTATATATGTTTGGTTTAATTGCTGCGACATAACAAATTGTTATCGTGGACCCAACATAAATTGCAGTGTTTGTATTCGAATACCAAAATATCTTACGTATTTGGAATCAAGATATCTTTGGACATCAATCTATATTTTCGCAAAAAAATCAAACATGTCTATCTACTGTTAATATAAAAAATAAAACCACCATAAACATTATCAATTTACTATTCTTAAAAACTAGCTGCATCATCTAAAAATCTATATTTTTAATCATTTCACTCCATTTTTTATTTTATAGATTTTCATCTCAAACTCGCCTTCAACATATCAAATGTTTTTATAAGTGTAGTATGATATGAGTTGTACGAGACACTTATAGGCCATATATTATGGTCCATTATCTTTAGCAATTCTTACTCTCTTACTCTTTCGAGTTTCTATTTCGTCTTGTTTGTTGCTTTCAGTGCTTCTTGTCACATAAACTTGACTAGGTTTGTTGCCCCCACTATTTGTCGATTTGAAGGAAAATTTATTTTCACAGAAGGCAACATCATTTGATTATATGATCACTTTCACATTTAGGTCATAAAACCTATACGCTTTATTGTTTACTACATACCCAATGAATACACATTCATAGACTCTACTTGCGAGTTTAATTCGCTTGGGATCGGGGATTCTGACATAAGCCAGACAACCCCATATTCGAAGATAAGACAAGTTGAGTTGTCTTTTCTTCATTATCTCATAAAGAGATGTTTTGCTTTTAGAATTAGGAACCTTATTCAAAATATAGCAAAAAGTCAAAATAATTTCCCTCACCAGTGAGATGCAGCACCACAGATAAGCATAATAGCAACAACTAGTTTAGTAAGAGTTTTATTCTTTCTTTTAGCTCTACCATTCATTTCAGGTAAATACGGTGCAATAATTTCATGTATAATTCCTTGGGTTTTATAAAACTCATTAAACAAACTGGAATCATACTATGTTCCTCTATCACTACGAAACCTCTTAATCTTTTTACTAAATTAATTTTCAATTTAAGTTACAAAGATCTTAAACATGTCAAGCGCTTCACCTTTTTTTTTCCATTAGCTATATAAAAGTAATGTCAGAGCAATCGTCAATAAAAGTGATGAAATAACGTTTTCCATTTCAGGTTAACGTCTCATCAAGTTTATATATATCACGGTGTATTAAGTCTAAAGGTTCAGATTCTCTAACTACTGATTTATGTGAACTCTTACTTATTTTAACTTGACTACAAAAATCACATTTTTCAAAATCATTTAGAGATAACTTTGGAATTAAGCCTAAATTACTTAAGTTTGAAATAACACGTTTGTTCATATGACAGAGTCTAGCATGTCAAATATTAAAATCACACAACATGTAAGCAAAAGGAAACATTTTATAGATTTCAACATTCAATTTAAACATGTCATCATTGGCGTAATCTTTCCCCACAAAAATACCATTTTTAGAAATGGTGTACAAATCTGCCCCTATAGACTGAGTAAACCCTGCCTTATTGAGAAGAAACTCAGAAACCAGATTCTTCTTTATTTTTGGAGTGTGCATGACATCCTTCAAAATTAAGGTATTTCCATAGGTGAATATTAGTTCCACATCTCCAATACCAGCAACATTAGTGGTGTGGGAATCTCCCAACAACATTTTCTTATCTTCAACATCAGTGTATGTTTTAAACATAACATGATCATAATAGACACGGCGTGAGGCGCCAATGTCTATTCACCATCCATCTGATCCACCAACAAGGTTGATATAAGTTATCATAGCAATGAATTGCTCTTATGTCAAGTTAGCCTGATTAGCAGGGTCTGACTTGTTCCTACACTTGTGTGCCATATGACCCTCTTTCCCCCCAGTGGAAACAGAGAAAAGGGATAGAGCCATTTCTAGGAGGTGTTTGTTGTCTTGCAATTGGGACCTTTGGAGTGTTTTCATTCTTGTTGTTGTTCTTTGAAGTGCAATTATGATTCTTTAGTTGTTTGCCGTTTGGCTTCAAAACTGCTCTGAAGAATTTCTTTTTCTTGTTATTTGCCACAAGAAGAACTTCATCTTTCTGGTCTTGCTTACGAGATTCCTCCTGAATTCTAAGGAGAGTTATCAGACTTTCTAGAGAAAATTCTTTTGTTTTATGTGTGAGAGAATTTTTTAAATCTTTCCAAGTAAGGGGCAGTTTGTCAATAATAACAGCAATCTGAAACTGTTCATTTAGGGACTTACCTTCAGAGATGGTCTCGTGAGTATTTTTCTGGATTTCATGAGATTGAGCTTCCACTGATCAGTCATTTGTCATCTGATATTTTAGGTAGCCCTAACAACATACTTTTTGGCTCCAACTTCCTCAGTATCATATTTCTTCTTTAGAGCATCCCAAATTTGTTTAGCAGTATTGTTGTCGGAACTATAGTAATCATACAGATCATCACCAAATCCATTAAGAATATAATTCTAACATAAGTAATTATTATGTTCCCATTGGGTTAATTCAGCAGTGATCTTATCCTTTTTTGTTTGTTCACTTTCTTTTGGAACAACAAGAATGTCACCATTCAGAACATTGGCAACCTTTTTCGTGGTTAGAAAAAACATCTTTTGTTGCCATCATTTGAAATGACTTCTCTCGAACCAAAACAATTTGTTGTAGTCATAAGCAGAAGAGCTTGTCCCAGTAATTTCATCGGTAGACATGGCAGTTCGAAAACGTCTTAAAATTGTTGTTTTTGAATTTCGAAAAAAACTTTTTAAAAATAATTTATGCTATCGAAAGTATTATTGGGTTGAGTCGCAGACTAGGTCACTCTCTTTAAGATGTTTCGAGGCACTGTCCAAATTGTGCAAGGCAGACTAGAAACAACGAAGTCCCCATGATAAAACAGTCAAGATACTCTGTATCTGAGTTCTACTGCACCTTAGAAAGTCGTTCTAGAATTACACCCTCAATATGGCAGTCGAATGATTGTCATTCGTAATATGACACTAAGACCACTCAAAAGAAAGACAAGAAAATGTAAGAAGGGGGAGAAGTGAGAAAAGCCTTAGATACAAAGAGCTTTTGGTGTGATTTTCAACTGAGGAGAACCCTCTATTTATAGAGGAAATCCGCAACTGAATCTGAGAAAATCAAGGGTCCATCTGAACGTGCGCTCCAAGATTTGATCTCATAAACGTGTGCTCCAAAACAGCTGACCACCCAAAACATGCGCTCCAAACTTAGGGTTTTGACTTTGAGTTTTGACCGGAGAACAACAGATACGTGAGACCAAATATTAGAGTTTTGATCTGGAAAAAACAGACGCACGAATTCAGGAATTAAGATTGGATCAGATATTTATTGTTGACTCGATGGAGGGTAATTACGTAATTAACGTAACATTAGGAGATAAAAACGCAAGCATTCTTTTAATTTGTATAAATAAATAATTCATTAATTTTTCATACAATAAAAAATAATACAACCAAAGCCAAGGCCCAAGTCCGAGGGTAATACGTAATTAACATAACAATAAGAGATTAAAACGCAAACATTCTTTTAATTTATATAAATAAATAATACACTACTTCGCCAAAGCAAAAGCCAAGTCCCAAGCCCAGCCCCCAGCAGAACGGCCGCGCGTGTGGTGGTCAACTTTGACTGCATTCTTCTTCCTTTACAAAATTTGGTTGTCTTTGGGACACTCCAAAGTACATATCTCTACCTTATAAACATTACTAGTGTGTGATATCTCTCTCATGTAGGACTTTTTTAATTTTCAATTCACAACAACATTCGCTCTTACTAATGTCAGTGTTATTTTCAACAATATTTCATTGATATCATCATTGTTTTTTTTTTACAACGACTAATGTTAATAGGTAGCTATTGTTTATACTAAAACTATAAATTGAATTTTCAACTTTTTTACTATCGAACAAAAAAACGTGATTTTTATCTTATATATACTTATCTATCTAGTATTTAAAATTGTGAGAGCCGATAAATTTAATCCTTCAAATTTATGAAATAAAAATTTAATTCTTCTATTAAAAAAATATTTAATGTCTTTTTCATATTTTGTTCTACAATTTGACATATGATAATAAGCTATATTTGGTTGATAGAAAAAAGCAAGAAGAGAGAAAACGTAAGAGAAGAAAAATTAAAAAATGTGAAAAATATAATAAATTTAACGTACGATTTTTACGAAATATAAGAAAAATAGAAGAAAGTGATCATTTTTTTTTTTGGTTGGATATAAATTAAGAATTTAAAAGTCGTATGAGTTGTTCAAAATCTGAGACCTGAGAACCGATTAGTCTTGGGAAAATTATATTTAGAATATCTTGCTAGCCTGACTCTCTTCTGAATTGCTTTTGCATTTTTATTTTCTTTTACCTATCAAAACGTATTTCACCTCAATTTTCACTCTACATATGCAGCTCAGAACACATTTCGTAACAAAAAACTATGAAAAGGAATACAAAAATAGCACATAAAATAAAATAAAAAAGTAATTAATCCTAAATATGACTAATCTGCCTTGTTGAAAATCAATCAATAATTATTGACAACTATACTAAAAAACTTGATAAATTTTTGACAAATTTATTAAATCACTCTAATAATAATAATGATGAGTTAGTTTGTCTCAGTTAAAGTTGAATTTAACATAAGTTCGCAATAAAATTGTTAATATTTGAATTTTTATTATGATATATCTTTTATTTTTAATTTTTATATTAAATTGTCACACTTTAAAACAAAAATTACCAAAATGATCACAGGACCTGCCAACGAGAAGCTGAAAGAACAGTTTTTTAAAATTCAATAGAGTCTCGCATCCTATCATATATTATACTTAATTATTTTTTTTTCTTCTAATTTTTACAATTAAAAAATTATTTATTTAATAAAATAAAAATGATTATAATATTTTAAAAATAAAATATTATTAATAAATTAAAATAAAATATATTAAATTAAAAAAATATATGATTTATTAGATGTGTCTAAATAAATAACGTGTTATATTATTTTTAAAACTCTCTCCTATTTTTTAAATAAATTTAAATTATTTAACAATTGTCTCTTATTTTACAAATAAATTAGCAATTGAATTATATTTTGTTAATTATTTCCTTCTATTTTTTCTTCGAATCAAATTAATAAAAATAATTATATTTATAAAATTAAATTAAATAAATTAAACAAACAAAATACATTAAATTAAAAAAAAAAAGAATACCACAAATTCAAAAAAAATACATCAAATTTAAATCAACGATTTTTATTTAAATGTGCTTCAGTTCCATATTTAGGCGGTCGTCGAACTCGTTAACCCTTCAAACTAGTTGAAGTTGTTCTTGTTGTGATTAATCATCATTCTAATCGTTATATTCATTATAATTTGTATGTGGATCAGAATAAGGCCATGTATAACATCCATCGTCAAAATGTTATGAAAGCATATAATAGTGGTTTTAATCCACATATAAATGATAAATGAAATAACAAATCAAAATAAATATTTATAAAAAAATAAATGATTAAAATTAAATATATAGTATGATGTGAATGTATTGTAGGATGTAAACGACAAACAGTAAACAGCATAGAAAAAGAAAAGATGGAAGGGTGATTATATTATGAATTGAAGGTGATAGTGGTGGTGCGAGAAGCAAGCTGAATAACGGGGTCCACAATTTTCAGTGTATACGTATGAAATATTCACTACGTGTGTGTTTGTTTGGTTTTTCATAAGTACTTGTGTGCAATAGTATTAACACACTGTACATAAGAGAGAGAAAAGCTGCAGAAGAATAATATTGAAATGCAACAAATCAAAGGTTGTCCCATTCTTTTTTTGTGTTGTCACAATCTAACTTATCTTTTTTCCGCAATTCTCTCTCTCTCTCTCTCTCTCTCTTTGCATTGTGTGTTGCTGCAACCTCAACGGAGTAGAGCACTTTATAGATATCTCCTTCATTTTCGTCCCGTTTTTAAAGCTGCATGCATATATTCTGTGTTCATTTTTTTCATGGCGTCATGGGTTTTTATTAGCGTGCAAGGAAGTGTTTTCATTTCATCGTTGGTTTCATTCATGGTCCTGGTTGGTGGTGACAAAGACACTCTTTGTTTTTTTTTCATATAATAAAACTGTCTTGTTTGTTTCTCATTTTCTTTTGTTTTATTCGTGGTTTCCCGCCAACTGACATAAATGATATCAACCGGTAACAAATAAGACATCCAATATTTTAACGGACATACTTTGTTTTTTTTACATGCAAGAGGTCAAGTCAATTTAAGAATAAAGTTTTTCATTTTTATAAAATTTTATTATTTTATTTTTAAATTTTGTTAAAAAATTTATCAATTTTTAACTTTTTAAAATTTTTTGCTTATATTTTGTGATCTGATTTTAAATCTATTATTGGAGGGCTATTGAATTTTTGAATAACGTTTTTGAAAATTTTAATTTATTAATAAATGATAAATTAAATATGAATTTTTAAGTATTTTATTTTTAAAATTCATCTTTAATTTAACATTTGTTAAAAAATTCTAAAATTTAGTAGAAAAATTTCTTACAACATCATAAATATTAATGTATAAAATCACTCAAAAATTGTTTAGCATATTTACAAATAATAATAACAATTTATATTTAAGTCTCGTTTAATTAGTGTACATTAATTGGTGAGTTAAGATAAAGAGACCAAGAATGATGTCCCTCAAATTTTAAAAATTTGAATCAATTATAATTATGAATACACCTAGTAGGATTGTACACCAATCAACATAACTAAAGTGTAATCTTCTTGTTTTATGGGATGCTAGCCAACTCCAAGATAAAGACTTAATGTGATTTAAAAGTTTTGTGCCATCAAAGACTTCACCCTTAAAAATAATTTCATTTATGTATGTCAAGATACACCAAGCCATTGCTAGCCAAAAAATATGGTTTGCCTTATCTGTCTTTCTTCCATTCAAATTTAGGCCATTTTGCAGAAAATGATTAAAGCTTTCTTGTTGCATGAACCTTAAACTCCAATCCAACCAAATACTTTAGTCCAAATTCTATTAGAATTACAACATTCAAAAATAGGTGTTGAATTGCTATAGAAGTACATAATCAAAAAGCACAACACAATTAAAAAAATAATTAGATTATTAGAACTTTATTATTCATTATTATTGTATTCAAAAATAATTCATCAAAAATACGTTTAAAATTTGAATTTTTAAAAATAATTCATTAAAAATACATTCAAAATTTTCATAATCATTTGAAAGTAACTAAAGGTTACTTTTGTATGAATGTAGTTACTTAACTTTAAATTTGAATTTTCAGACATAATTCATCTGAAATAGATAACTTCAACAATTTTTACACAACTTAACCAACCAAATCTAAATCCTTACCTCCATGCTTCTAAAAAGACTCAACCAGCCTCAGGAGAAGTTATGACAACTTAATAGAAAGATCATAAAAGCAGAAAGAAAGAAACTCAAAATTTCATACGTTTTTGTTCATACGAAAAAAAGTTCTTCTTCTTCTTCTTCACAAACGAACTTTGATTGACTACACTTTTAACTCGCTTTCTTGGTTTATCTTTCATTCTCGTAATTATGTTTGACGTTGCTTTTGCTGAACTATTCACGTTAGGCTCACATGCGACTTCATCCCCAACATTCTCAAAAGGGGTACTAATTCTCACCTCACCTGTTGACAAATAGTATGTTATTAACAAGTCTAATTGCATATTATAAATATATGATTGACAAAAAATTCAATATTCATACCATCAAATTCATGATCAAACTCATGCATTGGTTGACATTTACACAATTCTTCTTTCAAAAATTTTTACCTAACCCTTAAGAATCGAAATCTTCTCTTGGTACTGCCTATTCTCCGCCACCAATCATTTATAATCAACATAATATACAATTTGATTTTCTTGTTCATGCAACGCTTCATTTACCATGTCAAATTCAAGATCTTCATTTGTGGCAGTTAACTCTTCAATAATCTTGCAACGCGAAAAACAATTGAAACACACACATTATTATTAAATAATTTATACAATAAAATAATATACATGTTTACCATGTTATTTTGAAATGCTTTTAATATTGTTTTCTTCTAACACTGTAAGATTGGCCAATTCAAAAATCTCGGAAAACTAAACTAGGGAACAGATGCTTCACCCAAGGACAATTGGTTGAAAGCTCAGATCTAAAACAAATATTAATATACTTAATAAATGTATTTTAATTTAAAGACAACACAAGATAGAAGATGGTGACATGATATGATTTTAATATATACTTGTAGGACACCTGCACAACCTGTTATGTGTGTTTGTGAATCTACCTTCCCCTCTTTCAATACAATTTCAATCCTACTTAAACTTCCAACTAAAAGATTATACACCCCAACATCCAATTGTAGCTATGCATAGACTCTAGATCATCATGTATTTTAATATAACGAGTATTTCTTGATTGATGAAAATAGAACTCGCCAAAGGCGATGAATATATAACGTCTACAAAAATTGACTTTGTTCATACGATACATGTGAAGCAACACACCAATCATATCACAAGTTACTTACTTTCCTCTAAACAACAACAATGTATCACATTCCTCATTTTCATATTCTTTCAATGACTCACCTACTATTGGAAGTCCTATAGCTAAACATATGTCACTTGGAATAAAATTAACTATCCTACCTCTAATCCTATATCCCCCACTACGTCCATCCCACCTACTAGCTAACTCCGACAATAAAGCATCATAAATTTGTAAATTTTTTGGCATATCTAAAACCCATTTAAATGAAGTTGTCATAATTTGAGTTTGATTTGTATTTGTCAAATGGATGTTGATTTCATGCAACAAATTTGGTAAACATGCATGTCTCGAACGTATCTGAAAAGTATGAATATACGGTTAATATTGATAAATAAATTGCAACAATACAAATACAACTAATTTATAAATTCCTTACATTTATTTCATTTGTCGGTGCCATATCTTAAAGCATCAGAACTGTAGAAAAATAAATACCAAAATACTAACATTTTAATAAAATACCTCATTTATGATACTAAATTTTTCTAAATTGAAATAATAGACAAAAATATACTTCAATATCAAGTCAACATTTATATTAACATTCTGTTTGGTTACTGTAACGACATACAAAGTGCAATAACTTTTCAACATTGAACACCAGATACTTTCAATAATTATTATAGGAGCAACAACTTGTATGCTCATTTCCATAGTTGTTTGTTCTGTTTGGGCAAGTCAAGAATTTCATAACTTGGTTGCCTCCAACATTCAAAAACTAGCAAATTACTGTGAAGGTATAATAATAATAATAATAATAATAATAATAATAATAATAATAATAATAATAATAATAATAACAATAATAATAATAATAATAATAATAATAATAATAATAATAATAATAATGATAATAATAATATATTTGAAATAAAGAAGGCAAAAATACAAACGAAGAAGTCAAAAATAAAAATCCTAAAAATAAAAAATCCAAAATGGTGAAGCAAAAATAGAAATCCTAAAAATCAAAAATCCTAAACAGAGAAGCAAAATCAGAAACCCTAAATCAATAACTAAAAACCTTACAAGCGACAATGAGAGCACGAATGCAGTAAGCGAGAAGATCGATAGAAAAATCGGATGCAGCAAGCAAGCGAATGACAGAAAAATCAGATTCAATCTCTCGCGAGCAACAACGAGGAAGATAGAGAAACGAAGAAAAGAAGATGGAGAAGAAGAGAAGAAGATGAAGAATCTTTCAGGCTCTTGGTGGAGAAGAAGATGGAGAAACGAAGAGAGATGATAAAGAAGAATAAAATTATTAAAATGACTAAAATGTTCCTAAGTATGTATACGTCTTTAAGTATGTATAAATATACAGTATATGTGTTTGTATTTGTGTTTAAAGTTGTGTTTAAATAATATTTCTCTTTTTCTTTTATTCTTTCACTCATGGCTACACAAAAAAATCTTTCTCACTTTCATTTATTTTATCACCAACTATGCTCCCTTCCATCTTAGCACACAATCACACTCTTTTATTGTTCATCATCTCTCGTGTTTCCTTCTCTTTCTAAGATTCTTCAATGTTAACAACCATCTAAAATTTTGTTCCTCCACACCAACTTCTAACACATCACTTCCTTCTTTTAAGTTCCGATTCCCATCCAAAGCAACACTAAAAGAAGATAAACAGTAAATAAGAGAATCTCGTAATTGAAAATGTGCAACAGAGGCGCAATTGTTGAGAGTTGAGAAACTAGAAAATTTCATAACCCAACTCGACTTTAAAGGGAATTCTTTATGTCAAGAGAATGATTTCTTTTCGTATAACTAATTTCACTTTTTGCATGTGGGTTTTTTGGGCTCAATTTTAAATTTCATCTACTTTTGGAAATTAATTATGGGTTTGAAATTATGGGATTATAAAAACTGAGAGTGAGGAAATTATGGGATTATGAGGTTTGACATATACGAAATATTGAAATATGCATTTAGTTCTTAAAAAATGAATTCATTTTGCATATTTTGAGTGGATGATCATAATGTGTTGAAGATGGAAGGAAATGGGGAAAAAGGTAAAGGGATAAATGTTTGATAAAGTGTTTCCCTAAACCCCATTTTAAAGTTTTATTCTTCCTCTGATCCACTATTCTTCTAAATGAGTTTCCTCTAATTTATTTCTTCTTTTAAATGGTTTGCCTCTGATTTGTTCTTCTTCTAAATGAATTGCCTCTGATTTATTTCTTCTTCTAAATGCTAGGCCTCTGATTCGTTCTTCTTATAAACAAGTTGCCTTTTATTTATATCTTCTTCTAAACGGTTTGCCTCTGATTCGTTCTTCTTCAAAACGAGTTGCATGTGTTTTATTTCTTCTTCTAAACATTATGCCTCTGATTTGTTCATCTTCTAACAGTTTTCCTTTTATCCAAGTCTTTATATGATCATGACAGTGTTTCAGCAAGTGTACTGAATCGTTGCAAGTAATAATAAAACGGTATACCGAGTGTCGAACTCAAGGATTGCGTTTTACTATTGAATTATATTTAATTACTGCAATTGTACAAAAGGTTCTCAAGTTGATTGAAATAATATTTGAAATTAACAACAGTAATAAAATTGATCTTTTATAATGAGAAAAATGTGAGGGATGAGTTTCACTTCGAATCCAACCTTGGTGTCTAATGTGATCCTAGTTACTGAATTTCTTTATTGAATTATTATCGAATCCTCTTTATTATTCTTGCCCTAATGTCTTAGTGACAGAACCTTTAATTCAAAAGTAACCCCTAATTCCTTAGTAGATTTAAGATTAGAATTAAGCATTACCGTATAGAAATTCTCTTGTAAATTATTGCTTTGCAACTAATTTAATTGGTTTCATGACCTGCATCTATCCCTAGACTACAAATTCATGAATTTCTCATCTCAAGCATTCGTAAAGTCCACTTCCGTTTCAAAATACAAATCGTAGAACATTTTAATGTTGATCAAGCAATAAAAAGCATGAAGCACAGAGATGAGAAAAACAATTCAATAAACTCATTCATATAACTAGAAATCAAATCAAAAAAATAAGGGTTTCATCTGGTTACACTCATCCCTAACAAATAGGGTTTAATTACTCATGGCAGAGATACAAAAGATAAGGATTAAAGAAGAATTACAAGAATGATTCATGGATGATTCTTGATAAAACTGCTTCAATGGCGTTGGAAACGGCCGTCTTTGAGTTTCTATGCTAGGGCACAAGTCTCCCAACTTCCCAAGAGTCAAAAAGATCCCTAAATAGTAAAAAATTGCGTTTTTATGAATGCTGATGCGCGTCGCGCGTCCCAGGCACGGTCTTTGCGCTCCGGGCGCGTATTGACAGTACCGAATGGTAGGAAATAAGCCTCATGCGCGCCGGGCGCGCTCCAGGCGCACAACATCTGCTGTCTGGCGTATTTTGCATTTTGTCTCATCTTTCGAGTTTGAATTTGGTCCCGGTGTCTTCATGAAAGTTGTAGATATGGATCTTAGATTTCATTAGCACTTGGATTGACTTCAATTGGACACCTAGCACTCCAGATATGGCTGAAATATCTACATAGGTCATGTTGATTTTTCACCAAAATTCAGCACTGCACTAAAACAAAGTAATAACGCAAAACTACGAAAAATCTCTACTTAATTAACCAAATAAGAACAAAAACATTTCATTAAATCAAATAACTAAAATCAACAAAATATATCAAATAACTCATTAAATTAACTAATGATTAAACATAAATAAGACTAAAATCAATAAAAATTATGCATATGATGAAGAGTCATCACAACCCCAAACTTAATCTATTGCTTGTCCCCAAGCAACAATTAATTTCAAATTTGGTGCAGTTAAAAGCAAATTTAAACTCAATTTCTCAATTCAAATCAAACTCAATTCTCAAAGTTTCAGCTACTACAAAACATCCATCATACTCTATGGTTGCTTACAAAAAATAACAAGGTTTGTACACCTTGGCATTCATTTATCAAATTCAACTCTCTCTTCACACAATCTCACCAAAATTTATCTCAAGTGTTTAGAAGGGTTATGAATTTATCACTCAAATCCTAGAACATGCATCACTCTACCATAGACTTGAAAAAATTCTAGTTAGCAATCACAATGCAGCAAACACATACATTTTTGGAGGACTATCGGGTTGTAATGGGGCTTAGGTAAGGGTAGGACATTTTGGGATAGTAGGCTTTACTACTTGGAGTTAGGCATATATTTCAAAATTATTCTACCATTTTTTTTTTTTCACCTTTTCATTCTGGAGATTCTCAAACATTGACAAAAGAACCAAGAAGATATTATTTATCAAGATATTATTTATCTTCTTTTTTTTTTCTTCTTTTCTTCTTTTTCTTTATTTTTTCTTTATTTTTTTTTTTGTGAGAATCACCACCCAAACTTAAAAGGTTGATATCCCATGAGCAACCCCAAACTTAGAATTTGATCAAGACATGACAAAAAATTTCTACCTAACTCCAAGTAAGGTGATGTAATTGAAGTAGGGTTTTTGTTTTGTAATGTGGCTAGTAACCGAAGTAAAGGGGCAAGGCTCAAAGGGGCTAGCAACGGATAACATTTTCATAGGGTAGTTAGAAAGGCTCAAACGACCAAATAAAATTGCCTCAATGTCTGCATAAATTACAAGTGATGCAATTCAGAATTAGTGCAAGTTCTGAAGGGATAATACATGTTTGGATAATCACACAACAAAGAATTTAAGTGTTTAGGCTCAAAAGCTCACAACTAGGATAATAAGAAAGAGTATGAATTATCTAAATGATGCCAAACATGCCACTACAATATTTATTTAGTGTTTTTTTTTTTAAATGCGAGTTAGACTTCAACAACCAAGCAGTAATCAACAATGCATGAATTAGTGAAACTTATCGAATTGAGCAATGATATGAGCAAAGAAATATAGTTTAAATTTCAAAATGTCAAACATAAAACTTAATACCAAATGCAAGTTGTTAATAATTCTTCATCACAGTGCACGTTTACACACAATTAGAAAGAAACACATCCAAATAACAAAAATAAGATTGCAAAAAATAAAAGTTACCTCTACTTGTGGGTTGCCTCCCAAGAAGCTCTTCTTTAAAGTCATTAGCTTGACGCCTCAACTATTGTCAAGGTGGCATATATGACAGGAAGAACACATCATCCTTCTTTTTCTTTTTGTTTGGTAGAAATTCCATGAACTTAAGAAATAAAAGGTGTTGCTTCCATGTCTTTCTCAATTGGACGTTGATGAACAAGGCATAGATTGAATCTCGAACTTTATCAATCTCTTCTTTTTTTTTTCCTCGTTCGTCTTTTCTTCTTGCTTATCTTCTTCTACCACAACAATGAAATTATCTTCAATTTTCAACTTCTCATCCATCTTCTCAAACTTAGCCACTTGCTCAAATAACCTCTCACATTAATTTTCAAATCTTTCAACTGAAACCATGTTATTCTTCATGAATTCAACCAAAACGTCTGTAATGTGAAAGTCTTTGTCATCTGATTCTTTGGATAGAGTTTTAGGAGGTAGAATTTGTTCCCAATAGATCTTTTTAATATAACACTCGTCGTTTTCTGTAACTTTGAGAAAAAAATCTTCATATTCTATTAGTTCATCAAGGTCATCTGAACAATGTCCATTCTTATGTGCTTCTCCGCAAAAGTCACACCTAAGAGGCTTCCACAAAGGGATTTGAGGGTGATATTTTAAAAATGAATGGCTCAATATTTGCCCCTCAATCATGCGACATATACCCGATAAAAGACAAGTATCACACTCTTCATATAATTGTAGTAGAATATCATCATCATAATCTTCCATGCTCTACAGCGCATAGTTATCTCAAACAAAGAAGAGAAAAACCACTAGACATGACATTAGCAAGTTCAAGAAATAAAAATAGAAAATAAAAGAAATTTTTTTTCTAAAAATAAAAAAAAAATCAAAAATTTTATTGTAGAGCAAAAAAATTCAATTAAGTAAATAAATTAAATTCAATAGTGATATGGCAATCCCCGGGAACGGCGCCAAAAACTTGATAGCGTTTCAGCATGTGTACTGAATCGTTGCAAGTAATAATAAAACGGTAGTACCGAG
This sequence comes from Cicer pinnatifidum, assembly GCA_037974775.1. Lineage (NCBI taxonomy): Eukaryota > Viridiplantae > Streptophyta > Magnoliopsida > Fabales > Fabaceae > Cicer > Cicer pinnatifidum. Next base: position 9,851,001 of record JBBPBR010000002.1, read on the forward strand.
TGTCGAACTCAAGGATTGCGTTTTACTATTGAATTATATTTAATTACTGCAATTGAATAAAAGGTTCCCAAGTTGATTGAAATAATATTTGAAATTAACAACAATAATAAAATTGATCTTTTATAATGAGAAAAATGTCAGGGATGAGTTTCACTTCGAATCCAACCTTGGTGTCTAATGTGATCCTAGTTACTGAATTCCTTTATTGAATTATTACCGAATCCTCTTTATTATTCTTGCCCTAATGTCTTAGTGACAGAACCTTTAATTCCAAAGTAACCCCTAATTCCTTAGTAGATTTAAGATTAGAATTAAGCATTACCGTATAGAAATTCTCTTGTAAATTATTGCTTTGCAACTAATTTAATTGGTTTCATGACATGCATCTATCTCTAGACTACAAATTCATGAATTTCTCATCTCAAGCATTCGTAAAGTCCACTTCCGTTTCAAAATACAAATCGTAGAACATTTTAATGTTGATCAAGCAATAAAAAGCATTAAGCACATAGATGAGAAAAACAATCCAATAAACTCATTCATATAACTAGAAATCAAATCAGAAAAATAACGGTTTCATCTGGTTACACTCATCCCTAACAAATAGGGTTTAATTACTCATGGCAGAGATACAAAAGATAAGGATTAAAGAAGAATTACAAGAATGATTCATGGATGATTCTTGATAAAACTGCTTCAATGGCGTTGGAAACGACCGTCTTTGAGTTTCTATGCTAGGGCACAAGTCTCCCAACTTCCCAAGAGTCAAAAAGATCCTTAAACAGTAAAAAATTGTGTTTTTATGAATACTGATGCGCTTCGCGCGCCCCAGGCACGGTCTTTGCGCTCCGAGCGTGTATTGACAGTACCGAATGGCAGGAAATGCGCCTCAGGCGCGCCGGGCGCGCTCCAGGCGCACAACATCTGCTGTCCAGCGTATTTTGCATTTTGTCTCATCTTTCGAGTTTGAATTTGGTCCCAGTGTCTTCATGAAAGTTGTAGATATGGATCTTAGTTTTCATTAGCACTTGGATTGACTCCAATTAGACATCTAGCACTCCAGATATGGCTGAAATACTCTACATAGGTCATGTTGATTTTTCACCAAAATTCAGCACTGCACTAAAATCAACAAAATAAAAACAAAAATATATCAAATAAAAACAACAACATTTCATTAAATCAAATAACTAAAATCAACAAAATATATCAAATAACTCATTAAATTAACTAATGATTAAACATAAATAAGACTAAAATCAATAAAAATTATGCATATGATGAAGAGTAATCAGATCCAAATCTTCATTTGATCGAGCTACCTCTCATCAGGCTGCTCAGCCTGTTCCAATGCTTCTTTTGATCAGACTGCTTCTGTTTCAATCCTTACTCTAATCAGACTACCTCTAATCCAACGACTTCCTCTAATTAAATATTACTTCTAACTAATCTACCCTCAGATGATTGACTTGAAAGTAATTTATACATTTGGTTCACTTAGACTTAATTACAATTTTTGCCCTTATTTTTATCAATTCATGAAATTAGTCCATCTATTTTAAAAAGTCAACAACTATGCTCACTACTTATCATTTTTTAAACTAAAAATGACGACGTGTCATATTTTAAGTAATATGATATATGATACAATAAGGTAAAATGATTAACACCCATAGAAATGAAATAAAACGCATTAAAATTTAGTTTTCAACTTCATAAAATTTTCACATTTTTAATTTAATTAATGACTTATGAATAATTAATGCATCTAGATGGTTCTATATCATATAATTGTATGTCACGTCATTAAAAATATGTCAATTCTGCATTTTTTAGTTCAAAAATTTAAGGGATGTGCCAAAATTGTCGACTTTTAAAATAGGGGGATCATTTTCGTGAATTGGTAATAATAGATGTGCTAAAACTAAAATTTAGTCTTTTACTTATCATGATCTTGATGTTAATTACTTCATTGAAATTGATTTGATAATAAGGTATGCACTATAAACATAATGCCATGACATGCATGTTCTTAAATGGATAAGTTGAGACATTGAGGATTGTTTTAACCATGTAACATAGGCAAAAGAAGAATAAATGGGAAACTGGTTGGGGTCATGGCCATAAAACTTTAATAAGAGGTTCTCAATTATCTTGCTGGTTGACATCAAGATAATTGAGGAGGTTTTTACATACTTTAAGTAAAAGAGAATATGATGTAATTTCTCAATACTTTAAGAAAAAAACAAAAGTAAAGAAAATAAGGATTGTTTCAAATAAAAATTTATATTCATGTCATGTTTATATTGCATTTAAGAAGAAAAAAAATTATTTAAATTGTTTTTCTCATTTTTATAGAACTTAAAGGATATTATTATCTCACCTCGTATGTATTATAGCATGTAATAGAACTTGAAGTTAGGATTTCAAGCTTCAAAGGATGATGATATGTTATTATGTTGTTGAAGTTGTAATTTGTTTCTATTTTAATCATATCAGATGATGTTTTGTACATTATGTTTTATATAGTTACAATGACATTTCTTATAATGTACTAATGAAGTTTTTGATATGATTAACTAATAATATATAAGAATGTATGAATTATTTCCATTTTCTAGATACATGAATAAGGTCATTAAAAAACAAGTGCTAATCGTGTTTGCAGCTTGTCATGAATAAGTCTCCAAGCAGACTCACAAACCTTTCATGGTGTACGACACTCCTCTGAAGGCCTTTAAACACCTTTCACATATTGAGGCAACAATTCGTTGACGACCATTGTGACATCAACAATTTGTATCCATAACTTACAAAGTAACCGACATAAATTTTGTGCTTCAAAACCCAAGCATCTAGTATCGGTCTATTCGAAGAAATTCCAAGAAGAAAATTCAACAAATTTGCAGCTAAACCTTCCGCTCAACTGAACAATGTAGGACAAATAACAAGTCCCATTGCTAGTTTTCATGTACCAATCGCCCAACATCACCTATTGTTAATTTTTCATTCCTTGACTCCTAAAGTTTTGAGATGGTTTGAGTACACGATTAAAGGACTTGAAGATAAAGTTCTCGTATTGATGAGAATGTTGTATGGATTAAAGCAAGCACATAGATCATGAAATAGTCGCGTTGACAAATACTTCCATGACAATGGATTTTTTTGTATTAATGGATATGCTCTTTAGATTAAAATATGTGAAAATTAATATATTTTGATTGGTTGACTCTATGTGGATGATATGATATTCATTGGGAACAATCTAAGATTGTTCGAAGAGTTCAAAAAATTCATGACACTTAAGTTCGAGATGAGTAACAAAAGAGTTGGTATAAGGTATTTTTACTTCTCAAGAAAACTATGCAAATAATTTTTTTGAAGAAATTTAAATTTTTTATTGCAATCCACTGAACAGATTGAATTTATCAAAGTTAGATGGCCAAAATGAGGATCCTACTTTATTAAAAAGTCTCATGGGAAGCCTAAGATGCTTAACATGTATGTGGTTTGATGTTATGTATGTTGTTGAAATAGTGAGTCATTTCATAAAAAATTAGCTAAATAACATCCGCGATCCATTAACTTAATTTCAATTAACGTTTTAGTTATTTTTTTTTCTACTTCCGATTTGGTTCTTTATTTTAATTTTAAGTGATAATTTGATTTTTTATGTTTTAAAATGTTAACAGTGTTATTTTTTTTTTTCTTTCCAAAAATTCATCAAAATTTTCAAACAAAACCGAATATAATGCAAATTTCATCAAATTCATAACTTAAATCTTTAAATAAATTCTTATTTGTATTCTTATTTGATGTTGTTGAAGATGAAAATATGAGTTTATTTGAATATTTGAACTATGCATTTGATAAAATTTGCATTGTATTGAAGATGATAATTAATTGTATGGGTTTTGTTTAAAAATTTTGATGATTTTTTTGAATTTTTGTAAGAAAAAATGATAACATTGTTGACATTTTAAAATATAAAAAATTAAATTGTCACTTAAAGTTGAAATAAAGGATTAAATTAGAAGAAAAAAAAAATAAAAGACTAAAACGTTAATTGAAATTAAGTTAAGGGATCACAAATACAATTTAACCTATAAACTTTCACTTCTACACACATGAAAATTATTAAGAGGATCCAATACCTAAAAGAGACACTTGATTATGGACTATTTTACTCTTCTAATGATTTCAAGCTCTTTGAATGTTGATATGAGCTTTGTGGGAGATATTGATGATAGAAAGAGCACTAGATACTTTATATTTTTTATTGGGGATTATGGGTTTTCTTGTAACTCAAAGAAGCAATCTATTGTCACATTTTCAACCTATGAGTCGGAGTATATAGCAAGAATATCTTGCACATGTCATGTCATTTGATTAATGAGATATGTGAATAGACAACCTGTAAGAAGTTGAGAATCTGTGGGTAAAATAAGAGAAAATACTTATATGTAAAATATGTGTATTTATCACAAAAGGAAGTTATTGTTATATGTGTGGCCAACAAGTAAGAAGTTTATAATCTAATGTTTCATAATCGTAACAAGCACATAAACACAATATCATTTCACTAGAGAATGCATTTCAAGAATGAATATGAGCTTAAATATGTGAAGACTCAAAATTATGTTTGAGATATTTTTACAAAGCTACTAAAACTTAAAGACTTTGAAATGCTAAGAGAAGACTTTGAATGAAAAAAAAAATGAAGTTAAGGGGGAGCGATGTTATTAATAATTTGAAATTATAAAAATCTAGAACCACATATATAATTTTTATGTAAGAATCTAAAAATATTTTAATTATACAAAAAAAATGTAGAATTAATGTATGTAAATGTATATATTAATTATGAAACTCCTACTAATGTGAGTTATCTATTAAACATCAAACAAAATGTGAGTTTTATCTTAGAAACATATATCTTCATCTAACAAAAAATTTCAATTTTTATAATATTATTTGTTATAAAATCACATTTTTTAATTTCAAAATATGAATTAGACAACTTCTATTTTTTTTTCTTTTGCATTTATGATTTATTTAGTTTAATAGAGAAAAACCGAAAAGAAACTTTTATGAAGAAAATAAAAGAGATAGTGAATATAGAGACATATTTAATTTAAAAAATAAATAAATATTTTATATAATTTTTAAGTTATATGAATTTTTTTCCTTCGTTTTTCTCTCTAAAACTCTCCAAAATGGAGGAAATAAAAATCAGTAAAAAGATATTTTACTCCTCCCCTTTCTTAAAATTAAATCAAACACTTTTTATAAATAGTATCTCCCCTTTTGATATGGTCGATTAAAATAATTTCAACAAGTACAGTAAAACGGTTTGCAAATTTGCCTATTATGGAGATAACACAAAACACTTGCATTTCTCAATGGATTTGTTACTTTGCATCGTGTAAGAGGATTAGCACGAACCCCCTTCCCAATTATCATCATCTTTTTCCTAACACTGTTTTGTATTATTTATTTTTATTTTTATCATTATCTTTTTCCTAACACTGTTTTGTATTATTTATTTTTATTTTTATGATTATTACTTGTTTTAGCTAAAGTTTTCCTGACTCAATGAAATGATAGAAAGTTCTAAAGCTTTGACTATTTAATTTGCTTACAATCACGAAGCGACAATAGATTCAGACTATGGTCTGTGGCCCAGTGATCACAATTATCTTCACCAATGTCCTTTTTTACTCAAATAATATATTTCTCCTTAATGCGTCCAAAATACTTTATCTTGTTTTGATGTGTACAAATTTCGTGGTATTATAAATCACTAAAACTATTAAAAAAAAAAAAACAGTCTTGAATAAAAAAAATTGATATAAATCATAGGATATTATAACAAATTTTAAAAATTATTTAAATTTTAACAATCATAAATATTATCTTTTAAATGTAAATTTTCATAGTTGTATTTATTTTTATGACTTACATAACAATTAAATAATATTAATTAGATGAATATAAAAAAATAATATGTATATATTATATTAAATTAATATAAATTGAATCATCATTTTATTTACAATAATGATGAAAATTATAAATTATTATTTTTAAAAATTATTATATTTCATTTATTATAATTTATAGCTGATAAATCAGCAAATGAAACCATGGGGTGATTTGATGGCTATTGGATCCAAGGGCAGGGGTCGTAAGTTGCAATTCAAAGAGTCTCAAATAAATAATAATTAATGTAACAAACAAAGTAAGGAGTCGTGGAACCCCTTTCTTCATCATTATGGGGGGCCATTTGTTGATTTTAATGTGATTAGATTGCCCCAATTCGTCCTCTTTCCAACACAACGATCTAAAATTGAAATTTATTTAAACATTCATTAATAAAAATGTGTCGTCAAATGATTGAATATTAAATGGGATACTTAATAATACTTTTATATATTTTTAAAGCTGACTTTATTAACAAAAAACATAAATACAGATGTTTTTGTTAATACGAATGTATTTTATGTAGACATAATATAAAAAAACACTAACATAATTAGTTAATATAATTCAAAATTCTATGTTAAAAATTTGATTTTTCTACCTTTCCTTTTTAATTTATATAGAGTTGTCATATCTTGTGATTTTCTTTTCATTTTAAATATTTTACAATACAACAAATTCATTGCAAAACTCCTTTTTGCATTTGTCGATGTTTACTCGTAATAAAGACAACCATGGAAAAACTAATTAATGTATCGCAAGATTTTATGATACACGTTAGGTTTATTATGGTGTATTTGCGGCACAAGTCTTGATGCATCAGAAAAATACTTTATATATATATAAACTTAGTAGCGATGCTTAGTTATAATAAAAAGAGATCGCGTTCACTTTAATTTTATTTTATTTTAATAGAAAAATGTATACATAACAGTATTTATCTATAATATATAATGTATATAATTAATGTCTCGTTAATTATACTAAATTGTAGAGTGACTTAGTAGCAATGAAGATTTTTATAAAGTTTATGTTTTTTGTTCAATTTTTTATGATAATAGTAATTTGTTTAACAAAATTATAAATATTTAGATTAATACATTTACCACTATACTAAAATCAAACATATAAAATTAATTAAAATTATTTTATATATAATCTATTTTATATTGACTATTTAATAAAACTTATTAAGATCTAACATTAAATCATAGTAACTTAATAACGGTATAAGGTTCTATGCCACACGTACAAGGTTATTTATGTTGTGTTTGCAAGACAATGTTTTTATACGACGCATTCATTGATAATCATTTTTTGCATCAAACATTGTAATTTCAATTAATGCATGGATGATCTCCTACTCATACTCTTAATATTCCTCTCAAATTATTTTCTTATTTATCTAAATATTTGTACTCTAGACATTATTGTTTGATTCATTCTTTTGTATCATTCATTCTCTTTTCATTTCATATTTTTAGAGGTTATTGACGAGATCTTTTAAAAACCGAAGGAAGGAATGTACGTAGTAAGAATGAAATCGTGAATTTGTGCAACAATAAAATTAACCCTATCGAAGATGAGTCGTGGCCTCTCTCTCCATCTCCGTCAAATATTTATTTGTCTCCTTAATTTTATGTCTTTGCCTTTTGCAATTAGTTTCATTTTTTTTTATTGCTATTGGAGAATCAAGCAGCCAAATCCCATTCTTTTGCAAATTGTGACTTGTTAAGCCTTGTTTATTTAAGTACTAATTAAAAATAAATCACACTATAGCGAAAAGACCGCACGTACGTATAGAAACAGAAAGTTTTACAATAATTTTACATTCCAAATTATGAATTCATTTGTGCCCCTCTCTATCTATCTATCTATATCCTCTAGACCTCTACACTCTTTCGATATGCCACTCACAAGTGAATAGTGGGTACCAATAGTAATACTTATATACCCCCCTTACACACATCATCTTTACTTTAGTCGTTTCCCAAAAATTAAGAAGCATATTTCAACTACGACATTAACTACACCGACGTACGTGTATACTCTATTCTCCATTTGATTCCTCCAATGCAGGAACCAACGAACAAAACAAATATTTAATAAGTAGTAAATTTTGGAACTTTGACTACACGCGCCACCCCAGCACCTCCATGGATAGGTCTTATCTGCGTCAGTTTGGTCCAAATATGGGAAAGCGTGAAATGTTGAAGCACCCTGAAATTAGTTTACAGCCTTTCGGTTTCAGTGTTGTCTTTGTGCATATGCCACGTGGCAAGGTTATGTTTTAATTTTCACCATCTACTCTTTGTGTTCGGATGGTGTAATTAAATTTGAATTCTTTTAAAATATTATGTTTCTTTCAAAAGAATTACATCAAAAAATTTAGTTGTGTGCTCCTTTGACATAAATACGGTTTATTTTAAATTGAACACTTACAACATTTGTTAAATCCGGTTAAGAAAAATATCTATGTGGCAATATTATGATTTATTAATTTTTAAGAGTATTCATATCTAAATTAATTCAAAAAAACTGTAAAATAATTGAAAAAATTAAAAATTGTTCAAAAATAAACATTATTGTATATATTTGAATATTCTTTTGTAAAAATGTTTCAGATCGAATTTCTGATTTATTTTTAAAAATTAAATCAAACTGCATTTATAAATTTTAATATTGATTAATTATTTCTTTTATTATTTTGAGATGTTACATTAAATTATTATTTATTAATTTAAATTATTTTTTTATAATACTTATTTGCTTAACTTAATATTTTTTAATTACTATTGCATATAATTTAAATATAATCAATCTATATTATTGTATAATATTAATTTTTAGTTTATTATATATAAAGATTTGCTCTAAATGTATTACATTAACATAATTTTATAATATTACAATTAAAATAATATTATTACAATTGTAATTTGTATCAATACATTTTTTCATTAATTTAGATTAGAATTTTTGTTGAATTATCATTCAAACTGAATTCAATTGTAAATATTTAAATCTTTGAACTGATTAAATTTTTTGTCTAAAAATCGATCTAAAAGATACCACAAACACTTTTATTAGCATTTTGAAGTTTATTTTGCTCCCAATGTAACAAACCCATGGAAGGCACAAATAGATCGATAGAAGATTCATTGAGCTCCCTCTTTAAACTCTCTTCAAGTTGTGCCGTGCTTTGTCTTCAATTTATAGCATGTTTGGTTTGGTTTGGCGTTGAATCCAATGCAATTTCACTGTGATAGTTAGAAGCTACAAAATGAAGCTTTATATGAACGTGCAGTCATACACATTGTGATTTACTTGTTTTCCTAATAATAACTTATTATAGGTTTGCTTCCACGTTTTAAACAAGTAGAATTGATTATCGAAGAATAAAATCATTTTGATATATCTAATTGCTTTTGAAAGGAATTTATTTTTTCTCTAAAATATATAATTTTAACTTTAAATTATAATTTGTATTTTTTTTTAATTTAAACTGATTTTATTTTAAAATTTATTATTCAATTTATTTTTACATAAATATAAACAAACAAACAAAAATTTATATTTAATTTATTATTAATTAAAATTAATTTTGAAAAATAATTTATTATAAATTAATATGTATCACGCAGAATCAAATTTATACTTAATCCAATGAACAACTTTTAATTCTCTTAATTTTATCTTTAGAATGATATATTTAGTGATAATTGTAATATATACATATTTACTACAATTAAAATGCCATAA
>JBBPBR010000002.1:9877508-9895716 GCA_037974775.1 Cicer pinnatifidum
TATATATATATATATATATATATAAACTAACAATGTAACAATCTGCTCAAAGAAGTGAGGTTTCTCATTATTATAAGAAAGTTGGTGAGATTTCAATTCAGTAATTGGCATATGCAATGTTATTTAAAAGCAAAATAATGAAATTCAGTTAATGTTTGATTATTTAGAAGAATTTAAATTTTGATTAAAATAATGATTATTTGAATTTTATATATTTGTTAGACCAACTCTAAATTATGATAACTTCATTTCCTTAAATTAGAGAGTTAAAAAAGAAAAAGTAAAGACGCAAAGGAACAATTGGCTTTAATTTAGTCCCAAGTATCTCATGCATCAGCCAAACAATTGTTAATAATATATATAAGTCCCCAATGTGCTGCCCCGTCACCAATACTAACTCATATACCAATAATTAAATATTAGTTTGACAATTAACTAATATAGAAAACAAATAATGATATTAACTATACCATAACATAAACATTAACTTATTACCTAATTTTAATATTAATCTTTTTATGTAATTACCTAATTTTAATATTAATATTTTTTTATGTAATCACCCGATTTTAATTAACAATTAACTAAACAAGTTTAATACCTTAAATAATAAATTACCAATAAAATAACATTGTTGTAGTTGATTGAGATAATACATATTGTAATAGTCCTACATTGATTAGCATTGTAAAGGATGAGAGATATTAAAATTATATATATATGAGTATATAATTCTAGTTTGTCATTACGAGGTTCGCCAATTAGAAACACTTTAAACTTATATATGATTCTTTTCTTTTCTCTTATATTTTTGTATTAGAGTATTGTGAGATATACTTCAGACATTTGTTTTGGAGATTGTGAATAATGAAGGTCATGAGTTTGTTTGAGAGAAGTCTATATATTGTAAAAAAATTCACATAATATTATTCTTTGGCTGTCATTAGATAACAATTGTGATTTTTTTTCTCTGGACTTTTGGTTTTCATGTTATATTTTTGTGTTTTGATTATGTTACTTTCATTTCTCTGTTTTTTTTTCTAACATATGATATCAGAGCTTTGGTTTGGTTGTAGAAAATAGAATTCTTAATATGCTATGTGGTTACAACATTGTTTGATCTTCCGTATCAAAAAAGATAGGTTGATATTGTAAAAGTGCGGTTTGAAAAAGTTCTAGCTAGAAAAGACTGGATACTTAAATGGTCATTTGAGACTCACATCTTTTTCTTAGGAACTTACCTGATACATATAGTATTTATACAAATGCAATGTCAAGTTTCATTGTAAAGTTTGGCATAGAGAAATTTGATGGATGAAACAATTTTGGCTTTTGGAAAATTCAAGTCAACCATGTGTTAGTATAATCATGATTGCACAAGGTGTTGAGTAGTACAAGTGTATTGGTTGGTATTGATGAAGGGTGTAATGTGAGATTATGTGGATTGCTCAAGAATTTCATTAGAAAGTCAACATGAAAGTTGCACCATAAATTTTATACTAAGTTTTTGGCAGGTAGAAGAAATTTTGAGTGGTTTAATTTCAAGTGAAAATTCTTACAGTCGGTTAACTTCAAGTAGAATTCTTGAAGTGGTTTAACTTCAAGTGAAAATTATGTAGTAATTTAGCTTCAAGTGAAAACTTTTAGAGTAGTTTAACGTCAAATGGAAATTATTAAAGTGATTTAATTTATAGTGGAAATTCTTGAAATGGTTTAGTTTCAAGTAAAATTCTTGGATTGGTTTAGCTTTATGTGAAGTATACTTTTTATAGTGGATTATGATAGTTCTTTTAAAATTATGATTGTTAGTATAAGAAAAAAATATATCATTTTAAATTAAGGTGATGACTGTTGAAGTTGATTGAAATAATACATGTTGAAATGATCTAGCATTTAATAGCATTGTAAATGTAGACAACGACTAAGGTTATACATATGACTCTAGTTCTTTATTACAAGATCCATCAGTTAGGTACACTTTAAATTTATATTAAATTCTTTTCTTTTTTATTACACTTTTATGTTAAAGTGTTGAAAGATATAGTTCAAATATTAATTTGCTTTGGATATTATGAGTATACTAGGGGCCATGATGTTGGTTGTGAGAAATCTATAAGTTGTAAAAAAAAATTAACATAACATTGTTCTCTAATTTTCATTAGACAACGTTCTTGGTTTTCTCTCTAATTTTGAAGTTTGTACTTGTATTTTGATAATTATGTTCATTTAATTTCTCTATATCTATTTTCTCAACAAATTTTAACATGAATTATTTATCAAAATTGATTATAACATACAACAATGAACAATTACTCCATTCAAAATGAGTTATAAGCAAAAATGGACTAAATTATGTGTATTAAGAAACATAGTTGACTACATTTGATCTATGCAATCTCAATTAAAAAACTTAGTATATTGTCTTCCTTACTCTCTGAGTATTGATGTGAGAGATGGATATAATCTGATTATCATAGGCCTCACGGATGGAGTGACAATCTACTTCAATATGTTTGGTGCACTCATGAAAAACAGGATTTGTAACAATTTGAAAAACACTTGTATTGTCAGCATAGAGAGACGTCAGCTCTGTTTGAGGGAATCCAAGTTCAGCCAAAAGACCACGAAGCCAAATTATCTCAGAACAAGCAGTAGACATAGGACGATACTCTGATTCAGTAGATGATTTATAGACTCTTGTTTGTTTCTTACTTTTCCATGATATCAGTGAAGAACCGAGAAACATGCACCAACCGGTGACAGATCACCGAGTGTCGGGACACCCAGTCCAATCAGCATCACTATAGGCAATCAATTTGGAAAATATGCCCATGGGAAAGAAGAGATCTCGTTGAGAGCTACCTAGCAAATAGCGAATTATGCGATGAACTGCTTCCTAGTGAAGGTGGCGAGGAGATTGCATGAACTGACTTACTTGTTGAACAACAAATGATATGTCATGTCGGGTAATTGTCGAATAATCAAGACTACCCACAAGTTTTCAATACAATAAAGGATCTGGCAATAGATCCCCCTTATCTTGGTGATATTTCACACTAACCTCAAGAGGAGTATCTACCGAATTAGCTTATTGGAGGCCCACCATAGAAATAAGGTATGTCGCATACTAATGCTGATGAAGAAAATATACCCTTGGAGGTAGAATGAACCTCAAGGCCAAGGAAATACTACAAGTTACCAAGATATTTCATATGAAATACAGTTTGCAATTGATGTTTAAGTTCCTAAATGGATGTCTGATCAGATCCAATAATGACCATATCATCAACATAAAGGAGGAGTAGAACAATGCTTGTAGATGTGTGATGAATAAATAAAGAGGTGTCATGCTGACTCTGAGTGAAAGAGAAACCAAGTAGAGTGGAACGAAATTTCTCATACCATGCTCTAGGTGCTTGTTTCAAACCATATAAAATGCGTTTGAGCTTGCACACACCATGAGATGAAGAAAATAGACCTTGAGGAGGAGTCATATAAATATCTTCAGTGAGATCACCGTGAAGAAATGCATTTTTCACATCCATTTGATGAAGAGTCCATCCATTAGAAGTAGCTATAAAGAGTACAGTGCGAACAATTGTCATTTTGGCTACTGATGCAGATGTCTCATCATAATCAATTCCATATTCATATTTGTTTCCTAAAGCAACCAATCTAGCCTTGTACCGATTCAGGGACCCATCAGAATTCAATTTAATATAATACACTCATTTGCAGCCTATGGGTTTGATATGAGGAGGACAAAAGACAATATCCCATGTGAAATTCTCTTGAAGAGCCTGAAGTTCCTCATTCATTACTTTTATCCAGCGCACATATTTAATAGCCTGTGAGTAACAAGTAGGAATAGATATGCTAGAGAGAGATGCAGACAAAGAAGTATGTGAGGAATTATACATGTCTAGTGAATATCTATTTGGTGCGTGAGACACTCTACTAGAACGTCGTGTGCTACCGCTGTAGGATTAGGTGGCGGATCAGGGTCGAGAAGGGGGTTATAACCTGTTGTTTGTGTTTTCTAATATATACATTTCCTGGTTTAAAATGTTCTATAGACTGAGGCATAGTAGAAAAGTTGGGAAGAATAGCAATATCATTCATGACAGGAGAAAGACAATGAAACATAAATTAATTATAAAAAAATGTCACATTCCTAGAAATACGAAAGCGTTGGTTAGAAACATCATAACACACAAAACCCTTATGAGAGTGACTATATCTCATAAATGCGCATTGAGCAAACTGCACTCCAAGCTTATGTCTTTCAAATAGAGGTAGGTGAACAAAACACACACATCCAAAAGTATGTAAATCACTATAATCAGGCTGAATTTTAAAAAGATGAAAAAAAAGTGAAGTCAAGATCAATAACTATAAAAGGAAGACGATTGATTAGAAAGACAACAGTGGAAAAAGCCTCCACCCAATATCAAGATGGTACAGAAGCTTGAAGAAGTGAGGCGCGCGTTACATTAAGCAAATGTCGATTCTTACGTCTTGTCGTTCCATTTTGTTGAGGGGTATTTGGATAGGACCGTTGAGACAAGATACATTTTTGTTGATGATACTCTTGAAACTCATGAGACATATACTCACCACCAAAATCAGAGCGAATTTTTTTAACATTTGCTTGAAATTGAGTTTCAACATATGTTAGAAATTTCTTAAACATAGAAAACACTTCAGATTTAGACCAAAGAAAATATATCCAAGTAAAACGACTGTAATCATCAATAAATATAAAAAAATATTTATAGTGAGCTTGAGAAGTTTCAGGTGACATTCCCCATACATCACTATGAATCATCTCAAAACAAGTGGAAGCATGATGAGCACCAGACGAAAAAGGAAGTGTTTTACTTTTAGCCAATTTGCAAACATAACATAACATAGAGGCATTAGAAACAACATCTTTATTTCTCAACAAACCAGTTTTAACTAAATGAGACAAAACAACAGAGTTTGGATGACCCAATTTTCTATTGCCAATTCTCATAAGAATTCAAAATATTATTACAAGCAAGAGATAATTAATTGGAAATAAATTGAAGTGGAAACAATCGTCCCACTTTAGGCCCATTCGCGATCACCTTCCCAGACACCTACTCATGCACAAGACAACCATCACGAGAAAAATTAACATTACAATTTTTGTCCACAAATTATTCAACACACAATAAATTGGAAGCAAGTCCAAGTGATACAAGCACAGCCCGAAAATCAGAGTTGATAACACCAACATTAGTGATAGAAATAGTATTACCATCAACGATTTTAATTTTCTGATTACCATGATAAGAATGTAAATTGTGCAAGCATTTAGAAGAACCCGTCATGTGATTGGATGCACTAGAATCAAGAAATCATGGATTGGAAACATTAGAAGACTTATCCTGAATTCCCAAGGCTGAAAGAGCAGAAAGTACCATTTGTTGAATCATTTCAGATTGTAGAGCACCACCATTAGAGGCACTAGAAATGGAAGGACCAATTGTGGAACTCGTAATGGCATGGAATGCCTGCACGAAATGTTGTGTTGGTCGCAGAGGACGCGTGGGACAATCAGAGATAATATGACCTTGTTGCTTGCAATAATTACAAAACTTCTTATTGCAACTACGAGCGACATGTCCAAACTGTTTATATGAGAAACATTGGATTTGATTTGATGCCCTTTTGCTTTGATATTTCTCCGTATAAATAATCGTTACAACATTAACATCTCATAATTACAAATTAAGGAGATCAAATCAAATCCTGATTTGTCTAACTTATTTCTGGAAATCTGATAAATATAATTACAAATTAATCTTATTTTCTAGTTTACATTCAGAACCACAACAAGAATGATAGTATGGAGGCGACAACGACACATTGCATGTCAGTTATATGATGGTGGCACAATGTACGAAAGATGTGGTTGATAGACAATGGGAATACTGGGTGAGGGAGATGGGAAATGAGGTGGAGAATGAGATATCAATATTTGAAGAGGGTGGACAAAAGTGTCAAAGTTGAGAGAGAGAGATTGATTGATGTGGGTGAGAGACATTTCTCATAATAGGAGGAAGAGACCATTTGGATTTAGGATTGTATTTGAAAAAAAGGTTGAAAGGAAAATCACTTATCTTTTACTGGAAGGAGCACATCATTAAAGATATAGCCCAAGTCATACCAACTTATGTGATGGGTTGCTTTCTGATTTCTAAAGAGGTTTGCAAATAGATGAAAATGACTATTTGTAATTTTTGGTGACTTTGGTGTGTATATATATATATATATATATACATATATCCCTTTTTTAAAAAAAATATTCCTTAATCGCCCTACTTTGAAAATTATTTCTCCAAATGTCCTACTTTTTTTCTTCAGTAGGAGTTCGTTTCCTGGGGAAGCGACCACCTAAAGACCAATTTTTTAAAATATAATAGAAGGTCATTTCTTGGGGAAGCGACATTCTATTGAGTTTCAAAAAAAAAAAATTACTCAAATAGAAGTTGCTTCCTCGGGAAACGACCTTCTATTGAGTTTCGAAAAATTGGTCTTCAGGTGGTCGCTTCCCTAGGGAACGACCTCCTATTGGAAAGAAAAATAGTAGGGCATTTAGAAAAATAATTTTTAAAGTAGGGTAATTAAGGAATTTTTTTAAAAAAACGGGATATATATATAAGGAAAATCCATTAGAAAAATTGGTCATCCCTTTGTCAAAGAAAATCATATGGTGGCCTTGGGTTTCATAATATTAGGTCTTCCAATGAAGCCATGCAAAGCAACGTTGGCGATTGATTACTTAACGTAACTATCTGGTTGCTTAGTGCTTGAAATCCAAATATTTTCCCAATTCTCTTACCCTTTACCCTAGAAGCTCGACTAGGATACTACCCTATCTACTATACTACCCTTATCAACCAAAGATAGAATGTGTAACGTTAATGTTCGAAACAAGATTATTTGTAAAGTGAAATATTTCATTAATAAAAATTAGTTACATGGAATATTATATTATCACATAGCTAAACAAATTAGAAAGATCACTTTCATTGATTTCTTTATTTTGATTCTTTAGTCAATAATTAGGAACATGACGATAAAAAATTCCTTTGGTAGTAATTTTGATAACTCGAACTGCAGCAACATTTAGAAGTTAAACATTAATTTCAATAAATAATCTTTTTTTTTTTATAGAATTCTTAATGATTCTATTCTTGTTATCTATCAAGTAATAAAGAAATGGATTCCATATCCCTCGTCTTCTCGAATTGGGGAATAGGTACTGGTTACTTAGGAACAAGTCTATTTCTTTAGAATCAAATCATACATGTGAATGTCATAAGTACTTGGTTACTTAGCAACAAGTCTATTTCTTTAGAATCAAATCATACATGTGAATGTCATAGTATCATCGATACAAACTTTCATAAGTATTAGCAAACGCGAGCATTTTTACAAAAATAAATTTGTTATTTAATAAAAATGGCTCAAATCTTTTTTAGAATTTTTATTTATAGAAAAGCCTCAAATATTTTTTTATTTAATAAAAAGGCCTCACATTATTTTTATATGATAAATATTAGGCTAAATTACATCTGCGGTCCTTTAACTTAATTTCATATAACGTTTTAGTCCTTTATCTTTTTTTTTCCCGAGTTAGTCCTTTATTTTAATTTTAAGTCACAATTTGATATTTTATGTTTTAAAATTTCAACAATGTTGTCATTTTTTTTACAAAAATTCAAAAAAAAATCATCAAATTTTTTAAACAAAACTCATAAAATTCATTATCATCTTCAATAAAATATAAATTTAATCAAAGTCATATCTTAAATCTTGAAATAAACTCATTTTTTTATTCTTTATTTGATGTTGTTGGAGATGAAAATATGAATGTATTTGAATATTTGAGTTATGGATTTGATAAAATTTGCATTATATTGAAGATGATTATTAATTTTATGGGTTTTGGTTGAAAATTTTGATGATTTTATTAAATTTTTGTATAAAAAAGGATAACATTGTTGAAATTTTAAAATATAAAATATCAAATTGTCACTTAAAATTAAAATAAAGGACCAACTCGGGAAAAAAAAAACTAAAAGATTAAAACGTTATCTGAAATTAAGTTAAGTGACCGCGGATGTAATTTAGCCTAAATATTAGTTATAAAGTGAGAAATCATGAGACAAACTTTTGAACATCTTAGTAACATGAGTTATTGGAGTGGTACAATATTTATACATAATTTTCTTTTTCAACTAAAAGATAGAAAATTTTACATGAGTTTTGAATGTTGCAACAGAATAGTTGAAATATTTTATTTTATTTTTTTTAGAAAAAAATAGAGAAAATAGATTTAAAAATATCATTGATTCTGCTTAAAAAATTTCTATAATTATTAAATAAAACTTTAATAATTTATTTATTAACTTTTAAAAAATATATCATTTAATAATTTCGCTTTAGACATCGTAAAGTAACGTGTTGTATAGAGTCTCATTTAAACTTTCTCAAACAAATTTTCTCTGATGCATGTATAAATGTGGCACTTTGTTCATAAATGTGTGTTATTATATTCTACACCGTACAATCGAATTAAAATACAAATAAAACAATAAAAACATAAAACTGGACCAAAAAATGAACCATTATTTGGGTCTAAACAAAACAATAGCAACAACAAATTCCAAGTCTCCCTCTAACGGTGAGAAGTTATAAGAAAATTCAGCAGTAGAAAACAAGAAGAGAAGCCGGGTCCATAGAAAAAGTGCATACGAATTTTCCCTAATTATTATTTACAAACATCGTTTTGTCTTCTGCTTTTAATTTCACTCTAAAGTAAAAGTCGTATTCGTTAATTAACGTCACCGCATGTCACAGCAACAACTACCTAACGAACCAGAAACTTGAAAAAACCTTCAAACCTCGTTCTCTCCGATATCACCACAATTCTCATTTTTCATGTATACTCTCTCGCACGTGATCACCACCCCCCTTCATCATCATGATTCCACACTCCGTTACTCCAACCCTCGTATCTTCCATTCATTCAGAGTCGCTAATAATTTTCGCGTTTTTTCCGACCTTAAGAAGAGTCCTACCAACAACGCAATTGATTTCACTGATACTGATTGGAAAATTAAGTTCAAAGAGGACTTTGAGGAACGTTTTAGACTCCCTCATGTTACTGATACTTTTCCTGATTCTGCTTCTATACCTTCTACTTTTTGTCTCAAAATGAGGTTTGTAATTCATTATTATCAATTTAAGTTATATTAAACTGATTCAATATAATAATTTATTAATGACGTATGTAGTGTCGTGTTGGTATCAGACACTCTCACATATATTGGATACTAATAGGATAGATTCTGACACCAAACACGTATTCAATATAAAGTGTTTGTGGTACATTTATTTGAGTATAACCATGTGTCTAGTGTCGCGTTGGCATTACACACTAATATGTGTTGGATATTGATAGGTCTGACACTATACACGTGTTCAATATGAAGTGTTTGTATTAAATTTATTTGACTATAACCATATGTCTGGTGTCTTGTTGGTATTAGACATTATTATGTGTTGGATACTCTTAGGTCTGACATTAGACACGTGTTCAATATGAAGTGTCTGATAGGTAGGTTTTATTTATTTTTTGGTTGACTTGTTTTAATGTTTGTGTGTGTGTGTGTGTATATGACAGAACACCTATGACTAGGGACGTTCCTGGAAATTATAATGCTGATGAATGGAATGGATATATTAATGATAATGACAGAGTGCTTCTTAAGGTAGTTTGCATTATTAGTCTTTTCATGTTGTTTTAATTGAAATTGATTATTATGAAGAGGTAGCTTGATAGCTGCTGTTAATGAGAATATTGGTATATTGTTTTTTGTGGATCTACATTGCATTAATGTCTCGAGTGATGCTATATGTCACGACGGAATCCGCTTACGAAAGACTCACGAGAGCAAACTGATCAATCAAAGTCATGTCTGACCATACACGTCGGTTATAAAAACAAGGAGGAATTGAATAAATTATCTTATGACACATCATTCGCGATACGTTCGTGATTGAAAATTTTGTGACCTTTAGCATTTTTGTAATGTCTAATGCCATGTTTTATCGCATCTTCTTGTGTTTTCTTTAGCCGTGAATTTTTTGCCTTGTTTCTTTCGAAGATTTTGAAACATTATTAGTCCTCTTTCTGGAAATTTGTGCGCAATGTATAATAGCCATAAACTTCGCGTTTGAGGATGGAATCTACCGTGAGGTGTTAGAATGGTGGTTCCTGGCCCTTGAATTGACGTCTTAAGTTGGAATGTGTTGTTTGGTTCATTGATTGAAAAGCCATCTCTCTCTGTTATTAACACACTTGTTTATTCTTGGTTATGCAATTAAGCCGATATATGTCTTGTGAGAGAACATTTTTTATATTTTTCACTTATTCATGCATTGGAATGGCTTTTGTAATTGTAATTAAATTGAAGTGAAATGCTTGACTTGGATATTAGCTGATGATCTTATTCAATTATGTTTAAAATACTTGTTTTGGTGTTACTGACTCTTAATTTTTTATTTTTTTTGCTTTGATCTTTCAGACAATTAACCATTCATCATCTACCTCTGCTGGTGCCGAGTGCATTGATCCTGGTTGTAATTGGGTGGAACAATGGTAAAGTATTTGATTTTTCAATGTCAATCATATAATGACTGATTATACGTATCTAAGTTGAAGAGGTATTAAATTAGCAGAACCGTTGTTTCAGAATCATTATTTCAACGACTAAATCCTTGTATATGTTTCTTCTAGTTGTGGGGGAATTTACTCATTGTAAATTATCATTTAACCTGCAATACTTTTATACTGTAATTTGGCTAACAATGTTTAAATCTCTTATCAGTCATCTAAACTTTGGCATTGTTTACTTTACTACCATAAACATATATAACACCGAAATGATATTGACAATGCTTCCTTTTGTCAATGTATATAATGAAGTGGCAGAGTGAAATGGCAGAACTTAGCATTGATTGCAATCACCTTGTTAAATTTTTTTTGATAGGGCAAGAGTATGTGCTTGAGAGACGAACATGTTCTAGAAAATTATGAAGTTTAGTTTTTCTTATAAGCTAACAAATGGTAATATTAATAACAATATGTAGTTTCAATCTCCTTTTTTCCCATGAGTCTGGTTGATGCATATACTTTGTATGGCGGTATTTTAAAAGGTTCTGAAATCCTTGTAGGGTTCATCGAGCAGGACCTCGGAAAAATATATACTTCAAGCCAGAAGAAGTAAAAGCAGCCATTGTTACTTGTGGAGGACTGTGTCCTGGTCTTAACGATGTCATTCGACAGGTTTGCTTGTGATCAAATTTTTACTGATATATATGACTTTGATAAACTCTTGAGAAAAGATAAAGGACCTGTTTGTTTCAGCTGTTAAAAAAGTATCTTTTAAAAGTTTTTGGAGTGTTTGTTTAAGCTTTTGAAAAAAATTACATTTCTGATCATTTTAAGTTATTTTGAGTAGCTTCTAGAAAAGGAGTCATTATAATTTACGAATAAGACATCCATAGTTTGGCTTCCCTTTCAAAATCGGTTCTAGTTATTAAGATCATTAATCAGTTTCTGAATGTTTGATTTAATAATGATTGTGCTGCAGATTGTAATCACACTTGAAATATATGGTGTAACAAAGATTGTTGGTATTCCTTTTGGCTATCGCGGCTTTTCTGACAAAGAATTGACAGAAGTACCGGTAATCTCATACTTCCCTTCTTGCTGACTTTGGTCTAAACAACAATTGATACGACTAAAGTTTGATATTAATTCTATTGAACTCGATCTCTTTCTAATACTATTAAGTATATATTGTGATTTCATTTCCAGCTGTCAAGGAAAGTAGTTCAAAACATTCATCTTTCAGGTGGTAGCCTATTAGGAGTTTCGCGTGGAGGACCTGGAGTTAGTAAGATTGTGGACAGTTTGCAGGTTGTTGATTGCCTCCTTCTATTAACAAAATTTATTATTCGATAGAGAAGTAACGTGTTTGTATGTGTGCGCTTGTGTGCCCATACTGTAGTATTTTTACTGCATTATTTTTATATGCGTATTGCTGATTGCAGGAAAGAGGGATCAACATGCTCTTTGTGTTGGGTGGAAATGGTACACATGCTGGTGCAAATGCAATTCACAATGAGGTTTTCAATCCTTTAACCATGTATTAATTGCTTTCATTCAAATGGATCATTTTGTAATCTATGATTTCTTACTGATTTCATCTCTTGGGATCCGATTCGTTCAAATTCACAGAGAATTTGATTTTCAATTAGTGCATTCAATTGAAGGATCTGTTAGAATATATAAGCTTGTCATGAAATCTGATGATTTTATGATTTTTTTGCCTTCAGTGCTGTAAAAGACGGCTTAAAGTATCTGTAATTGGAGTGCCTAAAACTATAGACAATGATATTCTGTTGATGGACAAAACTTTCGGATTTGACACAGCGGTTGAAGAAGCACAAAGAGCAATAAACTCTGCATATATTGAGGTAAATTACTTGATAATGAATCAATTTGACAAAATCCAATATTGTTTTCTATTTGGTAAATATTAGCATATTTACATTGTTTCCACATCTTATTAGGCACATAGCGCGTATCATGGAATCGGGATTGTGAAATTAATGGGTCGTAGCAGTGGATTCATAGCAATGCAATCTTCCTTAGCCAGTGGACAGATTGACATATGTCTAATTCCTGAGGTATGTATACTATATATGAACGAGATATCAAATTTTGGTTTTTTTTTTCTTCCAATTTTTTCTTTCATTTAAAGTATTTAATTTACAATTTTATCCTTCTTTATTCAATTAAATAACCGATTTTCTTAAAATATCTAAACTAATACATAAAATGATTAATCTTTTCTTAAAATATTCTATTCTATACTAATACATATTTAAAATTTTATCTTTCTTACCAATCAAATAACTAATCTATGCTAAACAATTGTATAAAATTTTATAACTTCTATAATTTTTATCAAGAAAAGCGGACTCACGGCACTGTCGTTGCCGTCTTCATGCTAGTGCAAGGGCATATCTCTCTTTCTTTGTCATATAGATAATTGATACAAGTTTTATATGTGATTTAAAGGTTCCTTTCAAATTACATGGATCTCATGGAGTTTTGAGTCATCTCAAGTACCTTATAGAAACAAAGGGGTCAGCTGTAGTTTGTGTAGCAGAGGGAGCTGGACAGGTGATTTAGATTTTGTAATCATATTCAGAAGTACTATAAATCAACAGACCTTGCAGTCTTGATATGTTTTTCTCCAAAGACTATAATGTAGACATAGAAACACAAACTTGCTAATCCATTTAATCTTCCTGATGCAGAATTTACTTCAAAAAACTAATGCTACTGATGCTTCAGGGAATATTATATTTGGAGATATCGGCGTTTATATCCAACAAGAGGTTTGCTATTATTTGCTTATGGTGCTTACAGTAGTTTTTTTTTTTTTTTTGACAAAAGCTGCTTACAATAATCTAAATGAGTTGATAGTTGAGACTTCATGAAAATTGGCCGGTTAAGAAAAAGTAATGCATGTGTGCTTTCTGAAATGAATGATACTTGAATTAGTTTTGAACTCGTTGTGATCTTGATCTGCTTTCCTAGTTTTATTTCTTTAAATAGTAAATCCAAACTGCATATTTTGAGGTATGATGCAAGAATTGTGTTAAACTATGGTGGTATGTTGCATATTTTTGTAAGCCTAACAAGACAAATATTATGTTAAGTTATATTATAACGTAGAAGCCCACCTTTATTTTAAATTTTTGAAGTGATTCATTCCAACTTCCAACACTTGTTTTTATTTCAGACGAAAAAATATTTCAAGGAGATTGATATTCATGCTGACGTGAAATATATTGATCCAACATACATGATCCGGGCGGGTCGAGCAAATGCTTCCGATGGAATTTTATGCACCGTACTTGGACAAAATGCGGTTAGTCACTCTTCACCTCTAGTTTATGATTATCAGTTATGTATATGGTGACCATGAATGAGAATAAAACTTGTCAAGCACAAAATGCATATGGCATCTCTATCTTTTTTTTATGAGTAGGATTTGAACTCAGTACCTCGGAGTTTACAATACTCACACACACTGTGCACCAATCACATGTGTTAGGCCGAGATGGTTGATATGTCCATATCTAGTACTGTAATTTGTTATTTAATATTGATTTTCAGTTTTTGTATTGCAGGTTCATGGTGCATTTGCTGGATTTAGTGGTATTACAGTAGGCACATGCAACACACATTATGCTTACTTTCCAATTACCGAAGTAATAGCACATCCTAAGTTGGTGGATCCCAACAGTCGAATGTGGCATCGATGCTTAACTTCAACTGGCCAACCTGACTTCATTTGATAATTTTCTCTTTCTAATTAATACATTCAAGAGGCTTGGAAATTCAGGCTTCCATAGATTAAATCATAGGAAGATAGCTTCAAAAGGTATTTTTGGTTAATCTAGCCATCATCATTAGTGGAACAATACAGAGGATGACATTTCTTCCTCATTCAAAAAATTGGTTACTTGTATAGCAAGGCAAGTTCACAGTCCTGCAATTGCATTTCAAAATAAAACTTGAGGAAATAAGCAAGCATTTTATGCTTGATTTTTATCTATTGGGACTTTTTTGTAACCTGCAATAAGGGCTAAATTTGGTGAGAGTACATAGCAGATTTAATTTTTGCTTTGTGTTTGTACTCATGCCTAAGTTATTGGTTTGCCCTGTTCATATTTGTACAATTGTACTCCTGATGCATTGAGTATTCAAAGAATACTCCAAAGTTGAGGTCTATTGAATAGCCAAGTAAAATTTTATAATGCCAATAATCAAATTCATTTCTTCTTAATTGTGATATCTTCACATTTTAGAAGAATGAGGAAAAATGAGAATGTGAAATATATGATTTTTTATTCATCTAATTCGGATGAAATTACTCTTCATTGAAATTCATTAACCACTTAACTTCAACTACTTGGTTACCATAATCGGATATCTATGTTATGGTTACTCTTAACATATCTTTCATGTATTAGTGAAGGTTACGATAACAAAATATAATTTTAAAATAATTGTACTTCTAATATAGAGGATAAATTTTAAGAATATCAAACTATTTATTCTTTCAAATTGTTAATGTCATTATTTTTTTATAAATTTCAAAAGCATTTGGCATAAAAAAAACATGGCTTGAATGCAAGAATTTAAGGATAAAAAGTAGAATTGTCCAAAAAGTGTTCCTCTTGTTATAAATTGCTGCTCCCATGCCCCCACTAGACTGAATCCTTTCCGTAATGAAGCTAATAAAGACTTACCTACTAATAAAACGTACCCTTCTTGTGATAGTATTAAGAATTGATAGCTATGGTAATGTAAAGCTTGTGCAGCCTTATTTGGAACAACATTTCTGAAATTTTGCTACACATAATAATGGAACATATTCATCCTCACCTTATTCTTGTTGCACATTAGTCGATACATGACTTCAGTCAAAGATTAAAAAAAAAAAAAAAAAAGTTCACGAATATACTCCCCTCTTAATGTCTCATTTTTATTAATTAGTATAGACTTGAGATTTGAATTGCTTGTTTTTACAGCAGGACATTGTAATAGATCATAACTGTAATTATAACTGCAAAATTTCAAAACCATAATTTTAAATTAATAGTTGAGATCGTTTATATTTAATTTTATTTATGTATAATCTGAATAGTTGAATTTCAAATCAATAGATAAAATTGTCTATTACCATATATCTATAAATTTGGAGAAAAAAAAATAAGTAAAATTAAGCACTTTTCTAGTAAAGGGAATCCACTCAGGCAATGATTTTTGTATATATATTCTTCTCTTTTTCTTTATTTTCAAATTCTTTTTTCTCTCTCCACAGTATCAAAGCCCAAAATTGTTCCTTCCTTTATGGCTTTTGATGAAGAATGTAGGCTGAAAATTAGATAAAAATTTAATTTATTTTAACTTTGATCAAATAAATTTGTATCTACTGCATCGTGTGCAACACAGTAGGAGATCCAATTACACCTAGAGATGCCATTGTCGTATATGATCTAAACACAAATAAATGTGTTACACAAAACTATGATTTTTTTTACATAAATGTCTGACTATCCTTTTGGGCTTTTACACATGTCTCCTTTCTCTAACATTCTTGCACAATTTTTTTATTTATAAAAAATAAGGAAAGTTGGGTGTTGCATTGTTTTATGAACTCAATACATAACTGCTTCTGAGTGAAAGCAATTTTTCATTGGTCAATGGTCAGTGATTACAGCTACCAACAAATCCTATTAAAAAAAAAAAAAAAAAAAGACTTCACTAGAGCTTGGAAATTAAAAATAATGGAAGGTAAAATAAAGAGCATATGAGTGGTTGATCATGTGTAAGGGCACTTCAATTAATAAAATACATGGTCATTGCATTCACTACAAACTCTAAAAACTTTCACCAACCTTGGTCAGTATATGGCAGTGCATTGACCATAAGTTTGGGTCCCCACTACCAAACACTACACAGAAATACACATGCATCATGGAGTGTGTGAAAGAGAGCCCAGAAAACAGACATATACAGCAAGGAGAAAATAAATCTCCTTGCAAAATCTTGCCAACCATATCTTTTTTTTTTAAAAGATTCAAAATGTGTTTCATGTTTACAAAGTTTTAATTTTTAGTACTTTTGTATAGTTTAGTGTCCAAAAAAAAATCTTTATATAACATAACATGAGAAACCTCTAAAATTAAGCGTGTTGCAATGCTCGATTTATGTCATGTTTGACACTCGCACGGTACGTGTGAATGAGTGTTTTCTTAATTTAGTTTAATTAGTATTTTGATGGATGTCAAAACTATGATTACGACTAACTTATTTGTGAGTGATTTAATTGATGTCAAATATCCACTAAGTTTGTGAATCAAGAAATTGTTTGAGAAAACTATTTTTAATTATGCATGTTAAGATTGTATTAGAATTTATTCAAGTGTATTGAAATCAATTTTGAAGTAAATTTTACATCTAAAATATGGTTATTTTCCAAAGCAAAAGAAAAATAAATTTTGGTTCTTTTCCAATCTAAAGTGTAGTATATTTAGGTGTTAATTCTTCAAGTTGAAATTATGTTTCTACAATTGAAGGTTCTGCGCGTTCAAGAATTGAAGAGGGTGTTCTTCAATTTTTTTGGTTGGTAGTGATTTTAGAAGAAGGGAAGTGATTTTTTCTTATTATAAATGTTAGATTAACAATATTCAATTATTAAAAATTATTATTAATGAAATTATCGCTAGTTAGTATTAAATACCGAATTATGTATTGGAATTTTGTTATTGAATGTACCGTGATGAGATGAACATTATATTAAACCAAATGAGATGCTCTTGTCCTTAAACGTTTAATTATTTTTATCGTTATCTCATCGGACGATTAATCTTGTTTATATTCATTCTCTCAATTGTGATCTTAAATCCTAAAGGAATGTCATTCATGATATCTCTTAATATTTAGATATCTTGTAATTTATATCTAACACTATCAAATTTTATCAATAAATACATTTAAGAATCTTGTAATCATTCTAAAAAATGATAAAGGAAATACTTTTATGCAATTGTATAGAGTCGGGATATACACTATACAAGCAAGGACAAATTGGTTGATCCTATATAATATATGATGGTATCCTTCTCTTAACCCTCGCCTTAATTTTTCACATATTTGTATGATTGTATGTTCTTATGGAGTGTTCATATTCCATTGTTTTAATCAATCTTGCATGGTTTAAATTTATGTATTTGTACTAATTGAGCAACCTTGAGGTGTATTGTAACAATTTATTTTTTATACATATATATATTTTATTTTTATATCCCTTTTTATTAAAAATCTCTATTATATTTATATTTAAATTGATATAATAAAATATCTTATTTTTTTTTATCTTTGAAGAGGTCACATACTCGTCTTATGACCACATGAAGAATTTTTTTCTCCAGTAGGAAATTGCATATCAGATATGCAATAATCTATAGTCATTTATTTTTTTATAACAAATAAATAATTGTTAATTTAGCAATTAAA
>JBBPBR010000002.1:9912233-9934257 GCA_037974775.1 Cicer pinnatifidum
TTATCTCAAAAGCATTCAAACATGTTAGGATCAGTTTTAAATTTCTAAAATCGATTTGACTCTTTTAAAAATAGAACTAAATATATATACATAGTTTATTTTTCTTCTTTTTCGATCAGATTGATGCCTCTATTTTTGTGTCTTATCTTTATTTTAATAAAAATATTGAGGTACATTATATCTGATTAATAAAGTTTGTGATGTCAACATAATTTAAATGATCTATAACGATGATTTTGTATGTGTTGTCTATATCTAGAGAAAAAAAAATAATAGTAAGCTCAAATAATAGAAGCCAACAACAACTATTCTACAATAAGTGACATAACCACAATTGATTAAACTTCCTAAGAAAACATCATAGTAACAAAACATGGAGTGTTCTTTGTTTACATTTTTTCCATACATTTTTCTTTTTAAATTAGAGTTGTTGTTCTAAAAAAATCTTATTCATTTGTAATATTTGTGAAATGTGTAATGCAAAATAAAACGAGGGCGTTCTATTAGATGCTCTTTTAAGTACTTGAGTTGTTTGTCTTTAGAAAGTTAGAAACATCAATTTTCTTGTTACATAAATTCCTTTCTTGTGTTAAGATTCCCCTTCTAATTGGCCTAAATAAGGAAACTGAAATTCCCAGTCAAAGACTAAAAGCATAATTACTTTGAAGGGGATCGAATGATGATGATGATTCATTGTCCTTGAATGAGGACAAACTTTTTCACCTAGCAACATCATTGATAGCTTAGCTTATGGGGGCTTGCTTTGGTTTGGTTTTTAGAGACCACACACACACAAAAAAACTTGACAATTTTGAGGTTTGATTATGAAATATGTTTTAGAACTTCCCGCCATTATACGAATCTAATTTGTTTGAATCAAAGAAACTTTGTCCTAGTAACATCAATAATCCTTGATATTTTGTACCCTTATTGGAATATGAGTTGCTTAGAGTTCTTTAGTGAAAATGATGAGGTTTTCTACCTTGGTTTTAGCGATTATAAAGTGCCCCACAAGTTGGGAACCAAAGTTATGTAGTGGTAACTTGTAAGAACTTGTTGGAGAGTAGGAGAAAGGGGGCATTTAAATGAATTGACCATGACCAAACTATTGCTATTGACTTATTGCTTCAAAAAAAAATTATGATTAATAATTGGAAATAGTATGCTTTAGTTATGTGAGCTTTGATCTTCTACCTTTGTTGTAAGGAGTATAAGTTAAATCTAATAGTATTGGTGTCAGTTAGATTTAAAGAGATTTTTTAATTATAGAGATGATTAATAAATAATTAATAATTGTCAATATGTGCCAAACTAAACCATGAGTTTTTCTTACAATTTGAAGGTATAGCAACATAATGGGGCAGAGATAGGTTTTATCTCTTTCACTCCCGCATCTGTCTAGTTGAAAAAAATTTGCATTTGTTTATGTTTTTTATTGAGTGTGAAATTTAAGTTTCATTCTCGTCTGCATAAGGGCTCAAATTTTTCAATATGTACTCCTTCATATACATAAAATAATAAATTTAAAAATAATATATATTATAACTGTTATAGTAAAATTATTATTATACGATAATAAAAATATTAAAATTATATTTTTTATATAGAAAAAATTATAATTTTTAATATTTAAAAATATTAAATATATATATATATATATATAATTTAAAAATAATATTAATATTATTAATGGTGTAAATGGAGTGCGTGATAAATATTAACACCTCTAAATCGAACTATAGTTTTGGATGGATACTCGTGGTGCGAATTGTGTTATCATTTCTAATTTGAATAGTATGGTTGAATCATTATGACGTAAATATTTATAAAATTAAATTTCTCGTACTTAAGAATTACATGCATTGAGAACACATTCTAATCATTTGATTTTAATCCAACAGTCTAAAAAGTACTTAGGTTAATTTTATAATTTAAATTTAAAGTGTCTAATCTAACAATTGTCATGTTCAAAATATGTGAATACGTGGTAGACATTGGCAGAAGGAGAACCGGATCCAACATATTTTTGGTGAACTTTATGAGATGGATTAATGGTACATACTTTGCAAACTTGAGTAAGAGTAGTAGTAGCCCATGCTCTTCCCCTTTCAGCGAAAGTAGGCTTTTTAGCCCAGCCTATGATAAAGATCGTCCATCTAGTGTGCTAGCTATATAGTTGAATTGGATATTTTGTCTGCCATTGCCTTTAAAAAGTTGTTTGGAATTTTTTAAGAGTTTTTTTTTCTTCTTATATTTATGAAAAATATTTGGTAGACACATGTCCACACATTTGATAGCATGAAAGATAAATCGAGATAATGATACGATAGATAGATGTATTATTTTAGTGATATAATAATAATAATAATAAAAAAGATAGTGAAAAAAATAAAATATTGAATTACTGTATAAAAATTAAGGTATTTAAATATAATAGTTGTTTATATGTTTGTTCTTTCAATTTTTACTTATTTATACTTTTAGTTTTTTTATTTTTAAGTTAAAAAAATTTAACCTTCTAAATTTTAAAATATTTGTAAGTGAAAATGATAGTCATAAGAAATTGATAGTTTAAATTCTGACCCTTTAAAAATTATATCTATATATACTTTAAAATTCTTTTTCAATGTAAAAAAAATTCAGATGGTTTGAACGGAGATGTTCTTCAATATACTTGAATAATTCGACTATACTCAAACATTTCAAACAATAAGTGTGTTGTGTAGTGCCTATAAACTCAATAAATTTAGAGATATCATATAAGAAATATTTTAGTTTATTCAATGTGGATTATTTAAGTCCTCACAATTTATGATATTTTCATTAATATCTTGATAAAGAAAATAATATGTGAAGTTGAATAATTTTTCTTCAGTAGAATACCCTCTAATTAAGATATTTGACTCATAATATGTCTCATAATATTTTCACATTAAAATATTTGAGATCCTAATATTTTTACATTAAAATATTTGACTCACAATATGCATCCTAATATTTTCACATTGGACCTCGAAAATAAGAAATTAATTCTTTAGTTCACAACTCCTTATCCAATTTTATTATTATTCACCAAATTATACTTAAAAAAAATATTTTTTCATTTAAATTGGTAAAATTAACATCGATCGATAATACAATTCAAAGTTGTTAAAACTATAAAGGATAAATTTACAAACAAACTTATAACACACATGTCAATAACATAAAACGATATAATGCCTACAATTGTAACAAAGTCCACAAATATGAAGAAAAAAAAAATAAAAATTTAAAGTGTCTAGAATATATATGTCTTTTGAGCTGTAACGTTCAAAACGTCAAAGTCATTGATTGAATCTGAATATACACTAGATTGAAGTTGATTCTACCAATTTGAGCCAAACGAACATTGTAAAACCGAGACGGGAAATTACACGCCACACTAAGACAGGAAAAAAAACTAAATATATGTGTGAAAAACATTTATTTAATTAAAAGGATAAAACAAAAAGAGTTAGAACACAATTTTAGACAAAAAAAAAAAAAAAAAAATCCTAAATCACTCTTCTCCAACAAACAAAAAATTAGAAAAAAAACATTTGAAAACGGGTGACTAACCTGAAAATATGAATATGTATATCCATATTTATACTTTTAAAGAAAATTATTAACAACATATTTTTCTGACAATACAATGGATTAGATATTTTTCTGACAACTCTATCTAATCTTTTTTTATAAACAACTCTAACCCTTTTGGTAACGCATAGAAATACAATGGGCCTCTGAAGCATAGGTAGGTAATCCAACTTTTTTTTATTTGAAAGTTTTTAGTCAAAAAGATAAACTTTGATAAAAACAGTATTTTTGGCAACGCTTTCTTGTCTTAAAACCAGACATCGGCTTATTGAAGGAAATTTTACTCCATACCCTCCCAATTATACCTATACCCCCATTTTATGAATGAAATGATATTTTTGCCCTCTTACATATAATAAAACGTTAAAAAATTTGTCATTCACTATTCACATTTCCGAAACCAAAAAAGTAAGTTTTTTTACAAAACTTCCGGAAAACTTGGTTAGAAGTTTTCCGGTACAGAAGAAGTACCCCAGAAAACTTGAAAAAAAAGTTTTTCAGAAAAATTTAAATTTAAAAAAATTGTTCTGTACCGGAAAACTTGGGTAGAAAGTTTTCCAGTACAGAACAATTTTTTTAAATTTAATTCTTCTGTACCGGAAACTTTGTGGATGAAGTTTTCCGGAACACAGTTCTGTACCGGAAAACTTGAATCTGAAGATTTCCGGTACACAAGTTTTTTCTTCTGTACTGAAAAACTTTTTTTTTCAAGTTTCCCGGAAGTTAGGGTAAAAAAAAAAAATTTAACTTTTTATTATATAAAATAGTCAAAAAAAATTGAGGGTATTTTTGGCATTTTGAAAATTATTTGGGGGTATAAGGCTAACTTTGGGGTACAGGGTCCAATTTTCCTTATTGAAATGACTCAATTAATTGGGCCTAAAACAAGGTTTCGGAAATGCCCCACATTACCTGGGCTCGGTGTCCAGATCTATGAACATGTGGGCCTCAACAATTGGTTCCGCCAGTGTTCCTCTGTTGGATCAATTGTTGCTCTATAATAATGCAAGTATTTTATCTAAAGGGGTAGTAATACTCCTAACATCTTAACATCTAATGAGGGATATACACTATATTATTTTTAAAGATTATCTGTCGTTAAAATTTTGTAATTTTTAAACACGGTAACGATGAACTATTTATAAAGGTGATTTACTATATAATTCATTTTGTTAAATTTAAAAAAAAAATTATGGATAGTTGTGTTTTTAATTAATATAATATATTGAGAAGTGATGGTTTAACTTTTTTTAATGAATGATTATTTTGTTTAGAATATATAAACAATGCCTTTAACCTATATAATAATCTTATTTTGGTTTTCTACTCTATTAGCTTATTGAAAAAGAAAGGGAGGAGGTCAATTTAGACAAGGGATTGAAATTATCACTTTGATCTGTCTCTCAAAAGAGTGGTTGGTTAGAGAAATGATCATTCAATAACAAACAAAAAAACAAAAAAATTAAAAATATTTATTTTTAGACCAATTGGTGTGTCTAAAAAACAACAAAAAAATCTTCAAAATTAGTCTACTAAAATACAATGTAATCAACAATTAATACAAACATTAAAATCTAAGTTTAATGAGTTGTGGCTAGAAAATAGATTAATGGTGTAGATAAAAATAACTAAATAAGTAAATTATATATATTTTTTAAATTAAATTGATTTGAGAAGTCAATTTGTCCTTCCCCACTTTTCATAGGACAAACCAATTTGAATAGTAGGGTTGAAAGTCTTTACTGGCTCCACCATTTTTTCATTCTATCTAAAATGGATTGGTCCAATGAACTAAACTCGTTATACCATTCCTATTTTTAGTGAGACAATCCTCATAAAACATATAGATGGTACTCAAATTTATTTCATTGTAAATAAAGTTTCAAAGACTAAATTTAATTTCTTAAAAATAGATGTTCTTTAACATGCCAAAAACAAACTGATTAAGGAACTATTTAAGTAATACAAAATCTAAAAAAATTAATAATATAAAAGATAATAATTTAATTTGGATGTTAGAGGATATTTTTAAACTGACATGAAATTGACATTCAATTTAATTGAAGTTGGGTTTGATTTATTTGATTTAGACTCAAACATGTAAAAAAAAACGTACTAATTTATTTAGTTTGAATTGGATCTTAGAGTTCATTGAGTTAGAAGAGTTCTTGGGACTTTATTTTGTTAAATGCGCTGTGTCTCAGGAAAGTAGGGGTGCAACTAGCAAAAAATAAAATTAAAATGAAAATAAAGATAAAATAAATTGAAACCCTAGAAATCATTTTGTATATAAAGGAATAGAAATCCCCTTAACTTGTTCAACTCAGTCACCTCTTCCTCGTCTTATTCACGATGGGGCATTGTACAGTTCAGCCTATCACTCTTTCCAATTTTCCCAACTCATTCGGGTTTCACACTAAACCCTCTTTTTCTCTCAAAAAACAAACCCTAGTTACCCCCTCTGCTTTACTCTTATCTCGTACGTTCTCCAATCTCTTTCATTTGGTATTCTAAATACATTTTTTTTATTTAATTTTGTTTAAATCCATGCCCCTTTTTTCTCTCTCATTCTCTCGTGGGTAACTCCAAATGTTTGAGATTTAAGAAAAATGTTTTGATTTTTATTTTATTTTATAATTTACATGTTCTGTTGTATGGAAAAATTGATGCGATACTTTATTTGCTTTTTATTAATGTTAATTAAGCTTTTAGGGCAAATGGGTTGTTGTAGTTTATTGTAAAAATTGAATCTTTAACTGTAAATAAATGAAGGGAAAGTGTTGAATATAAATTTGTTTGGTTTATGTTATTTCAGGATCAATTGTCCTTAGAAATGTGTTGCGAAGGGCAATAGAGTCTGAGGAAACATCCAGTGGGGTAGGTAAATTTTTCAATGATAAACGGGATAGTGTCATAACGTTGGAGGCTGATAAAAATGGCAATGAAACTGTGGAGAATGAAGACTCAAAGGAACAGTTACCTTCTGATGGAGAATTCTTGCCGTTGGATTTCCTCGATAAGCTTAATGTAAAGGTCGCTTTGCATTGCCTTTTTAATTAGTATTAATAAGTCATAGAAAATCTGAGTAGTTAAGTGATTGTGAGTTTGATGCATTTTTTATTCATTTTTGCTGTTTTTATTGCTATGTTGAGTTGCTATGATGAAACTTCAGTTTATTGATGACATTCTCGTAGAATGCTTGGTGATACTTCGGCATTCACGTCGAACCTGAGCGGTTAACTGAGCAACTCTTAGTTTTCATTGTTTTAATTTTTGGTTTCTTTTTCTTTTCTATTTCTCTTTTAAAGTGAATGACTTGGATGTGAACTGGGCTGCAGTACTGGAAAAAACTATTTTATTCTGACTTATAACTGACCCAGTTTTCAGTTTTCCAATCTGTTTTGATAAATGCAATGCAATAGGTGATTGAATGTTGGTTTTACTCTAAGATATATCACTGATAATTTGGTTCATACTTCATATTGTTAAAACTTACAGTTTTTCTTTCCACTTGTCGAAAGGAGGGTCGGTGTAGTTTTTGCTGGATAAGTTTAATTGAAAGTCATTTGAAACTCCTCTGCCTTTTCGTGTTTGTAATATGTTTAGTTGTTTCTTTTCAAACTAGTGTCGTGATTGTGGCTTGTGAGTTTGGTATATTGATGGAGGTCCTTGTCTTTGTCTTTCGACAGTTTTAGATTGCTATGCATTTCCATGTTGTGTTGCTATGATGAAACCTCAGTTTATTGATGGCATTCATTGAGTGCTTGATGATACTTCGGCATTCATGTCGAACCTGAGCGGTTACCTGAGCAACTCTTTACCGTTTTAAGTTTGTGCTTTTATTATTTTCTTTACTTCATTGTAATGACTTATGATGATTTTACTTTGTTTCCTCAACCCTATTGCCTTTTTGCTGCCTGTTGTGAGTTTGGTAGATTGATGAAGATGCATGTGTTTTGTTTGTTATTCCACTGTTTTTTATTGGTATGTATTTCAGGGTGTGTTGCGACGATGAAACTTCAGTTTATTGACGACATTCATTGAATGTTTGATGATACTTCGGCATTCATGTCGAACCTGAGCGGTTAACTGAGCAACACTACTTTTTACACGAGCCTTTAATGTATAAAAAACATAACTTTTTTCTGCTGTGTTTCTCATCTTTCTAGCTCTCAATCTTGTCGTTGTCTGTGTTTATTTGTTGTGCCACTGTTTTAGATTGGTTTCCATGTTGTGTTGCTATGATGAAACCTCAGTTTATTGATGGCATTCTTTGAGTGCTTGATGATACTTCGGCATTCATGTCGAACCTGAGCGGTTAACTGAGCAACTCTCAAGCTTTCGAATTTGCTTTCGTTTGATGTTGTTTTTCTGTTTAATATAGTTCTTTTGAATGCTGAATCTAATAACTGAATTGGGCTACACTGTTGCATTAGAAATCTAATTTTCTGCATTGTTTCTTTTAACTGAACCCATTTGTTTTCATTTTTCCTTCTGCTAAGTGTAACCTAAAATAACCAAAAAGAAACATTGCTCACTAGTTTGCATAAAATTGAATTTTTAGCCTGTTTTCTGTCTATTCTAATCTATTGATGAGAGTGGAGACTGTCAAGTAAATTTCTTCTCCACTGTGGATCCATCACTCGTGTGTTTGTATGTTGCTTTTTAATCTACGAAGGATCATCACTGGATTGTTCATTATTTGATTTGATGTTGATGTAACTTTTTGTGCCTGTTGTGTTTACCCTGCATTACTGATTCAGTCTTGACTTCTTTAATATTTACAGTTTGATGTAAATGACACCAGTTCCCTCATCGTCTATGGTAGTGGTGCTATAGTGACTCTGTGGCTAATTTCTGCAGTCGTTGGGGCTATTGATTCTATCCCATTGGTAAGTGTCTGTTATTAAATTGGTAAAGATTTGTAACCAATATCCAACATTTGTAAATACTAACTTTTTTGGATCATTGTTATGCCAGTTCCCCAAACTGTTTGAAGTTGTAGGACTTGGTTATTCGTTATGGTTCACTTACCGTTATTTGCTTTTCAAGGTATGTGCCGACTTTTAGCTATATTGGTTGATATCTACATGTTGATTACCAATGATTGTTAACTTGATTCATTAAACTGCAGAGAAATAGAGATGAACTGACAACTAAAATAGAGCAACTCAAGGAACAAATTCTGGGTTCAG
The DNA here is from genome assembly GCA_037974775.1 of Cicer pinnatifidum. Classification (NCBI taxonomy): domain Eukaryota; kingdom Viridiplantae; phylum Streptophyta; class Magnoliopsida; order Fabales; family Fabaceae; genus Cicer; species Cicer pinnatifidum. The sequence goes on from JBBPBR010000002.1 coordinate 9,921,050, forward strand.
ATGATTAGTTTTTATGAAAGGATAAAATTATATTTACGATGTTCTTAAAAATATGAAGGCATGTACAGTTCATTTGGTTAGGTTAAGAAGAGTATTTGTTGATTTGTCCACATGATTACACATTAAAAAGAGTTGCATCTAGTTTGAATATTCTCTTGCATCTAGTAAGTCCGGAATAATCTCAACTATTGAATATCCTATATTGTTCCTGGATATTTTTGGAACATGGACCTATAATTCTGTTCTCAATGTCAAAATTCAAATGGGAAAGTCAAATTATGGACCAACCCATTTAATAATTATGCACTAAATTTTATCCAATTAATAAATTTAATCTAATAATTTTTTTACTAAAATTACCTCAAAACTTGTCAAACCAAATTATATACTGCTTAGTGTTCTATGGGACAAATTTAACGAGAAAATGATCCTAATGTTCAGAGTGAGATGATTTATTTTCAATGAATAGATAAAAATAGATGGCTCAGATGTAGTAATCCTTTAAGACAACATTTGAAAGCATAATTTCAAAGCGTCATACGTTTTGTCATCTTCTTTGTTCAGACAACCTAAGCATAATTTCAGTTCAATATAATACTTTGTTTTGTACAGTTATTTTTTAACCGACCAACAAATATCATTATTTAAGACATTTTCCATCCAAATCTAAATGAGATCCTTCCTAAATTTCTATGTTAAACAAAATCAATTTTCAAATTGAAGATGATTTGTATGGAAGAAAAATCAAATTGAGGATTTGGGCCAAAAGCTAAGGATTTACCCCGCATCAAATTGAGGATGATTACTCATTTAATTCGCAAAAACTACTAATGAAATTATGCTTTCAATAATATTTTTAACTACCGAAAATGTCCTAATAGGAGATTGCTGTGTATTTTTGGGGTTTAAGAGCATCCCTCAAAAGGATTTGTGTCCTAGAGTGGATCCACTAAGATGGTAGCTCCCACAAGAAAAGAAAAATAAAAAGCCTTTTTTAAAAATTATTATTTTAATTTTAAGTCCCATAAAACTTTTTAGTTCAAGGTCAATTAAAAATCTAAAATCCACTCACACATTTTCACTTTGTTGAATATATTCACACAACTTAGAGTTATACTATTCATCTTTTCACATTTATATCTCTCTTTATTTGACGATGTTGACAATGAAAAAATATTGAACATTCTTAGAAAATGAAATTTTGTAGAGTACAATTGTAATTTGTAAAAACTCTCATATATTTTGAGTTTGTTTTGTAATTATATATTTTTGTAATAGTTAATATTGTGAATAAATGTCCATTTTGGTCTATGAGAAATTTTGATAGATCAATTTATTCATATAGGAAAATAAAAATACTTTTTAGTCTATATGCAAAATAAATCGAGTTAAATTAGTCTATGAGAAATTTTGAAAGACCCAATTAAGTTCCTAAAAAAATAAAAAATACATTTTAGTCTTTTAAAAAATAAATCAAGACAATTCAATTCTTTGTTCAATTTAAGAAAAAAAATAAACCTTAGTGTTATTTTATTTAGAGAAATCACAAGTATAAGATAGAAATCATTTTGATTCCATAACGGTATATTTTTTTTTCATTCTCACATTTTTCTTCTTCACCATCGCATTTTTGAAGTTGGGTTATAGTTCTTCCTACTATTATTTTTGAAGATGCAATCTTATTTTTTTTTTATGACTAATATTTGACATTTATAATTGCTGAAGTTTTAAGTTATCTATTGTGGACCACGGTTCATAGTAGAATTTGTCACTATCATATTGCCCCATCAATGATTTTTTTGGATCAACCACTGTTGCCCCACGTCAAATAGATTACCCAAAATGCAACATCGACCATTGAATTTTAATAATGACCCAATTTGGTTATATTAGGCAAAAGAATTTTTTTTTTCTCTCTCTCTCTCTCTATATAAATAAATGTGTCACTAGTTGTACTATTGAGTTATTTATTGAATAACGTGATTGTATTAGCTAACAAATTAAAGTAGAAGCACAACGAAGTCATGACAATAAACTATAAAAACACAGCTGATTGAAAAGATAACTTATACACCTTAAGAGAGATAGAACCAAAAAAGAGTAATGTGAATAGACGTATGAAAATTAGAAACTCAAATAAAAAAACAAAACAAATTAATTTGTGGGTTACGATGAAGATTAACACAATAAAACAAACATTAAACCACAGCTAACAATCACGGTGCATTGAACAAAATCCAAAGTTCACATTTGACATTTCAGATTTATCAAACCTTCTAAGTGCTATCTATACTAATCGATTATGTGTAACGCTGCTTCTTTGTGCCCACTGTCCACTTAATTATACAAAAGCATATACTGCAAAACACTTTGTCAATTGTAACTTTCAAACCACTTTTGATTTTATCAACTGAACATGGTCAAAGTGGATAACCTGACGCACACACACTACCTAATTAATCTTTTGATGTTGAGTGCAAATTTCAGTGGTCAATTTGACAATATTCCATAACTCACCTTAAAGGGAAGAATCACATAAATGCTCTTGTGTGTTTGGGGCATTTGTTAATGATCAAAATATTGAAGAAAAAAAAAATGTATGTTTATTGAAATTTATATATTCAAACTTTTTAAAAGTTAAATTATTTTTCAATGTAAATTTTTTCATTTTTTTTTTGATTTCTTTTTGTATTTAGAGCACTTGTTAATTAGAACTTAGCCGTCCATACTCTATATCATAGTGTTGATTTGTGGTGAAGTATTATTGCTTGTTACTTTTTCTTGGTAATTTATTGCCTTTATGCTTCCACTTGTTATTCCACTATCATTATAGTTTCTTTGGCCTACTTTGGTTAATTTCAAATAGTTGAAAATGAAAGAACGAGACAATAATGAATCGTTGAAAATCCCCAACAAATTTACAGTAACTCTATTACATTACTGCTAGGAAATTTCCTTCAATTAAATAGCCAATTGCTGTGTATAACAACATCTAAAAAGAGCCAAAATTTTGTACACCTTTGTCATCACTCTTTATTTGAGATATGCTTGCACATGCGTAGTGTATCGATCAATTTTACTAGGAAATAATAATTGAAGTTCAATTTAATAATTATCTAATAAAATTTAAAATCAAAATGTTCCAAAAAAAAAAGTTTTATTAATGCAATATATCTAAATATGTAGCCAAAAAACTCTCTTGACAAGGAGGTATGGTAGAGGTGTGAAAACATTATCTGTGTAATGGGGTCTGGTAAAAAATATACAAAATATTTAAAACCATATTCATGGAACGGGGAATGAAAACATATCATTAAACAAATTAAAAGCAAATTCATTTTATTTATTTTATAAAGAAACTAGTGTCCAAGAAGTGAAGTGGATCACACATAATTTTACTTTGATGTATTTAGATCATGTGAGTAAGAGTTATGCAATACAAATGGGTGATTGGAGGTTTCGTTTAACTCAATGATATAGCATCTATAATGGGTGATTTGTTCAAGTCACATAGGGTACGAAAACTTTTTGTGAAAGAACAAACAAACAAATCAAATTATTCTTGGCAGAAGATAGAGTCCTTAAGAATTGTCGACTTTGTACTTTGAACTTATGGTGCAGAATTGTCTAATTGCCTTATTGGTATGTACAAATATTTCAAAAAAAGTGTATAGAAGAATATATTATTCAGAATTTGGTGTAAATTAAAAAAAAATTATATTCTAAAAATTATTTATATTTTTCCTATTTTTGTTAATAATAATTTTTCAACGAGAAAATTTCAAAGAATCATAATTTCTCACTTTTAATGTCTCTACCATTTTTTTAATTTTTAAATTATAATTCTTTTTAAAAATTTATGAATCAGTTAGACAATTTAATCGATTAAACTGTATATTAAAATTGTCTCCACTTATTTAAATAATTTAATCGTATAAAATTAATTATCTTCCATTAAATATAAATTATTTTAAATAACTCAAATTCAAATTTTAATTAAAAATAATTAATAATAAGATTTTATTTATCTATCAATTGAACTCTACATTATTATGATATGAAAATCCCACCACCACCATTTTCACGGGCCCAATTCAATGGAATCGTTCTTAAAACATTGACACGTATCAAACATAGATATAAATCGAAAACAATGTTGTCCTAATTTCTGATAATAATAGTATTACGACAGGAACACGCACTCAAGAGATTTGTTACACAATATATATATATAGGAGATAATTTACACGTCATTTGGGTCCCAATCCCCTAAATTATGTGCATTAGAGATTTTTGGGATCATGAATTATTCTGCTAGCTAATAAGTGCACTGAATCGAGCCAAACAACTTAAATTGTCTTGAGGAAGAAACATTCAGCACCACCACATGCACCTTTAACAATATACCAAACTTTCAATTTCATCCTCAATCTCAGACATTTGTTATCATAAAAAATATATCGTTACCAAACTGTTCGCACTTTCCTTTCAAAATTGAAACCAAAATAACAAGCTAATAACTTCCACCTATTTTATTATTTACGTGCACGCAATTCATTTCTCATATTCAAAACGTAAAACAAAAATAAATTAGTGATTTGCTGTGTCAAACTATCAAATTCCAAATTTAAAAATTCCTTAAATTGTTCGTTGAATGTTACTTTCATTAATCAAATAACATTATAACAAAATTACCATTTAATAACATTTCACAACAATAGAACACTAGGAAAATAAATTAAAACAGAGTTTATTGGAATCGAAACTTAAACTAAAAATCTTCGCCATCATCATCATCATCGATCTACTTACTCAGAAATCTTTGAACAACTTGCGAACCTGTTCAAGAGTAACAAAAAGAACAACAGTAAAAGGACCCTGCCTCGAAATTGTAGGTATAAACCCTTTGTAAAGAGCCATAGGACCTTCAGCACGAACTGTTTTCAAAGCACAATCCAAAGCACCAGCATAAGGTGCTTCCTTACCTGCCTCCACCTTCATATTCATCACCCTCGTTTTAATAACATCCACTGGGTTACTTGCCACCGCCGCCACAAATCCCGCCGCAAAACTCGCTGTCACGTGGGTCCCAAGTCCATCACGCATCACTCCCTTCTCGAGAATCATCTCCTTGAATTGATCATAGGAGGCTAATTGGGAGGCCGTGACTAACATGGCGCGGTTCACTGTTAAAGATGAACCGCGCCATAGACTCGTCACGCCCTCCTGTTTCGCCATTCTTGTAATGGCGTCCACTACAGATTTGTAGTTCCTACGCTGAGCCGATGGAAGTCTTCCATCGGCTTGCATTCGGACCATGGCTACATCGGCAGGGTTTCCGATCGCGGCTCCGACTCCGCCAGCAATGAGTCCGGCCTCGATCTTGCGAGCCAACGGCATGTTACCACTGGCTTGATCTGACCATTTGGTTTTAAGGATGTCGTAAAGTCCCATTCTGGTGGTGGAGTAGAGTGTCTGCCGGAGCACGGTGGCGGAGACGCCGGAGAAGAGAGCACGGACGCCTTCTTGTTGGACGAGACGTACACCAACTGAGATGGGACCCACACGAGGCTGTGGAAGCGGAGTAGGCCCCACGTGGATGGAAGTTGTTCCGGTTTGGAAAGCAAGTGCCGGTCGGAGGCTATGAACCGGGTTCGGTTTAGGAGCGTTTTCGCCTTGGAGCTGCATACGAACCTTGATTAGATCAAGTGGGTGGGTGGAACATCCTGCGATAATGGAAGCAATGCCTCCTTCAACAAAACCTTTGACACCCATGATGTTTTAGTTTTTCTTTTTTGAGAAAAAGGTTTGAAAGAATAGAAAATAATTATGTAGAAAAAGAATGAAATAATTGTAGATCTAATAACAACTAGTGGTAATTAATTAGAATAGGACCAATTGGAGTTAGAGTTCATCTCACTGGAGACCAGGAGATGAGAATGGAGACCACAAGCTATAGAAGAAGAGTGAGGAACGGAAGGCCTTTGAGACATATGCTGTTGTTTTTGTGTGGAGAAAAGAAGAATGGTAAGGGGGGGGTTTTATAGTTGGTTTGTTCTTTGGAAGTATCTAGGTTACTACTTCAACGCGATTACAGGATGTACAAATTGAATTCTTGTAATAATTAATTAACGCGCTTGTAAGGAAAGGTTCTTTCTTTGGAAGCCTCCAATCAGAATTCATATATTTATGTAAAAAATATTAATAATAAATTTAGTAAACAGAAATAATAGATTGTTTTTGAAATATCAGTCCTAATTTTTTTTTTGTACATATAATAAATTTAGTATTTTCTTTAATAATTAGAAAAGGTTTAGAAAATTAATAAAAGATTGAATAATAATGATAAGAAGAACTATTGTCAATAATAATACTTGTAAAAAAAATAAAAATATTAACGATTTGATTTGACTTTTTTTTAAGTGAAATAAATTCTAAGAAAATTATATTTGGGTTGATTTTATTCAATTTATTTATAAAAGATTGTCTATATAAATTAAATAATTATATCAATACAAAAGTAAATTATTTATTATTTTTTTGTAAAAGTTGTCCGTTTGAATTTTTTAAATCTTAAATGTTGTTTTTTTCTTTTCAAATCTTAAATGTTGTTTTTTTCTTTTCAAATCTTAAATGTTTTTTTTTAAAATCTAATATATTATAATTTATATTATTAGATGCTCCAATCAAATATTCTTAATCAATAATGTAAATAATTCCAAATAAGTAGTTATACTCCAACAAAATGTCGGTTATTTGTTTTGCTTTTGACACAATTTTATTTTTCTCTTCTAAATATTTTAGTGGCTAGAGTTACACATTTTAAGAATCAACACCAACACGTCTTTTATAAACTCACTTTTTGTGACATGCTTGCTTGGAGCAAAGCTAGTATTCCAAACTTTCGAGATTACTAGTTGGCGTCGAAAGAATTAATATTGAACGACCTTGTCAATCCACTAATCAAAAATTAGTACTCTCTAAACTTGAACTTAAGAATCAACTCACTTGTGCTTTAGTGCAAGAGGATCATAATTGGAGACACACAGCAAAAATCTTCTAGCACAACAAATGACACACAAACAATCTTTTTTTTTCATGCACAAGCAATGAGATAATTGACACACATGAAGGCCTCTGCAACCTTGCAAAATCCTACTTTGAGACTCTCTATGCAGCTGACATGGGTGACATGAACCCTGCTTTGAATGCTCTCACGCAGTGTATCACTTCAACGGACAATATTATGCTTATTTCCCCTCTCACGCATGAAGAACTCATTGTGGCTATTCATGACATCCACCCAGATACAACTCCTCACTATGCCAGAAATGGTATTTTACAGCGCTTTTTTTAAGCTATTTACAGCGTTTTTTCAAAAAATTAAGCGCTGTAGTATCCAGCGCTGTAAAAAGATACAACAGCGCTCTTTAAAATAAAAAAGCGCTGTAAATCTCTTCTAAAAACGCGCTGCTTGTTGTATTAGTTTTACAGGGCTTTTTAAAAAAAACGCTGTAATAGGTGCATTCCTTTATTTCAATTAGATCTCTTTCTGGGATTATATCAACAATCTCCTTCATAAATCGCAACATACAGTATCCGCAGTCCATGTTGTTAGTTTGATGAGAGCACTATAAAATAAAACATATAAGTCAATAAATATTTGTGCATTGATTGTTAATGAAATTTTAAAGGCAATATATATTTCAAACCTTTATTGGAATCCATGTGATTTATTTGATTTTTGCTTCGACACTGTAGCACCCATTTGAGCTCGGAAAACTTATAAAGCATTATCAAATAAATGTGATTATTAGCATTAACAAACACATTATATATATATATATATATATATATATATATATATATATATATATATATATATATATATATATATATGTGTGTGTGTGTGTGTAAGAAATAAATGAAATAAATGAATACAATATTGTTCGTAGGGATAGTAACAAATATGGAGATGGCTAACAATATTGTTCGTAGGGACAGTAGGGTTCGCAATGAGAAGGATAATGAAGAGGAGAAGGACAATGAAACGTAGTGAAGTTTAATAAAGAGGAAACTGAAACGATTTACCTTTTACAGTGCTTTTTTAAAAGCCTTTTACAGCGCTTTTCCAAAAAGCGCTCTAATAGGTCCTTTAATTATGTGAAAGTGCAAGTCTTTTACAGCGCTTGTCAAAAAAAGCGCTGTAAAAGACCTTCTTATTTTTTTTAAAAGCCTTTTACAACGCTTTTTCAAAAAGCGCTCTAATAGGTCCTTTAATTATGTGAAAACGCAAGTCTTTTACAGCACTTTTTTTACAGCGCTTGTCAAAAAAGCGCTGTAAAAGACCTTCTTATTTTTTTTAAAAGCCTTTTACAGCGCTTTTTCAAAAAGCGCTCTAATAGGTCCTTTAATTATGTGAAAGCACAAGTCTTTTACAACGCTTGTCAAAAAAGCGCTGTAAAAGACCTTCTTATTTTTTTTTAAAAGCCTTTTACAGCGCTTTTTCAAAAAGCGCTCTAATAGGTCCTTTAATTATGTGAAAACGCAAGTCTTTTACAGCGCTTGTCAAAAAAGTGCTGTAAAAGACCTTCTTATTTTGTCAAAAAAAGGCACTTGTTCTTGAGGATCTTGAATTTGATCTGGATTTTGTTCTTCCTGAACAACCAGATCATCTTGAGTTTGTTCAATAATGGGAAAGTCAATTGGTGGAAGAATCAGTTCTGGAATTGTTACCGATTCTTCCTCAAAGATAAAATCTTTAACCTTAATCTTCCCCCCCAAACTCAATATCCTCAAAGAACGTTGTCGTTCCCGTCTCAAAATTTGTTCTCAAATTAGGATCATAAAATTTATATCCCCTTGATTTTTCTGAGTACCCTATAAAATAGATGCTAATTGTTCGGGGTTCAAATTTCTTTTTATTCGGCCTATAAGGCCTTGCCTCAGCTGGGCATCCCCAAACATGAAGGTGCTTCAGACTAGGCTTACGCCCAATCCAAAGCTCATAAGGTGTTTTAGTCGCTGCCTTAGTTGGTACTCTATTAAGAATGTATGCTGCTGTTTTTAATGCCTCTCCCCAGAGTGACTCTGGCAAGGTGGAATGACAAATCATACTCCTTACCATATCCTTAAGAGTCATGTTTCGTCTTTCAGCTACACCATTCATGCTGGGTGACCCTGGCATAGTGTATTGTGGGACGATTACACATTCCTCTAGGTATTTGGCAAATGGTCCCAGACGTTGTTCACCTGAACCGTCATATCTACCGTAGTATTCACCACCACGATTAGATTTGACCTTTTTAATTCTCTTATTAAGTTGATTCTCAACTTCTGCCTTAAAGGATTTGAACACGTCTATTGATTGGGACTTTTCGTGAATTAGGTAAAGGTAGGCATATCTAGAATAATCGTCTATGAATGATATAAAATATTGTTGACCATTCCAAGAAGGAGTTGGAAATGGCCCACAGATGTCCGTATGGGGATAGAGAGAACCAGAGAGTTTTCTCTTTTAGGGTTTTGTGAAACTGAATAGTCTTGTTGTGTTTGCCTTTGGGACCATTACCCCTATATATAACTATTATTAGTTATATCCCAAATTGCAGTATTTCCAATTCAGCCCCTCATTAAATTAGAAAATGCCTGGTATCTACACTATTAATTTTCATAACTATTATGCTCTTTAGCCATAAACTATTATATATTATTTGACCCCTAGTTTATTGGCTAATTATATAATGATCCTAACACACTTTATTAATTAATTACATATGTGATCCATAAATCTTACATGATAATGCTGAATATTTATTTGCTTAGAATAGATATAGAGAATTTGATAAGACCGAAGAAAAAAACGATTTAGAAAAATTGAATGGTTATTTTCCATAAAAGAGATTATCGATTGTTGGCAGTACTCCACTCTAAGAGCATCTCCAATGGCCGCCAAAATAAGTTCGCCAGCGTGTAATTACTTTACTTCTAGTTTTTTGTGGGTTCACCTTTGGAGTTGTGCCAAGGTATCATCACGGTACTGTCACGAAGGAACAGTGTTTCACAATTTAATAATAATAAAATTATAACCGCTACCTTTTATTAATTTATAACCATAAACTTCTTTTTAATTTATTAAATAATAATAATTTTGTAACTATTAGCTTTTTTTAGTTAATATACCACCGTTAGCCTTTTTTTTCCTTTAATTACGATTGTTAGCTCATTAATAGGAACAATTTGTTACTCATAATTTTTTTTCACAATTTTTGTTACAGAAGTTTATTTAAGTTCAATTTTATTTTAATTTTAAATTTTTATTATTTTAATTTTAAATTAAAATTTTATTTTAATTTTAAATTAAAATAATGTATAATAATATTAATTAGAATATTTAAATTAATATTTTAAGTTATAATAAAATTAAATATAAATTAAATATTAATGTATAAATTAAAGTAATGGAATATAATATGATTTTTTAAAAGTTAAACCGTAAAAAATGAAAGAATTGATTTAGGGTGATGTGGCATAGTAGAACTTGAATCATGTTGAGTTCACCATTGGAGTAGAAAATGAGTGAATTGCTTCAAGATGATATGACACAATGGACCCCATCTAAAGAACTCATATTGAGTTCACCGTTGGAGATGCTCTAAATCTCTTTTTTGCCTCCATGTTTCTCGTTATATTCATTTTTTATTTAGTTTGCGGTCTCCATATTCTCGGAGATATTTCACATTTCTGTTGAAAATATCATATAAAAATTAAGATTTTGGCGTATGGAACTCCCGATATCTATAAGGTTGAACGTTTTTAACTTAATTTGTTTATTTTACATTTTCTAATCATTGGTTAGAAAGGTGATAAGGTTATCAAACATCGCATATCACTCAAAGTATCATTGCTATATTAGCTTTATGACGAGTCTTCGATTTGTATCTTGGAAATGATTTGTCTCACACAGAAGATATGTCATATACTAATAATGTTTATAAAGTGGATGTAAGACAATTGAAGTAATAATACATGCAAATAGACAAACACACATGTGCGTGTCGCCGTCGTCTAGAAGGTTCTGCTGGGGTCTAGGTTTAGACTAAGTGGTGTATTATTTTTTAATATCTAATTTTTTTTAATAAATGCATGCCTTTTTGTCTCATTGATATGTTGTATACGTGTTTTCCGTACACCGAGTTCGCATTTAACATCTGATACAGTCAATTCCTTCTTGAATTCGTGCATTAGTTTGCCTTGGTCAAAACTTAGCAATTCTTGCGTTTTAGTTTTCTGTAAATTCACTCATCTTTTTTTTTTTCCGGTCAAAACCTAGAGAATTTCACAGTGCAATTTTCTATATATCTGATTAGATGGTTGCACAATTTTCTCTCATTCAATTGCAGAATTCCTCTATAAATAGAGAACTTTACTCAATTCAAATAGCACACTAAAAGTTCTCGAAAATGATTTGTCTCACACAGAAGATATGTCATATACTAATAATGTTTATAAAGTGGATGTAAGACAATTGAAGTAATAATACATGCAAATAGACAAACACACACGTGCGCGTCGCCGTCGTCTGGAAGGTTCTGCTGGGGTCTAGGTTTAGACTAAGTGGTGTATTATTTTTTAATATCTAATTTTTTTAATAAATGCATGCCTTTTTGTCTCATTGATATGTTGTATACGTGTTTTCCGTACATCGAGTTCGCATTTAACATCTGATACAATCAATTCCTTCTTGAATTCGTGCATTAGTTTGCCTTGGTCAAAACTTAGCAATTCTTGCGTTTTAGTTTTCTGTAAATTCACTCATCTTTTTTTTTTCTTCCGGTCAAAACCTAGAGAATTTCACAGTGCAATTTTCTATATATCTGATTAGATGGTTGCACAATTTTCTCTCATTCAATTGCAGAATTCCTCTATAAATAGAGAACTTTACTCAATTCAAATAGCACACTAAAAGTTCTCGAAAATGATTTGTCTCACACAGAAGATATGTCATATACTAATAATGTTTATAAAGTGGATGTAAGACAATTGAAGTAATAATACATGCAAATAGACAAACACACACGTGCGCGTCGCCGTCGTCTGGAAGGTTCTGCTGGGGTCTAGGTTTAGACTAAGTGGTGTATTATTTTTTAATATCTAATTTTTTTAATAAATGCATACCTTTTTGTCTCATTGATATGTTGTATACGTGTTTTCCGTACACCGAGTTTGCATTTAACATCTGATACAGTCAATTCCTTCTTGAATTCGTGCATTAGTTTGCCTTGGTCAAAACTTAGCAATTCTCGCGTTTCAGTTTTCTGTAAATTCACTCATCTTTTTTTTTTTTTTCCGGTCAAAACCTAGAGAATTTCACAGTGCAATTTTCTATATATCTGATTAGATGGTTGCACAATTTTCTCTCATTCAATTGCAGAATTCCTCTATAAATAGAGAACTTTACTCAATTCAAATAACACACTAAAAGTTCTCTAAAATTTGAGACTTTTCTCTGTTTCTCTCTTTTTCTGCTTCATCTTTTTTTTTTTCTTTTGAGTGGTCATAGTACCATATTATGAGTGACCAACATTGATTGCTATATTGAGAGTGTAATTCTATAACAGTTTTCTATGATGTAGTGAAAATTCAATACAGTGTGTTTGAGTATTTTTATCCTATAAACTTCGTGGTTAATAGTCTAACTTGTACAATTTAAGCGTGTCGCGAAATGTCTTAAAAGATAGCGACTTAGTTCGCGAATCAACATTGTAATATCTTCAGTGACATAATTGATTTTGAAATACTTTTCGAAATTCAAAAACAACAACTTCACAAACATTCATATGCTAATGTTGTGTAATAATTTTGTTGTTGCAAATTCGTATCAGCTTTTTAGTTTTAATGAAAAAGATAAATATTTAAAATTATCTTTTATTTAAATATGTATTTAGATTAAAGAATATGAAATGTGAGTGTAAAATTAATTCACAATAATTACATGTTGAATTAGTTGCAGTATAAAATAATTTACACTGATTTTCTTTAATTTTATATTTTGTAATATGCACGGAAATTTATTATATATTTTTGTAATATTGGTTTTATTTTTTAATATTCGAAGAAAAGTATGCTATTTAGGAGCATTAGAATAACTGAATAAGAATAAAATTATCACCCTTAATTTTAGTGGTATGGATGCAAGATATTTTTTT
>JBBPBR010000002.1:9938625-9952080 GCA_037974775.1 Cicer pinnatifidum
AAAATCATTTTTCAAGAAAAGATTAATTCATAAGACAATTTATGTTGAATTGTGTTACACAGGTTAAAAATCTCAAAGAAAATTAATATAAGAGGATGATATTTACTCTTGTCTAATTTAATTTAAGATAAATAAGATTTTATAATTTAAAAAAAAATTATATTTGTCTCTTCCAATAGATCAATTTAAATTCCACAAATGAAACTTATCCATCATAACAAGAGGTGCAAAAATAAAATAACATATACAATAGGATAAAAAAATATACAAGTTTTTACTATTTAAATTGTATTTAAAAAAAATAACATATAATTTTTAGTTTGTTATCAATACACATCAAATATACAATAGGATAAAACATCATGTTCAAAACAATATCTTATCTTATCCTAACAATAAAAGGGAACCTTACTATTAATTTGCTTTGATATTGAAGCACGTAGTAATAATAATAATTTTGAAATAATAATAGTATTGTGATTGTACATTTACTAAGTGAATGCAAAGAAAGAGCGCATTAACGCATTCGAGATTCCACGGTTTCTCTCGTAAAGTACAAAGATTCTATTCTACAAACTCAAAAAATCTTCAAGGCCATTAATGGTAGCTTCAACAACTGTAGTAGTAGCTACAAACTCATCAAAGCCCAAAAAGTAGGTAAATATAATAGTGGTTTATTCTCAAAACCTCCATATTATTTAGAATGAAAGAAGAAACCGCAAAATATTTTTAAATATATAAATAAAAATATTATTATTTTTTATTTTTAAATAATAATTTTTTTTATTATTTTACATGTATTAAAAATTTTTATTTTTAATGAATCATTCTTGATATATTACCAATATTATAAATATATAGTAAAATATATTGAAGTGAAAATGATATAAAATATATTTAAATTAAAATAGTCAATTAATTTAGAATAAGTTTTGTTTTTGGATGATAATATTAAATTAATTAAGTTAATTTTTTCTTAAAATATTTAAAACGTTGCTAATGTTAGAAACGATGTAGAAACGGCAAGTCCTTGAAAGAAAGACAATAGAGAAAAAAGACAAACAGAACACTGTCGCATATTCGCATTTCGAATAACAAACAAAACTCAAAAGAAAAAAAATTGAAAAAAAGAAAATAGAAGACAGAAAAAAACAAAAACAAAACACAAAAAAAAAAAAAAACAATGGAGATAGATAGATGGTTATGCTTGTTCTACTTCTAGTGTGTTGCTCTCTTCTTACTATCTGAAACGTGATTTTCCTATTTTACCCTTGCCGGAAACCCTGTTCTCTATGCGTAGCAAAGTGAGTATTCCGTGGATCCTGTGTTGGGGACCAGGATAAGCAATCGAGAGAGAAATGTTGGTGGTTGAAATTTTAGGGTTTCAGGGTTTGGTTTATTTGTTGTTGGTTTTGGGGTTTTTGGTAATTCGTCAAATTTGGAGAAATGCAGAAGCGAAAAAGGAAGAGATTATGAGGTTGGTGCAAGATACTGCTGCCATGGCTGAAATGGAAGCTGCTGCTTTAGCTATAAATTCAAATTCAGTTTCAGCTTCAATTTCAGCTTCGGATTCGGTTCCTGTTTCGGTTTCTCAATGGTATCAATGTGCGGTTTGTTATTCTCCTACTACCATGCGTTGCTCTCGCTGCAAAGCTGTTAGATACTGGTTTGTTTTCTCAAAGTTTTTGAATTGAAAAATGTCTTCTTTTTGCTGCAATGCATGTGTTTTTGTTTCAATTGGTTAAATGGGTGTGGTACCATTAAGTTAGGTACATAGAAATTTTGGAACTTTTTAAGGGGTACAAAATTAGGGCTGTTAAGTTTATGAAAACATTTTTTATTTTCATTTTTTTTAAAAGATGTGTTAATTTTAACTTAATAATAAGAAGATGTGAGATTCTTGAAGTAAGCTATTGTGATGGAGAGTCAATGAAATGTTAGTCAAGGAAGATGCATTTTTGGAAATAATTCTTTTGACATTTTTATTGCTTTCGAAAATGCAGACAATTGTTCACTTCAAGAGTCTTTTATACTTTTGTTAGCAAGTAAAATTAACAAAACTTTAAGACAATGAAAATCTGAAGTGTTTTCGCAAAGTAAACTGACCCTTGGTGTTTGTTGTTTGCGTGTTTGTTGTTGAAATTTATCTGATTATATTTTAGCTTTTTTATTTATTATGGTGTATAGTTGTAGTAATGATTTGACATTGTAGCATTCCTGAACATATCTAGTTTTTTTTTTCTGCCCATGTCTTTTTCTCTCTTCAGTTACATGTCTCCAGACATCTCTAGTTGTTATTCATTTACACAAGCATGCTTTCTTGTAGTTCGGGTAAGTGTCAAATTAGTCACTGGAGGCAAGGTCACAAGGACGAATGTTGTCATTCGAATACCACCAACAGGGAGGTCAAAGATGAAAATATTACCTGTAGGGAATCGGTATCAGAAACAATGTTTGATCGTGTTCATGGTAATGGTTTCGATTAGAAATCTCGTTATGTTGTTTCAAAAGGCATATTTTGTATACGGTATATAATTTAGTTAGGTTCTCTGCAGAATTCAAAGGAAAACATGTTGGTGGTGGATCTTACAATGACTCATGTTCCAGCCTTAATCCTTCTGTTGCTGCAAGAAAATCGTTTGATGAAAACTGTCATGACACATTTGCGAATCCTGTATGTGATAGTACTGCTGATGGTACACATGTAGCTTCCAATGATGGTGATGGGACCATGTTGCCGCCCTCACTTCCCTTGAAAACTAAAAATCTTGTCAATATTGAAGTTAAGAATTCTAGTTCAAGTAGAAGAAGCAAGAAAAAGTCTAGTAACACTACTGATGAGACCGGATTTAAATCAAAAGTTCCAAAAGTCAAATCTGACGCATCTCATGACGTGGCATCAAATTTGGGTGGTCATGAACACGGAAGAAAAGTTGCATCAGTTGAAAAATCAATAACAGATACCTCTAATGGCAGGACTGTGCCTTCCTTGAGCAGTTCAAGTGTAGATGTTGTAGCTGATGATGTGGAAGAACCGCCTTTGTCCAGGTATAAAGAAGCACGACGATCATCATCTAGTTCTCGTGATCGACTATCGTCAACTACTAAAGAGGATTTGATTTCACTTTCCAAGTCTACAAAAACTGACAATTATCATACCTTGCCCTCAAAAGTTAGCGTCGTTCCAAATCTTCCGCAAAATGTTCGTAATGGTTTGAAAACATCAATGCAGAAAGTTGTCCAGCAGTTTAGAAGCTCAAAAGAGTCAAAATCCAATCTAATATCTAGTGAAAATGAGGTTGTTAATATATTATACATATTTCTTTATAAATTAACTATTATTACTTTCATTGTTGATTTACCATTTGTATGTTTTGGCAGTTGGGCTTTCCTTATGAACTCTTCGTGGAACTTTATTGCTATGACAAGGTGAAACTAATTCCCTTTGGCCTTACAAACTGTGGGAACAGGTACTTTAGAGCTCTTGTTGCTTTAAATTGGTATAATTTGTTTTATGTGAGAGGGATGAGAGATTAGGAAAGAGACAACGAGGAGTCTGATACTTTTTTTAAAAGCTTTATGTTTCATTGTTTTCTTAAAATTATAAGATTAGAGTATAATACTCGTGGTGGACAAAATATGTGAACCAGAGTATGCCTTGAGGAAATTTTTGAATTTAAGGGAACATTCTAGTTGTTGGCTGGTTGAACTTTCTTACTGGTATTCAATACTTGTATCTATTTCGTGTTTTGTGAAGTTCAAGAGAGATACATCAAGTGCTTGTCTGCATAGCAATTAGTTTTGTTTCTTTGATTCATAGCTACACACCCTCTTGCTAATGAGATGCCTCTACCGCAGCTGTTACGCTAATGCAGTTCTCCAGTGCTTGGCGTATACTCGACCTCTAACATCATATCTTTTGCAAGGGTTCCATTCGAGACGATGCAAGTTCCTCTTAATATTGTCTTCATGATTTAACTTCAATTATTTGGACCTTAATTAATTGAATCTTCACAATGTTCTCACTAGGTCAAAAGAAGGGATGGTGTTTTATCTGTGAGTTTGAATATCTATTTCAGAAGGCAAAAGAAGGGAATTCTCCACTTTCTCCAATTGGGATATTATCTAAGATACACAAGATTGGAAGTCATCTTGGACATGGGAGAGAGGAAGATGCGCATGAATTTTTGAGGTGAGCCAAATAGTTGTCGATGCCGATTCTTTGTCAATCCTATTGCTTCCTCAGCTGCCACCTCAAAATACAAAATTATGCATTGTGTATATGAGAAATTGGTTTACCGACAGGGGTGCAGTTGATACAATGCAATCTATTTGCCTCAAGGAAGCCGGTGTTTCGAGTCCTTTGACCGAAGAAACAACTCTCATAGGGTACACTTTTGGAGGTTATCTACGATCAAAGGTAGTTTTCAATCTAACAATCTATTTTATGGTGCTTTGTGCTTTCAACTTTTACTGAGCAGGAAAGGGATGGAAAATAATAGCTTTCATACATATTGAAAATATTTTGCTGCAAAATGCAGATAAAGTGCTTAAGGTGCCTGGGGAAATCTGAGAGGTATGAGAGAATGATGGATCTTACTGTTGAGATTGATGGGGATATTGAAACTTTGGAGGAGGCTCTTGGACAATTTACAGCGCCAGAAATCTTGGATAAAGATAATAAATATAATTGTGGCAGGTTTGTCACTTTTCGCCACATTTGTTTAGGTCTTTCCTATCATTTTTTGAAGTTGTAATGTTCCTATGCTTTGTTTTCTTTTATAATACATTGCTGCTATTGTAGTCATGTTATGCAGTAATTAAATTTATTTCCTTTTTTCAAATGGTATACGGAAATTATAGGTAGATTTTGAACTATTATTCAAGACAAGGTAGAATATAAAGTACATTTTTTAAAGAGAACCATTGTAGTCAAAAGAATGAGAAGTAATGCTAGTGCTATGAGACAAATGAGAAGTTTACACAAAATACTTTGTGGAGTTTGGGAAAGAATTCTGTGGGGCCTTGTGATGAGGAACATCTTTGACTTCCTTCAGATTAGGAACATCAGATGTAATCGCAGATTAGGAACATCTTTTGACTTCCTTCACAATTAATTGCTTTTGGTTCATTTAATGCAATTACCTTAAACTAGAGCTTGAAGTACAGGCATAAAGGCAATTCTGTCCCACGGGTTTTATGACTTTAAGTTGACTTTTTTATTTTGATATATGAACATTGAAGTAGTGCTTCAAATGTTTAGAGGGGAAACAAATGGTTCTATATTACTCCCTATGGTCCTATTTATATTTATATGAAGCAAAATACTAAATCACAAAGGCTAAGGAAGCATGTTCAAAGTAGTTAATGCTAACTTTTTCCCCAAAAATACCACCAACACTCGTTAAATGAAACCCACCTGCATAGGGAAGATGGACTTCTATAAAACTCAAAAAAATAAGAGTATAAAGGAATTTTAATAATTTATACACTTAAAAAGTGTATGTGTTTATATTTAAGACAAAAAAATTAACCTAATTGTATTATCAACAAAAAAAAACCTAATTGTCTCTTATAAATAGGGCTACAGAGAGTATTTATGAGCTTGTGATTTTAATTCCTAGATTTTTATGTTTAACTTTTCTTTCCTATGGGACACACTGTCTTTGTCGAAAAAATATTCCTTGCTATCTAGATGTAAATCGTATGAGAAAGCCAAGAAGAAGTTGACAGTATTGGAGGCACCGAATATTCTTACAATTGTACTAAAACGATTTCAGGTGCATGTCCATTATTAATTTTGGTGTTTTTCTTGTCTATGTACTTTGTTCGTTGATTTGTAATTTTGCTTTTATATGAGGTATTCTCATGCATGTTCTGTTGTTAATTTTGGCAGTCTGGTAACTTTGAGAAGTTGAATAAGTCAGTTCAGTTTCCTGAAGTCTTGAATATGGCTCCTTATATGAGCGGAACAAAAGATAAATCTCCATTGTATAGTCTTTATGCAGTAGTTGTCCATTTGGATATCATGAATGCTGCATTTTCAGGCCATTATGTCTGTTATGTGAAGAACAATCGAGGAGAATGGTTCCGGACTGATGACAGCAAGGTGAAAACTTTTTCCAACATATTTTTCTTGTGTCTGAAGTCCTCCCCCAAAATTGAATTATATAATTAATGCTGTTGTCGACGCCTTCTACTGTTCTACTTATAAACAAGGAAAAGTATAAAATTTGGAGTATCTAGTATATTTCCAAGGTTGTAAGGGTTTGATCAATTCCTACTTTCGTAGAAGCTTGCCGATAAAAAGTGAGTTTTGTGCTTTCTAGGCTTAAGAAGCTATTGCATAGTAGAGATGCTTTGAAAGCTACTTGTGCCTTTTGCTTTTCAAAATTAAAGGCACATCCAAGCCTTAAAAATTACAAAACACTATTTTAAGTTTAATTCTTGCATTTTGTGTCATTAATGTTTTAATACACCTTTTGTAAAACCCTGACTGTTGAAAATACATATTTCATTATGTAAATTGAAGATGGCATTATGTACTTTCTCTTCAGGTAGAACCTGTTGAATTGTCAAGAGTCTTATCAGAAAGGGCATACATGCTTCTTTATTCAAGGTAATAATGTTGCAGAGGTTGATGTACACTTATTGGCTGGATATATGTCTATTAATTTTATGGTGTCTCAGCTGCAATAATAGCATTGCTTAATGCTGATTTGAATAATCTCAGGTACTCTCCAAAGTCCTTGGGTTCAGTAAGTAGCAGTGCAGGCTTTTCAACTGGAAAGTTCAAGAGGAGGAACTTGGAAGCTATTCCTGCTGTTTCTAAGACACGATCAAATTCCATGGTTACAAGTGTTAGTTCTCCCTCACTACAGCCGAAGCAAGGCAAGCATTCTCAATGGAATGCTCTCGATGATTCCTATAGCAATGAATTTGTATATCCAGAAGAGTGGAGATTTCACGATGGGAGAAGAAATACTATGGTGGATTCTTCTAGTGAAAGTTCACTTTTTAGCTCTTCTGATGCAAGTTCTTGTAGTACTGCAAGTACCAAGGACTCGGCTAGTACTGCTGACTTTTCAGATTACATATTTGGTGAGGCGGGATCCAATTGGTATCGACACTATGGTATTTCATCTAACTCGGCAGCATCATCTTCCTATGATAACTTGCATACAAATTTATCAATGGACAGTAATGCTAATAGGAGGCTCCAACATGACTCGGAAGATAAAGCAATTGCTAACAAAAACAAAATTCATAGTAGTAGATGGGGAATTGATCTTAAAAGATATGTCACTGCTAAAAATCATGACAAAAATTCCGTTGTAAATGTGAGAAGAACAAGTACAGATTCATCAGCTCAAACATTTTATTGAGTTTGAGTAGAGATAGAATCAATCATCTGGGATATTTTTGGTATAGTGAAAATTAACATTTCGCTAATATGAGTAGAATGAGGATTCTTGTGTTGAGGTTCATCCTTTGTTCGAGAATTCTCATGTACAAGTAAGAATAAGGAATTGAGAGGTAGCAGCTCAAACGTTTTGTTCAGTTTGAGTTAAGACAACCATCATCTCGAATAATTTTTGGTACAGTGAATATCATTAAGTGCTTCACTAATTTGATTTTCATTCTCTATGTAAGATTGAATTTGTTAATTTATAAAGTAATTACTAATAAAATAAAATGAGTGATAATTTCTTATGTATAATCAAGTTTGCTAGGTAATCACTATAATAAATTACAATCTGCCATGGGAGCCCTTCATGGGGGTATGTAATGTGGATTTTCAAATCATATACTTTTACAATTTTAAGATTTTTTTTTCCATTTCTTGCTTTCTAAAACTGGAGCTCTGCTTACGGTCTTCAATCTTGTTTCACACAGACAACTTACATATTAATCAGTCACGTAATTTAATATTTCATATCAGGAACTGAACATGATATTCATATATAAAGTAAAAGCTGAATGTTTCTTCCAAAAGGAAACATAAGCAATAAGTGTAACAAAGCTGCTGAAAACCTTTGGGTAGAGCTTCATTTGTACAAAGCCCTTAAAGTCATTATTATGTATTAGTCAAACCTAGAAAGAAAGAAAAAACATGTAATTAGCTTTACACGTAATGATTCCTAAGTCAGCACTTAATCCTAGAACACTGTTTATATTTGGATTAACAGTGAGCTTGTCAGAATTACGATAGTGGTCTCCTGTTACTGAGGAAACCGCCGCAACTTAAAGCTTGGCTTATGCATTACAACTTTCAATGTACTCTTGAGCATCCCCATACTTTCATTTTCAATACCTTGCACCCACAACACACTTTTAGTTCTTCCACCCACAGTCACCATCTCAGTCTTCACAACTTTGGCTTTCATTGACCCTATTGCTCTTGCGATAGATGACATTAATCCTGGCCTATCCTCACAACTCAATGTAGCCTTCACTAAACCCTCTTCATCATTACACTTTTCCAAATTCAATCTGTCACCCCCACTAGGAAACTTGACCTCCTTTAAGGTACCGCGATTTTGTTCTTCCAGATTTGATGCTTTTTTCTTCAGCTCCTTCACTTGCTTGATAGTCTCCACTAGTATTGATGCTTTGTCCTTCTGTTAATCAATAACAAATAATGATGATCACAACATCCACAACACTTTAAAACCTTGTAATAGACACAAAAATATCAGAAACTTTGTTTTTGCGAAATTGGTTTCATTTTGAAGGAATCATACTAACTTTGATCAAGTTGGGGAGGATACTGCGGAGGGTCTCATATTGACCGTTGATTCGCATTCTACGTCTCTTTTCTGCTTCACTGTGTTTCTTAGCTGCCAGTAATTTGTTCTCTACCTTTGATTTTTGCTTTGTGAAACTGCTTTTGTAAGTTTGTGAGATGAATGGTCGCGGAAAGTTGCTTCGGATCATTTGTGCTTCAGAGTTATAGTAATTTCGAACATGTTGCATACCCTGATCTAACTATGTTAGTAAAACACAAGAAAGGAAAGAAGTTTGCATTTAACATGAAACAAAGCAACTTGAAATAATTACCTGTCGAAGTAGAACCATTTTGCTTCCTATAGAAACCTTTGTGCTAAAAGAGGCAAGTGAGATGCAATTACGGGCAAAGCAAGGAAGATTTGAGATGTTTGGCAACTATTCCATTACTTTATAAAAAGGATGAATAAATCATGGATTTTATGATGGAGATTTTTGAAATTAATTTTGATATCATGCCTATATTTAATGTTGATAATGATATTATTATCTTCTGATATTGCTATGTTTAGTTGGCAAAATTTCATAATCTTATTGATTTACAAAAATATTTTTTGGATATGTAATTACATCCTTTATTTATCTTCATTAAGGAATACGAATATATATTCCCTTCTTATAAAGTAGACAAATAGCTGCACCAAAGACAAATAAAATATCTCTTGCCTTCGCAGTAATAATGGTTTTTTGTTAGATTATTGAACAATATAACAAGAATTGATTAACTAGTTTAAGGCCTTTTTTGGAGGGTATTTGATTTCTCTTTCTAACAAGTAAGAACTGTTATTAATTTTCACAGATTTTAAAGAGAAAAACTTATTTTGATCAATAACCAAATTTGTGGTCAATAATGCTCCCACAAAAGTGAAGAAAACTCAATTCGGCTTCTTTAGTCTTCAATTTATTAACAAGAGAGAAAGAAGATCTCTAGTCTTGCTTCCAGAAAAAATATCACACATAAAAACCAATTCACTCAGAGCATGAACATGTTAACTAAACATCATTTCGAAATGCAGCAGCTATGAAATTCTTGCGTCCTAGGGTCATATGGCCACAATTTTACAGAAGCTTCAAGTTGTAGCTTTTTACTGAAGCTACAAGTTGTAGCTTTAACATCAACGGGCAGTGGCGTTATTTCCACTGGGGAAATCAAACATGTATTATAACAATTGAAACACACAATCTGGAAGGAGATCAAATATATTATTTTCAATTTCAGATGGTCAAGGAAAAGGGGCATTACAAAAATGGTGAGATATAAACAATGCAATGCCTCTCTACTAGATGCAAGTAATCAACAACTAAACTATCAAGTTCCAATTCTCAGTCATTTTTCTGCTCCCAAAATCAATAATAATCTATGCAAAACACTACAACTCGCCTGCCTATTTCATTTGCTGCTAGCACTACCCAAAGAAAAAAAAAAACAAAGAACAAAAAAAAAAAATTACCCTTCAACATTCTATCATTCATTAAACCGTACCCCAAGAAAGACATCACCATCTCCATCAGTGAACTCCAATTCACAATCCTTAGCATCCAAACCCAAATCACCATCAAGATCAACACGTCTTGTCATTCTATTCACCATACTCTTCCTTGCCACTGTCTTCACCCTCATTTTCCTTTTCTGATTCCGTTGAATTTCCACAGTTTGATTCCCTTGAATCACTTTCTCGAACCCATCATTTCTCACACCCCCATTACCCACATTCCCCCAAGCTTTCTCCAAATCATCATCATCATCATCATCAGAAACATAAACATACTCAGTTGTATTTTCACCCATCATGCTCCCATTAACACTTTCCTTCACCTCATAAAACTTCAAAGGAACTCTAGCGCGACACTTATAATACTGCCGCCGCTCCTCCCCTTCCACCACAGAACCACCCACTTTCACCGGCGGCTTAATAGCCACGCCGTGAAAGGACTTAAGACAACTCTGACACATCAACGAGCAACCCTCGTATTTCTTCTCGAACATGTAAAGGTTCCAACAGTATGGACACGCTGTCCAAAACGTGGCAGTTGGGTCGGAGACACCGCGGCGTTCGAAGTCGTGGTCGTAAAGGTCGCGCCTTTTGGGGTCAGAAAGCACGTGCCAGGCTTCACGGACACGTGATAGGGCTTCATCTTGAAAGGGGAATTTTTCGATGCTTGTGGGGTCTAAGAGGATCGCGAACTTGGCGTAATGCTGACGGGCTAGGTCACGGTTGATGGGGTCGGTGCGGCGGAGACGGATGACGGAGTAGAGGTCGGGGGCGGCGAGGACGTCAGCGATGGTGAGGATTCGGCCGATGGAATCGGAGAGTGGTAAGCGGCGGGCGAAGTCGCGGCAGGCGGTGAAGTTGCGGTTGGAGAGGAGAGAGATGCATTTGGAGATCGGGTTTTCGGAGTCGGATCCTGCGATAGGATCCATTTGAATTTGGTTTTCGTGTGATGTGTGAGGGTGAAGAAGGGGTTAAAGAGAATCAAAGGATTTCTGTGTGTAAGGGTGGTTTAGTCATTTTAACGATTTGATTTTATTCTTTTGCGGCTTTTCTTTTTCTCTGCGTTATTAGTAATGATTACTATTAATTAATTAATCACATGAATCGTTGTATGCATATGCACTATTAAAATCATCATTCTCCTAATCACTTGTCCAGTACGCATTTATGTATTAGACATATAATTTTTATTTTTATTTTTTACAATTATAAAATTATTTATTTAATAAAATAAATAAATTAAAATAATTTAAAGAATAAATATTATTAATAAATTAAAATTAATTAAATTAAACAAACAAAATATATTAAAGTAATGAAAAAAAATATCATAGACAATGGAGTTGCTTAACCAAAGCTATGTTTGCAAATGATGGGAGATATGATTTACATTTGAGGGTTAAAGGGTTTGATAAAGCATTGAGGTTGTCGTTGATAGGGAGAGAAGGGATGGGTCGAGGAGAAGGATGGGTGTTTAAAATCGATGGTTGTTTTTCTCATTCAATGTTAAACGAGTCAACATAGTGGGTGATAGTGCTCGTTGCTGGGATAATGTTGTAGCTATTGTGATTTGTTTTTTTTTTTTCATTCCTTTTTCTAGCCTTACTATTATTGATTTTGTGTTCTTCACCCGATTTGGAGCATTAGGGGTGTAGGATTGGCTGATTCGAGAGATGGTGGGGTTTAGTTGCTAAAGGGGAGGGCAGTGGTTTTTAGATTTAGAAGATGGTGGAGGTTTCTGACCCAAGATAGATTTTCTATAATCAAAAGTAGAATTTTCTACTTTTATTTTTTATTTTTTAAAGTTGTAAGGTGATTTAGTATTTTGCAAGAATTAAAGTGACAAAGAAGATATGTTTAACTTTTTCCTCTGACAAAAATTAACAATTAATTATTAATATCAACTATTTCAAAAAAATAAAAATAAAAAACTTTTTTTTCTAAAAAGTTTTAATGAAATCTAAAGTCTTAACATAGTTGAACCTTATTATTATTATTTTTATCATAAGCTTTTTTTACATTATTTAAGTTGATTCAACAATATCAACTGAGTGCCAAATCACTAAAATGATGAGTCAAAGATCAATTAAATGCAAAATCACTAAAATAGGTTATGCTACAATAACATTTAAATTTAATTACTTGTTAACACATTACAACTATTCATAATTGTGATTTTTTAAATTGAAAATTTCTAAGAACCTGACAATCGTAAATGATTGATAATATAAAAACCATCCGTGTGTATAAATTAAATTTTTGACTATTTTGCACAAAGCCTTAACGATGGAGACCAAATATTAAAGAACAATGACTTTGCATACTGTGTTTTGGTTCTTGTGATATGCATCTAATCTAGCTGCAGTCCTTGCAAAAATATTTTTCTATTTAACCTATGTCATTTAAAATTCTCCAATTTTTTTAGTCATTAGAGAAACTTGGCTTTGCCGAAATATTAACGTGTCCCTTTGATACGACAAAAGAGGGGATTTTGATGAGAATATTGTCTTTTTAAATTTTAATCTCAAAATACTCTAAATTGTAAAAAAAATATAAGAATTTTTTTTTTCCTCCTCAGTCGCTCATAGTAACATAGAGATGCGATTTTTTGAAGGAGAAAAAAATCTCATTTTAATTGGTGGTCACATCTTAAGGATGCGACTTTCTACTAGGCCTTTTAATTTATTTTTTTGTTATTTGTATTTGTTATTAATTATATTTATTATTGATAAATAATTTAAAAATAATAAATATAATTAATAACAAATACAAAAAATAATAATTAAAAGGCCTAATAGAAAGTCGCATCCACAGAATGCAACCATTAGTTAAAATGAGATTTTTTTCTCCTTAAGAATGTCCCATCTCTAGGTTGCGATGAACAACTGAACCAAAAAAGTAGAACATTTTTATATTCTTTTTGCAAACTAAGATATTTTTAGATTAAAATTTAAAAAAGATGCATCAAAATCCCACAAAAGAGTGCTCACAAAAAGACAACAAATTTGATTCTTAATTTTTTTTTAAACAATTTTAAATAAATTTAACATCTATTTATGTTCTAATTTAATTATTTTATCAATATATGACGTAGATAAGTATAGATACCAACGTCACTAAAATTTGTAGACTCTATTTATCCTATTATCAATTTATATATATATATATATATATA
>JBBPBR010000002.1:9952177-9973062 GCA_037974775.1 Cicer pinnatifidum
AAGGACTAAAAGTAAACGAATAATAAATTATAGAGATAAAATTAAAAAACCATTGTTGAGATTAAAACCATGTTAGATTTGTATTGCAAAGATAAAAACACTATTAAACAGTGCTCAAAGAAGGAAGAATAAAATTGTGTCATTAAGTTGAGAATCTATTCTTCCGCTCCTTTGTTCTCAAAAATCTACGAACTTAATTTTCTTTTCCCGAAATTTAACCTTGTTCGGACAGGATTTTATGTAATGATTAAGTATAAATGCTAAGATAAATCATGTCAACTAATTGGTTTGATTATCATATGGAGAAATTTAGTATTGCTGCAAATGAATGCAATTACAAATGTGTTTAAATCTTAACTCAACCTGATAAAATATTTATATTGTTAGGTTGATATTATGTTTCAGATTCAAATGTGGAACCTTACTGTTGATGTGAGTTTTTTTATTATATTCATATAACTGACGAAAAAAAGTTATCACTTAAGTGCTAATAAAAAAAATGCCACTATAGTTATCCCACTATTGCCCAGAGGTCAATCATTTTACCAAGTTTACCTCTTACCAAATTCTATCATTCTAGCTTCCGACTTAGTAAATTCTCAAATGTGTGAATCTAGTAACTAAGTTACCGAATTCACGCATCTAATAGGTACCAGTATATAAATATGTCAGTCTTCTCACTAAACATTTTTTCTTCAACATTCAACTTGAAATCATTCACCTTCTTTCACATTTTTTAAGTTCAAAAACACATTCTTCAATCCATTGGCATCATCAAATCTGTTTTTCTTCGTTGCAAAGGTAATGTAGCTCTAAAACACTCTTCATTATCATTTTAGTTGTTAATTTTTTTTGATGTTTTGTACTGATTGGTGCGATATTCTTGGATAGGTAGTATTTTAAAAACTTCATATTATCAGATTCACGCATCCAGTAATGTGTTTTTCAAGAACGTAACACTACTAGATTCACGCACCAGGTAGGTGTTAATGGAGTCTAGAATAAGTTGTTTTTGGCATAATTGAATTTTAATTTGTACTAAATGTTTGTAGTTAGTTCATGGTTGAGCCTAAATCTGAATCCAAACATTCGCACACACCCGATTTGAAACCTGAGCCAATAGCTGAATCAAAACCTGAGCCTGCAACTGAAGACAATACTAGAGTTCGTACTTGACTTGCAATCGAAGGAAGAAACTGATTTGAAACTGAATATTAAACTTAATACTGATGATAAATAAAGTTTTCGATACAATTTGATTGCTTGGGTTCATTGTAAGACAGTTAAGTTAAGATTTTCAATGGTAATTACAAAATCATATCATGAATTTGATAGAAGAGAACAATATTTTTGTATTGGATCTGCAAAATGGGTGTTGTGTATAAAGGAACCAATAAGAAATTGAAACACGAAAACACATTATCTACGAAATGTGAATGTCAATTCAGGTTGCATGATTATTTCATGACAACCAAAGAATGTAATCTTAGTGTTGTGTCACGATTACACAATCATGAGATGGATAAAAAATCTAGAAACTCATCTCATTGTCGGTCGTTTAAATGAGAAAAAGAATGAACTTGTTGGTGAGATGCAAAAAGACTATAATGAGTCTGAGATCAGAAATACAACATTTGTTAAAATGCTTGGATGATCACAAATATGTATACAAATATAGAACAATTGATAAGTATAAAACTAAAATTCAGGATATGTTTTGGGCTTATCTTGAATTAGTCAAGTTGTTTAACACTTTTTCAATTATGTTGTTGATGGATTCAACTTATAAAACAAATCAATATGTAATGTAGTTTTTTGAGATCCTTGATATAACTTCAACAAAGATAACATATCAAGTTGGGTTTGCTTTTCCCATATTTGAAAAGGAGGATAACTTCACTTGGATTCTATAGATGTGTCGTAATTTGTTGAAGTCTAAAGACAAAATTTTTAAGGAAATTGTGACTGATAGAAATATTGTATTGATGAATGTTGCTGCAGAGATTTTTCCAACTACTATTATTTTACTGTGTCATTATCATATTTCAAAAATGTAAGAGCTAGATGCAAGTTAGATGTGAAGGTAGAAGTCGCGAAACATGTAGATGCGAATGCAAAACAAGTCAAACCGAAAAAAATTATGGGGGCTTGGAACTTCGTAATGGAATCTCCTTAACATGATGCATATGTTGGTGTCGTTGTCGAGTTCAAAAAAGCGTGAAAAATTTCCAAAATTCCTCAAATATGTCAAAAGCACCATATTAGATGTGGTGAAAGAGAAAATTATAAGAACATCGATAGACCATGTGTTGCACTTTGGCAACACAACCACAAAAAGAGTTGAACCTGCTCACAGTAGGTTTAAAATATATTTGTTGGATAGTAAACGTGATTTGGTGAAGGGTTGGGAAATGATGGACAATATGTTGCAAACACAATTCACTTAGATACAAACCTCGTTTGTAAGGAGTTTAAGTGTGTTAGAACACAAATACAAAGAAAAGGTTTTGTATTCGAATTAGGTGTTTACAATTTCAAGAGTTGGATTAAATTTTATTCATTGCAAAGAAGCACAAGCAAAAGATGCAATATGGATAGTAGAAAATGTAGTTGTGTAATTAGAAAAACTTACAATTTTCCATGTGTTTGTATCATTGCTTAGAAAGTAATGCATGACACATTTATTCAATTTGACGAGGTACACACTCATTGGAAGAGGATATGGTTTGATAATGATAATGAGAAGGAGTTTCAGATGTTTCTATTTTAATAGAGTTGAAAGCGATTCACATACATTTTAATTAATTAAATTAAATAATTATTAATTTAATGAATTTATGTGGTAGTATTTAAATTTAGGCACACGTTTGTATTTCAGGAACGATTTGACAAAATCGATTACGGTATGAAACTACTTTTCGAGGACTAAATTTGTGAAATAGTTCTCCAAAAAACGTCGTTAAAAATCCACCTAGTGATAAGGTGAAAACCAATAGTGCATCAAAAAAGGTAAGACATACATCAAGAGATGAGTCAACTAAATGTTCGTCATCTTTATAGGAGCATGTTGATTCACTACCATCCGAACAATCCAATTTCTGAATTGAAGTTATCATGTCCAAGAAAGATGAGTGCACATACGGGAAATCTCTCACCTAATCAATTCCCAAAACAAAAAATTCCTTTTGTTAATCATATGTCTCTTTTTATGCATTCATATATTGAAAAAAAATTGTAGATATTGCTGGTGATGGGAATTGTGGATTTCAGATTGTCACTACACAACTTGGTAAGAGTGACGAGAATCATGCAATTGTCTGACATGATCTCATTATAGTGATAAATAAGCACAAGTCAGATTATGTCAAATTGTATATGTTAGAGAAACGATTAAATGTTATCATAGACGTTATGTATCCTGGAAAGTTTTATAAGACACCTACACCAAAGTGGATGTCGTTTCTAAAAATGGGACATCTTGTTGCAACTCAATACAATAGTTATAATTGATTTGACGAGATTTCAAGATGGAATTTCTAAAATTATTCTCCCACTACGAGGTCGTTCACCTCTATATCCAACTTCATGTATTTTATGCACACTAGATGAGTAAATCAAAATCATTTAATTTATGTATACTAGAAGGACAGTTGTCAAATACCTCTGACATATGTAGAATGGAGAATCACAAACTAGAATCACAATCATGGAAAAAATCCAATTTGTGGAAAGGATGTATTTGTTTGATAAATTCATGGGAATTGAAAAAGGTGTTCAAAAAATCAAACGTTGATGACTCTATTGAAGTGACATAAGAAGATGATGTCGTTGAAGTTAGAATAGATTAGTTAATATGTATAAGACTATTAAACTATATTATGATGTTATTAAATGTATATGACAATTATGAGTATAATGAAATGTATGACGTATTATTTTATATAATGTTTAAATCAAATTTTACATATATGTTATTGATTTAAATATGTTTTGATCTCTACAAATATATCACTTTTTAATTTTAGTCTCTGTAAGTTTTTTTTATTTAGATTTAGTTTTTGTAAAATCAAAGACGATCAACTTTGATCTCTAAAGTCAAAACAATATAAAAAAAAAAAAAACGCCAAGACAAGTGACCCTATAAATACACACCAACACATCATCTTTTATGATATATTAAAAATTAAAATATTTTATATTATTAATTAATATATTTATTAATGATTATTTAATAATTAGTGTTACTTTATAATAAAAATAATATGAATAGTAATTAAAAGTAAAGTCTAGGAGTTTTTGAAAAGCCCATCTTTTTCTGTGCCACGACGGTTTGCCAACTCTTTTTTTGTAAATTTTGATTTGACATTGAGGACAAAATCCAACTGTTTTTCATTTTACAAGACCAAATTTAAACAAAAAAAAAACTTATAATGACTAAAATCAAACAGTGGTATATTTGCATATACCAAAGACATATTTAAACCAATAGTGGTTATGTCCTTTGTAGTGTTGCATATTGCAGTTTACTACAATTTCCTATCAAATAACTATCGGATGCATAAATTTGATAGTATACTGAGGTGTTTTTTCCAAGTAAAATACACTACGGGATACGTGAATCCAATAGGTAATGAGGTAATTTGACTTTTTTGGGGGTTTGAAAGACTCATGAGGATACACAATTCTCAAACTTATATAATATTTGGGCCAACTAGATACAGCAGAAGCGTTATACAACGAGAGATTGGATATGTTGTGCAGCTACTGTTATTATTTGAGAATTTTATACTGAGCAACTTATGGTCGAACAAGCAAAAGAAATATTTGAGAGCATGAAGAAAAATATTGCAAATGAATTTTCGTATGCAATGAAAATAAACGGATCCAATCTCTCATCCAAAGGTACAATATTCATGAAAAAATAAAGTTGGTATTTTGTAAATTATATATTTGAATCGGTCAATCCAAACAATTCAAATTAGCCAACACGAAGGTACAAAATTCATTAAAAAAAACTTTAAAACATATAGGTCGGCCAATCCAAACAAATTATGTGCAGATTGGCCAATTAAATACATTCATAAAAATGAGAACTTTTGAAAACATAGAGGACAAAAGGAGAGGCTTTCCAGTCATTTGAGTTTTAGAGAAAACGAATTTTGAAAAGCACAAAACATGTTAGATTCAAGAAGAAAGAATTCTTTCAATTTTATGACAAAAAATATTTCGTTTAGTAGAAGAATCACTTTAACATCACATTAACCATGTTTTGACATGTTTATATGTTTACATAATAAGCATTTAAGGTTAGGATTGAGTGTTTGGTTTTCCAATGACAATTTTATTTTGGTTTGTAATTTATATTTGAATATACTTGTTTGGTTTTCCAATGACAATTTTATTTTGGTTATTAATTTATATTTGAATATACTTAAATAAAAGTGAGTTTATTTTACCCACATAAAAGTGAGTTGAATCAAAACAGTGGTTTTCTTTTAACCAATTCCAAAATTATATTTATCCTCAATGGAGAGACATTTGGATTTAGAATTTTCAATGTTTTTTCATGGTTTCGTTCACGGTGGAAAACCATACCGAACTAGAAAACAATTCAACAAACTGAACTGGTTTTGATTCTGTCTTAATGCAACTGAATTGATTCTTTGGTTCAGTACACTGGTTTTGTAAGAACTTGTCTCTGAATTGATCTTAAATAGTTGAAGAACTGGTCCATGTAACTAGTTGAAAAAATATCCAGCACCAATGAGCAATGGCATTGTCGACGTCATAACTTTTATATTGCTCTAAAATTGTCTTTAATAAATTGCTAGAATTTTATATTTACTCGAATATGATATTGCAAATAACTGGGGAGAAATTTGAACATGATGAATGAAACGGCAAAAATACATCACAATCCTGTAATAAGTAAGAATTATTATTGATAAACATTATACCAACGCAACCGAGGTAAAGAATTAGATTAGACGTAAACAGATCAGTGAAATCACCAAAGTGAAGAAATCAGAGACGATCATTAATATTGACAAGTTGAAACTCAAAAGGCCTCATTTTCATTTTAGTGGAATGAAGACCATCTTTGAGCTAATAGAGGAAGATGGATATAGGAAAATGTGTTGAAGATGTCACTGATCCCAACACCACACCGTCGAGACATCTATTTTTGTTTAGTTAGTGATGTGAATCAGTGGCGAGTAACGCTGTTAGTGCAGTTGAGTGAAATTAATGCTTAGTGACACTAGCAGTCCGGTTCGTTCATCACTAAACAAATGCACTTAGTCTAGAGGTTCAGTTCATGAACTGTGTTTAAAAGCCCAGTTTGGTTTGCGAATTGGCATCAACAGTTTGGTTCATTGTCGAGATAGGTTTTGTTCGGTTCTAACTTCTACAGTTCAGCTCAGTTTTTTGGTTTTTTAAAATAGTCCTGGAATTTTCTCCTAAAGCATCTCCGTATTTTCACTTTGTCATGCACCCAAAAAATAAAAAAGAATAAACAACAATATTCAAGAACTAACCAAGCACTAAAAAGAGTCAACATTGCTTTCTGACAGTGTAATAATAAATTTTCGTTAACACATAAGTAATCACATACCGTTTTCCTTGCTAGTTATGGAGAAACTGTTTCTCAGCCAGAAAAGCACTATATATGTATAAATCACTGTTGCAAAAACAATGAAGACCCCAATATAGACACATGCGGTTGCTGCACAGACATAAAGGTACCTACAGAACAAGTTGATTTACAAGGTTAAATGATATTCATAAAGATAATGTTAGAAAACAGAATTAATCCACATTAGTTTTTACTTCAATATTAAATTCAATAAATCACAGAATAATTTTTTGTTCAGTCATTCAACAAATTCTAAACACCAGATTCTACGAAGACTCACTTGGGAGAAAAGACGCTCCAAATAAATAAATGGTTCCTCATCAACATTAATACAATCGTGTTTGCAGACAAGAAAATGGAGTTTATGCTCAGTGGTACTAGGCAAGGAAATCCAAGAAGAGACTTGAGAATTTCTCCAGAATTTCCACCCTTGGTAACTAGTGGACAGACTGTGACCTTGACAGAGATGTACAGCACCAAACAAAAAAAGAATAACATTGGGGATGCATAGGTAATGATGAACATTAGAACACCAGAAAGGAAGGTTGAGTGACTTGAAATTCCCTGCAAACGAAAGGTAATAATAACTGTCAAAATATTAGAAAATATCTTATAAGATCTTTTATATTATATTAGAGTATCTTGAGTTATTTCTTAGGATTAATTTATAATCATAGAGATATCTTAGAATATCTCATTATTATTATGATTTATTCCTGATTTAGGATTGAGTCTATGTTTCTCTATAAATAGAGATTAGTATTGAATCTTTTGTAATCAAGTCAGCATAAAGCTATTATCAATAATATTCAAACCCTAATTATTTTCTCTCCTCTTTTTCTCTAAAATCCCACAACTTCAACAATAACCTTGCTGAGAAAATAGATATTCATGGAGAATTTAAATCTGAAATGCAGTGCAGAAAATAGTGTGCTCATATGGAATTTATTGCAAAAGAATAGGTGACATACAATAAAAGCTCCAGCCACATCAATGGTAGCTAGCGTATTACTGTTCCCAAGAGCAAAATGGCCTGCCATTCCCAGATTGTATAGTGCAGCAATCTAGCAAATGCACAGTATCAGTATATGATTTGCATTTTGATCTCATTTAAATACTCATTATGCATCAAAAGAAATTGCATGATACATAGAAACAAGGAGATGTAATTAACACAGTCATAGTGCAGTTTGCTAAATTTTCAACTCAATAAATATTACAAGTTTTCAACCTTTTAACTTTTGTAGAATGTATAGTCAAATATAATAGCATCAACAGTCCAATACTACTAAAGAGATACTCTAACTACAACTTTCACAAACCTGTCTTTTTTTTAATAATGTGCATGCCTAGTGCTTTATTAACAATCCCCTCCCTATTATTGTAGCAGCAGATAGGTAGTGGGAACAATCAACCGAAGCAATGTTAGAATGCAACAGTTAACAGAAACTGGCATCAAGTAACATATGTGACTAAAGCAACGTGTGGTTTGCTATGTGTGAGTTTTTAACTTTAGAAACCTATGCATCCTATTCTAGCAGACAAATGACCCATTGATCAACAAATGACACTTGTGATGTTGTAGCAAAAAGAGACTGTGCATGGTAAAAAAAACATGTACATGAGATTAGCAAGCGACGGAGCCGTATATCCAAAAGAAGCATAGGACAATACTACAATTTAATATAAAAGGGTGTATTAAAATGAGTGCATTAATAGTATTTTAGGCTTTAAGCTACAAGTCACTATTATGTGGGTAAATAGAGCTTGAAGTTAAGGGTCTGTTTGGTTCAACGGAAGGGAGGGGAGGGAGGGGAAATTGAGACATGTTTGGTTCAAAAGAGGGGATGGGATGTATATTTAATAGTTGTGTTTGGTTCAACGAGATGGAAGTGATTTTAAACGGTTTTTAAGTTATATTGGCTCCATACCCTCCAAATCCCCCCAAAATGGAGGTAGAACCAAAATGATTTAAAATTTTGCTTTCCTTCCCTTCCCTCTTAAAATTTGAACCAAACATACTGTTGAAGTTGTGGGATTTTAGAGAAAAGGAGGAGAGAAAATAATAAGGGTTTGAATATTATTGATAATAGTTTAATGCTGACTTCATTACAATAGACTCAATACTAATTTCTATTTATAGAGAAACATAGACTAAATCCTAAATTAGGAATAAATCATAATAATAATAATAATAATAAGAGATATTCTAAGATTCTCTATGATTATAAATTGATCATAGAAAATAACTCAAGATACTCTAATATAATATAAAAGATATTATAAGATATTTTCTAATATTCTAACACTCCCCCTCAAGCTAAAGCTTAGTAAGCTTTAGCTTGCAAGAAAACAATGTTTTGCTCCACAAAATAATTAAAAAGATGGAGAGGCAACTTAGGGATGCATGTGAAGTCAGAGATAATTGCTATAAATATAGCCTAGCTAGATAGTCTGATTGATCATCAGCCTGAGAGAAATTCATGGCAGGCAATTGGACAAAGCAAGCTCCGTTCTTCTAAAAACTGCATTTGGAAGCTTCAAACCAATAATAATGGAGACTTAAAATATTTAACTTGAATCTGCTTCAAGGAGAAAGAGGTGTGCTTCAAAGAGATAAAGGCAAGGCCAGTGCATCTGGGATAAATTGCCAAGATAAAGTAAGTCATGAAAATAAAAGACACCGTTAGAATAACCACCAACGGAAGAAGTCATCACTAATATAATTCATATGTGGAAAAAGAGACATCACCAGAATAATAGTCGGTGGGAATAAAAGCCACTGTTGGAATCTATTAGTAAGAACTGAATTTCATGACAAACACTAAAGAAGAAGCAGCGCAGCTCTAACGAAACGAAGTCATGATCGATCATCAAAGTAAGAAAATGCGTCCAAAACAGGAGAGATAACGGTTGTTTGAACAATGACACGTATTTTCGTTGATCAAAATTGGAGAGTAAGGGCATATCTAAAACCATCGAAGAGAAATAATCGTGCACCAAGAAGAATCCCATCAATTGAATTGCAAATCTTTTGCTGCATAGCTGGGGGAAGAGTAGAATACAATGATACTGCTTTCACATGGCCCACTTGATCCCCCAAATTTGCAACTTCTTTAGATATTTTGCGGCACTCATCTTCTATCTCTTCCTCTCCAGTGAGAAAAACAAGTATGTCTCCAGGAGGTTCACACAAGTGAATCTGCACCACTGTCCTAATAGCAGCCTCCAAGTAATCCCGTTCTGGTTCCTGAGTGTAAAAGATTTTCACAAGATGTAGCCTTCCAGGAACTGTCGTAAGCGGGGCTCCAAAAAAATAGCCCTGAAACTTTTCAGCTTCAAGTGTTGCACTCATAACAACCAACTTCAAGTCAGGTCTGTTTTTAAGAACTTCCTTTAGAAGGCCAAATAGCACATCAGTAGCCAAAGTTCTTTCATGTGCCGCATCAAGAATAGTTACTTTGTACCGTTCCAAAAGTGGATCCGTCATTGCTTCACTCATAAGCATACCATCTGTTAGATACTTCAAAACAGTCCTTGCACTACTACAATCTTCAAATCTGATGCTATAACCAACCTCTTCACCAATACTCACATCCATCTCATCGGCCACACGGGGAGAAAAAGACATTGCAGCCACTCTGCGAGGCTGAGTGCATGCAATCATCATCTTCTTGCATTTATCAGCTGCCTCTAATTCAACAGCTTCCAAAACAGACTAAGGGATATGTGTGGTTTTTCCACTACCAATCTCACCAACAAGAATCAAAGTCTGGTTATCCCTCAAAACCGGCAAGAAATCCTCTTTCTGGTGCCAAACAGGTAGGGTTTTTCTCTTCTCCAAAATTTCATAGTATCTTTGAGAGTAAGCTTTACCGTTCCATTGGTTTATAAGGCTGTTAGTTTTCACCATCTTAGCTGCAGAGTCGTCCACGACGTCGAATAAACTCATCTTCCTCTTCCTCTCTGTGACCATCAAAACCCTAATTATCTTCAATTGTTAAGCACCGTTTCAACGATATACGAAGATACCTTTTCACAAATTCCACAATATAATATATTGGGAACTGTGAGTGAAACGAAACCCCTAGAAAATATACAGATCTGGCCAACGTTAGTTAGGGAAAAATATTAGGGTTTTAGGGTTTCGGGATACGGCAGAGTTTTTTTTTTTTTGGTGAACAGTACCGTGCGATGAGCAGTGCTTCTGCTGAAAAATAAACGAAAAACTACAAAAATCGGAATTGGGACACGGTTTATCGAGAAAAAAATCTTACCGAATAATGGAATATTAGAAAAGAGAAACTATGATTATATTCCCTAATTGTTGGGGAATTCGGTAGTGGAATAGAGGCGGGATCGTTCAAGGAGGATCGAAATAGGCTCTAGATATCATGTTGAAGTTGTGGGATTTTAGAGAAAAGGAGGAGAGAAAATAATAAGGGTTTGAATATTTTTGATAATAGTTTAATGCTGACTTCATTACAATAGACTCAATACTAATTTCTATTTATAGAGAAACATAGACTAAATCCTAAATTAGGAATAAATCATAA
This sequence comes from Cicer pinnatifidum, assembly GCA_037974775.1. Taxonomy (NCBI): domain Eukaryota; kingdom Viridiplantae; phylum Streptophyta; class Magnoliopsida; order Fabales; family Fabaceae; genus Cicer; species Cicer pinnatifidum. The sequence continues at coordinate 9,963,368 of JBBPBR010000002.1, forward strand.
TAATAATAATAATAAGAGATATTCTAAGATTCTCTATGATTATAAATTGATCATAGAAAATAACTCAAGATACTCTAATATAATATAAAAGATATTATAAGAAATTTTCTAATATTCTAACTACTTTTTTTTAAATATTACCTCCCCTCCCTCTAAACCCCTCCAACGAAACACACCCTTATAACCATCTATTACATGGATGGTTAGTCTTGCTCTACAAAATAACCTTCATACAACAGCTGACAGAAATATGCAGCATATTATATGTTAGTATAAAATTTAAAATCTAGAGACATTTTAAACTACCAGATTAAATTATTTAATCAATTCACATTGCTATGGAGAATATTTACACCAGACTAAGATAAATATTTCTATCTCTTCTTCATATGCACCATAATATGTTGAACAAACAATAGGAATTTTAGTTTGAAGCAAAAATGAAAGCCTGGGATGTTGGAATATTAACATATTATTAAACAAGAAACTACTTTCAATTTCCAAGACTGCATTGGAACCTTGGCTCAAGCAATTCAGGAAATAAAATCTTCATATTCCTCAATTTTTTAGATAATATATAATTGCCTATTCAAATTACATGAAGCACATAACTACCCTTGATTAGTCAGAATAGTTTGTACCCTATAAATCAGTTTTTTAATGAAATACTCAATAAATGGTTGAAATTTAATGAAACTGCAATATATAAAGAAATAATGCTTGAAAAACACAATTCTAATGGTGAACCTAAACCATTATAGTTTATAAAAATACACACAGAAAACAAAACTCCATAAAGAGAACTAAAAGAACCCTTGTCTAGTTAGATTCTGGTGAAATCAATCACTTTCAAGTTAGCATTGCACTCCAGAACCCAAAATTAATCAGTTATCAAATCAAAATATAAAATAAAAAGCAATATATACGAATCTTACAACTGACCTCAACCCACTGCTTATGATGCGACCCACTAGAAGAAAAAGCAAGCATGTAAGCCAAGATTTGAACAATGAGCAACAACAAAGGCATTGCATTAATCGGCCGTTGAAGCAACAACTGCAGAAGACCCCAGGATGTTATGTACATGCACCCCGTAACATACAATGAATCTTTTAATACAAATATTGGTGTCATATTCTGGATTTTCACAGGAACAGAAGCAGACATATAGAGGTTCCATTTTGAGCACATTTCACTGGTTTTCATAGGCAAAACCCATGGCAAAACCAATACAACTGTAACGGTACTGATTCCCAGAATGGCATAGAATATTTGAACTGATAAGGTGGCGTCCTTATTGTATGAGGAAGACATGTCCTGATGTTTCACAAAATGTTGCAATACCAACAAACCAGACATTAAAAGGCTGAACCTAATGACCGTTACAACTTTTGCTTTGGACTGCAATAGGAATAATACAAGTGTGCCCAACATGATGATCAAGACACATGATGCAATTTTAATCAGGTTTATATATTGACTGCCAGCCTGCTCAAGCCAGGTAGAAATGTCAGGAAGGTTAGTCCAATTCACACCACCTTGATGCCAGCCTTTCAAAATTCTTCCAGAAAAAAGATTAAGGCATAATAAAATAATTTGGCATCTTGATGTATAGTTTCCTTTCTCTACTGAAATGAGATCATCAACAGTTTTGTTAAGGTCAAAAGATTGTAATGCTTTCCGAAAAAATAACAAGTTAATTGTGGATGTTAAAAAATGCCAAATGTAATGCTCTTCTTCAATCATGGAACTTGATCCCAGACTAATGACAAGGATAAGGATGCCAAATAAAATGAACACTTCATCCAACTTCCAGGGCTTCATATAATTCTCAACATCTTGAGTCTCCTGAGCAGGAACTTCTCTGTCGATGACAAATACGAGTTTCAGCAGTATCAAGCATGATGTGATCAAAGCAGCAACTCCAAAAGCAAGTAAACTAATTGGTCTCTGAACAAATACAATTGTCATGAATCACCGATAAAGAATAGAGAGATAGATCTCAAGAAAACTCTTAACAAAGAAGATCACACATACATCAGTTGCTTTGTGTGATAGCCACTCGCTCGCACTACTAAGAAACTCATGATATGCTGCAACAACGGTGTTGTAGCGTTCTGTATTATTAGACCTACAAAAGTTATATGACAAATAAAAAAATTGTCCGCAAATATCTCTTGTAGAATTTATTAAAAACATGGCACAACAGAATTGTCGCATACTTGATGACTACTTCACCCCTCCAGGCATCATGAAGAGTAGCAGCATTTAAATACAAACAACAAAACAGCTTCTCCTTGCTACCTTTGCAATCACTAAGTGTGGGTCCAGTATTAGTTATGAAAGCATCACATGGAACATTTCTACAAGACAAACCAGGCAACTGTGCTTGAAGTAATCTGAATAACTGCCATGTGTTCAACTGCAGTGCCCTCAACTTTTGGTCATCTAGCTCACCAGAGAATGAAAAATGAAAGATACAATTACATAATTTTGCTGCTACGACATAAACCATTGCTCAAATAAACATTCACTATGAAGTACCGACACATGTGGGTTTACGTGTGTCAGCATGTCCGACAATCACCGAATAACGACACTTGTACGACTCGTGTCAAACACCTCACACAAGTGACCGATTTTTTTTTATCCTTCCCTTAGACACTCCTCTAATACAACTACAGTGAGAATGCACACATTCACGTTTTTGTACAAAAAAGTCAGAAACAAAAAGCTTTCAAAAAAGTCGTATATTAGTTTTTGAAAGACATTTGAAATGTTCCAACGTCATCCTGCATACACATGTTTTCATCTTTCCTAATTTCCCCTTTTTGGTTTCCCTTTTCTGGCCTCTTATTTGATCTGTCATGGTCATCATCTTCATTTTGTCTTGGGGATCATCTTAACTTTCAATCTATATCTTCTATAAATGATTTTCATCTTTAATTTTATGTAATTATATATATATTAGTGTCGGTGTCATATATATTTTGGACATAGCAGTGCTGACATATTTGTAATTTTGTCTGCGTCATGTCCTGCATTTGTGTTTTTGTATGTGCTTAATAGAATATTGGAAACTGGCGGGGAAAAATGCCATATCACATTTGGTTTAGTTTGTCAGATAAACACAGAGAGAAAGAGAACTAACCTGTCAGAGAGTCAACCATTTGAGAGATCAAAACACCAATATTGTTTTTGGGAATTGGCACACCAAAAAGTAAAGCTAATGTTGGCGCAATATCAACCTGTTGCACAATAAGATGAAAATTGCATGCATATTTAACCACCCACTGCCCAGGATATTTAGTAAAAGGGGTACTTCATGTTAAGTTCAAGATTGACAAGCAAGAAAACAGTGGCAGTGACAAAGTCATTAAAACATAAAAGGTTCTCTGCATTAGGAAGCATTCAAACAAAAGTTGGCTAACACACTTGATGCAAGAAGTTTCTCAGATGGTTTGCTAACCGATTTAGCAACACATTCAAGTTCAAGAGAAGATATGAAAATTATCAAAATTGGCTAGTCCTTGTGATACAACCTAGAAGCATGAAGTACAGTTTCATTACCTGAAAAATTGTGTCATGATTGGAAAATGTGTAGTCAGAAGCATGGTTTTTTGGTCCAATGAATAGTGCTAGAGAGTCTGTTTCATCGTACGATGAACCTCCATGATTACCATTTTCTGTCATTCCATGGTCACTGACTACGACCTATTAGCAATTCCCAGCAGATACTTTTTAAAACCTTGAATTTTTTAATGGACTTTGTTGTTACAATAATAATCAATAATTAATTGAAAATATCCATAAAGAAAATGAGAAAACATAAATTACACTTCAAAGTAAATAACACCACAGGTATATGATCAGTTGATCACAGATTAAAATTATTATTACTGCAGATATGCTTATAACTAAAAGTAGTGATTTGAAAAGCCATGAAAATATACCATGGTCCATGGATGCATGACTAGCTCAAAGCCAAGGACCATTCATCATTAACTTCAAAAGTTAAAGCAAGCACTTAAGTTGAACTCCAACATATGTTTTGTTTTCTTATACAAGCATATGTGCAGGCTCAGACATGCAAATATATCCTATATGAAATTTATAGAAGTCGTATACATTAGCAACATAAATAGATACAATTCAATGAGGGAACTCTTCAGTTCTTATTAATGTGTTCACACTCACACCACAATATACAACTCGTATGAATTTTGTAGTGCACAAGATAGTCACAAACCAGAAGTGCCCGCCCTTGATCTTTTTCAAGATTTTGCAAGATATTAGAATGAATCTTCTTCACTGCGTCATCCATTTCAGAAAGTTTTGAAGCCATCAACGCACTGAAACAGCAAATCTCCCAGTGAAGCTTAGAGAACAGAATGAAATTACATGTATAGAGCAGAGAGTTAGTGATGATACCTGCTGCGTCCACCAATATGACCAACATGATCCAAGCCTAGATAATGAAGTATCTAAAATAAACTCAGTAAAATGTGTACGAATGAAATTAAATGTTCATTGAAAAGCATCATGCAATTGCAATTCTGAACTAGACCTAAAAACTCCACATTTGGCACATAGGGTTAAATTGTGTAAACCTTAATCCTTTTTTTTTTTACTGGAGATGGATCTTAATCTTAAATCTTAACTTTCACTGAAAATTGAAAACCAACAATTCAGTGTGAAAGTAAATTAATATATTCTCAGAAGTCATGAGTTGAAAGAACTCTGTTGATAAGAGATACCAAAACTAATGTACTATTACTATCATCTAGAATCAGCAAATTCATTAGTGTTTGTAGTAAATACTAATAGGTAAAAACAAAACAGTTACTTTTCCTATTTGGTGTGGTCATATAAGTAATACCAAATCAACTTTTAGCAGATAAAAAACCAATCATGCTTCTTTGGTATGATAGAACCAAACCATCTTCCTAATGTCCATCCATAGAAAAGGTCTAGTGATAATGTGATATATAGTTAGGATTGCAGGAAATGAAGGAAAAATGTTTTCATGTAATCAAATTGATTAAGTTTCAGACAGCAGCATAACAATCTCTGTCCTGACTGTCGTCTTTAATCTTCAAAAACTTACCAACAACATATTTCAACAAATTCATATTGAAATCTCATTCAAGAAATTATTTGTATGGAAATAGTTTTTTTTTTTTTTAAAAAAAAAAGCAGGGAATATAAACAAATTTTAATATGCATGCACCCTAGAAAGTGATTCTTATATCCAAAACTCAGAAATATACCACAGAATATATGAAAAAATGTCCATTGGTAATATGACTTCACTACAAAAACTTCCACCTTTTTGGCCGGAAAAAGAACATGTTGGATTCCAAATTGAAGCTGAGAATAAGTCATTTATTGACTGATTATTCTGTAATTAATTTATTATTATATTATATAGGACAGCTGTAGTGAATATCAAGGGACCTTGTACACTAAATCCCTCCAATTTAATTCTGATTTATTTATTAAACTAGGGAATGTTGTATTTAAAACCATAATTGTAACCATTTTGATTCAAGAAATGAAAAGATCATTTCCTCTATAGTTCACAGAACATAAGTATAAGAGGGAGAAAAAAAGTAAAACTAACAGGTTCTATAGACAAACAATGAAAAAGAAAAAGAAAGGCTTAAAGCACAGATCATATTTTAACCAGAAAACAACTGTGTAAAAGTCTGAATAGTGAAAAATCATTATTAAAATAACATTAGGTATGAACAAAATTATGAAGTGGCTATGCAATTACTTACAAGAAAATTCCAGTCATCCCTGCTAAGTTCATCACCAAGATGTCGGGAAACATTATGATCTACTTGTACAGTATCTTTAACCTATAGTGACATGAAGCTTCAGAAAAACAATGTAAAAATAAAGCAACCATAAACTCGACACACACACTTATAACCATTGAAATAACATGCTACGTAAAGAAACAAACTGCCCTGTCCTTGAGATATGAAAAATTATTGATGAGAAAAGCAAAGGGATTTGAGAGGTCAAATACAACTACTTATTCAAGAAGAAAATAAGTACAAAATATTTAAGTGATTACTGATAACTAATGAGTACTCTGACCTATATGGGGGCACAAGACCATGTCTATAAGCTAACATGTATATTGAAGACTTACAAAAAAACTGCTAACTCCGTCATGCCTTGCAAAGAAACCAGGAAATAACCTGAGCCACGTGTCATCCCCATGCATAACCATTTTCCATCCAGTCTTAAAAAATTGTGCTGCAACAAGTTATAAGGGCATCAATACTAGTCCACAAAAACTTCAAATGATATGTTCAATTTTTCCAATATGCTCAACTAACCAAGAAGATTGTCGTCTGAATAAGCCTGGGAGTTAAAGTTCAAAGCCACATCTAGGAAACCCCCGACTGCTCCAGAAACCATGGCCTGAATCAACAAACACAAGATAAAATAAGAAGTTGGAAAAAGAAAAAGAAAGTCAGATCATATGCTCTCTTCATACTTCCATGTTTGAAAGGTGAATTGACACTAACTTTCAAACGAGGCATGGTAACAGTTGGCGCTGCAGCTATTGCATGATATCCAACAGCCATGCCTTTTGCCAGCAATGACTGGGTGTATGGCATAGCTTCCATAAAAGCTTTGCTTGGTGGCCGACCTTCCTTGCCAAGCACAAATTCTGCTGGAAGACCATCAATGACCTATAGGAAATTGCTTATGTGAGACAAATTAATATCAATGATACCTCACTCTGTGAACAACTGAAAACAAATAAAATGATCAAATCATAGACCTCAAGAAATGTGAAATTATAGCATCTGTATATACCATTAAGATGAGTCGATCATACAAAGGAGGCATCTCAGATACTTCCTACACAGAGAACATTTTTAGAAACATTTCAGTAACAACAAAACTAGAAGCAGAAATGAGAGTCGGATTAAATCAACTGATCACCAATTATTATGAGCAAACCAGAGCCTCTAAGAATTCTTTCGAATATCGAAGCATACTGAGTAACATATGATCCTACCAACACTCATGAACTCATAACATATGATCCTACATCCCTACCACCATTTCAGATTAAAGGCGTATCTGATCTCTGATACATGTGATTTTATTCAATCACTTCTATTTTTTCAAATTATTAACAGTGTCTATGTGTCAATCTCATACCCAGTGTCTGTGTCAGTCCTTCATAACTAATCATGTACTTTCCAATATCAAATATAGTCCTAGTTCCAACTATAACAAACAACTCCATGGTCCAGTCTAGTCTATTTCAACCATTATTAATAAACAATCAAGAAATGGAGCCATTATTGACGCAAGTCAGTTAGCATAGTTTTGGTACTAAAATTCATTATTACACCTATAAAACTAAAATACCACAACATAACAATCCTAACAACTCTCCAATTCGTAACAAACAGAAATGAATTAATTATACCGTATAATGTGATCTAATATCAAAATAAGCGTAATTATATGAATATTATGTGTATCTCTTCTAAAACCACACAAAATTATCAACGATCACAAAAAGCAATGGAAATTGCAATTCAGCAGCACAACCTGATACAAAAACCTAAGGCGATCTGGAGGCAGAGACGCTTCGTTCGGATTTGCAATTCCATCGTCATCGCAGGTAGGGCGTCGGAAACTCTCGGAGCCACTTAACAATGGAAAAGGAAATCAAATAATCAGTGAGTGAAGAAAAGATGTGATAAATGTGAAGTGTTATGATTATATATATTAAGTTGAAGTGTTACCTGTGACCGGAGAGAAGTGGTTTGACGGGGAAGAAACCGAAGACGAAGAGTGAGAGACCGATTAACTGGATGATGAGTGCTGATATAGTGAATAGTGTCAGTTTTGTGCATGAAATTGGTGACATTTTAACCGTTTTTTCTGTGTTTATCGGATGGATCCAAATGCTTAGCTGAGAGTAGGAAGATGAGCGATGTGCGGAAAGCGATATTACATCACTGCCACCTCTCATTTTCTCACTTCTTTTTTTTGTTTTTTTACAAACTGTCGTTTTGTCATTTCACATAGAATTTCACAATTCATTCATAATTACGTAAATTTTACATGTATTATTATATTTTACTTTCAAATTAATAGTTAAATAAATTATTTTTATTATTCAAAAAATTATAATAACTAAATATTATTATAAAAAATATAAGCAAAATAATTTTTTTTTAGATTTTGATTAATTATAATAGTAAATATTGAATATTTTTTATAAATATAAAAATTAATATTATATTTATAAATCATAAATGGTATTTTTTCTCATAAAACAATATTTACTATGCAAAAGTTGGTAAATAACTTTTTAAGAAAGAGCAAACCATTTGCAAGTTAGAATATATATTTATGTGTCTAAAGTATCACTTCAAAGCCAAATGAAAACTAAACTGCACCACCATCAGTATTTAAAGTCATTGTACATAAAATCAAAGGAATCCACTTAATATGATCATAATCAACTTCAAAAATATGATTCGCAAACTCTCTTGGCCATGCAACCAACCAACATCAATACCATGAGTTGTTCTCATAACTTTGTTCGACAACTCACTGTTAGTTCAAGCATTATTACTAAAATTGCTTTGTTTCTACTAAACCAAACTGTGTCTAACACCACACCAAAAATCAAGTTCCACTTTAACCCAATAACTCTTGTATGATTGGTCAAATAATTTAACAACCAATTATGTCAATCATTTATGCAATTTTTCTTATAAAAGACCTAGTATTTTAATGTATGTCAAAACTAAGATTTAGTTAAATGATTTTGTATATTTTTGTGGAATCTTTGATTTTCAATATCTTCTAAAGTTTTTGAATAAAAAAAATTATTTTATAAATTAGTTAGAAATATGATTGAACAAAATACAATACATCAAAACCTTTTGTAAGTGACTTTTAATTTCATAAATCGCCTCATGTGTTGATAGATCAACTTATAATAGTCCTGGATTCATTTTAAAGTGTTTGAAACCAGTGAATCGACTTACATGAAATATTAATTAACTTACCAAATTAATACTTTAAAAGTTGATAAGTTCACTTACACATGTCATAAGTCGATTCATATAACTCAAGACTGAAATTATGAGTTCTTGAACACTTATGAATCAATTCATACAATCGCAAATCGATTCACATGACTTGCAAAATTTAATTTTGGCACAAATAAATTATTTTTATTACATTATATTTTTCTTTTATAATTGAACCCTGTTTCCTTAAATATTGATTTGTTTCTTCACTCTAAAAGTTTAAATTCGTTGTTAATTAATTCAAGAAAATAATGAAGATTAAACACTTTTTTTTTATTCAAGTTTTGTATAATAGAATTTGTTTTAGAGAAAACATAAAAAATGTGATATCTTTTGTATAAAATGATTGTTTCCTAACGACAATAAAAGTTCAATTGGCTACATGGTGTAAAGATTGGAAATTTTCAATATGAGAGTTGTGATTACTCTAGAGTGATTATATCTTGCAAGTTAGAAAATGTGTATTTATCTTGTAGATAGAGTTTCAAAATGTTCTTGAAGTATGTTAAAAAATCTAGTTCGTGACCATTTAAAAAAGAATTTTACAAATTTTGTAATCAATTGTCAATGAATCTAATAAATATTCATATCATAATACATAAAATA